>JAHREE010000422.1:1863840-1942264 GCA_033628505.1 Tringa tobata | reverse complement strand
AAACAGAGCTCAGGAGAACCCTCCTCCCTCCCCCCCAATAGCAGCTCTGCTATCAGCATTCCCGCGGCTCCCAGAACGCCCTCCCGGCATCCGTCGGCGTGCCGAGCTCGCCCGGGGCCGGCGGAGCCATGGCCCTGCCTTTGCCAGCACACGTGGGTCGGGCAGGGTGGCCACCGCTCCGGGACCTGTGCGGGCAAGGGAGAGCGTGGCCAAAATCTGCAGCTTGGGGAGAAACGGTTCGTTAAGTCAATCTCCCCGGAAAAGCTGGATTCGGGAGGGACATCCTCTGGGTGAGGTTGGCTGTACCTGGGTCATACTAAAATTTATGGTGGGGATGATGGGTTGGGTGGGAGTGATGTCATGCAAAGGTTGGATACCATCTGCCCAGTGTCCTCCAGCGGCCAGGAGCTGAAGGTCAAGGGCAAGTCTGAGATGCCCTCACCAATGGGTACCAGCGAGCAGGAGCCAGGGAGCGCGCAGCCCCGAGCCCTGTCGATCCCAACCGGCACAGCGAAGGTCCGGAGGCCACGTCAGTCCTGGGCAGGAGGGAAGCAGCCAGCTCATCCGAGCTAGCGTGGTGCCGGAATAATTATTGCACGGCCGAGGAAGCGGGAAGAAGCACGGAGCAAGTGGCAGGAGTTCAAACGGGAACCGGAGAGATGCTACGTGCATCTCTGTGACAGCTCGCTGCGTTTTTATCACGAGAAAATAACCAGGAATTTGGCTGCTAATTGGGGCCGTATCCTACAAACCCTACTTTTCCTGACAAACAAACGACTCCACAAATAGTCCCTCTGTTTTCAATAGGGTTATTTGCGGTAGGAGGGACCACCCAACACGAGAGGATCAGGCCCTCCTCTCCCTCGCTTCTGCAGCTCGCTTCGACCTTCCGCAGCCAACTCCCAACGCAAAAAAAAAAAAACTCCCCAGGAACTGCAAAGGCTTTTCCTCGCCGCCGCTGGAAAAGCCCTGGACGAGAAGCTCTGTGGAAAGGTCTCGTGTGCTATTAATACGATGCTCGCCCTGACTTCCGCCTCCGAAACGGGGAGTTGCAATTTGTTTCTCAGGCTGTTTCTTTCCACTCGAGCCCCGGCGCAGTAAACTAACTGAAAACTTCTGCATCAAGGAGAAGGTCTCTTTGAAAGTTTTGCTTGGCTTTGCTTTCAAAGCCTTGTCTGTATATTTTAGAATATGTAGAATTTGCCTTTGATTTAAACCTCTCGCTTAACAATAGACAAGAGACGATTTCTCTACTGAGCGATTTAAACAAAAACAAACATATTTTGGTTACCCGGGCCTTGTTCTCAAAACGCGCTTTTTTTTTTTTTTCCAGAAAAAAATCAATCCCTATGAATTGTAGCGCTTCCGGCCAAAAAACCTTAAATTCACAAATGCAGATAGTCCAAATTTTTTTTTTTTTTCCTGAACAATATTGTACATGGAGGGAGAAAAGGCACCTCCCCAGCCCCCAGCCATCCATAAAACACAAACCCCCCTCATCTAAACAATTAAAAACACACTTTTCCCCTCCAAAATAACTTCTCCCTTCAATGGACATTTTCAGCCTGGGTCCCTGTCCGCATCCCAGGGACATGATGTTGGGATTTTTTTCTCCTGCCTGGCATGAAACCCCTGCGTCCCCACAGGATAGACAGACAGACGGACACACCTCTGCAGCTGCGGGAGCTGCACGGGAGCCCCTAAGAGCAGCTGCTCTGAAGGGGATGAGGGTGTTCAGCCCACGGGAGAGCTTCTGGGCTCTGGAGAAATGAGAGGGGAGACACCGGGGAGGCACTTCCATCTTAGGTTAAGGATTTTAGCAGCAGGCGAAATAACGCTGTTGGAGTGAAAACAGTGGAAAATAACTCACCCAGTGAGGGCCAGGCTTTTTTTTCCCTTACAGTGAGAAACACATTTCCCCCAAGTAACACGAACAGCGGTAACGTCAGGCCCTGATCAAATTGTCAAACACATCAGCGTGACTCGAGAGCCACCGGTGAAAGGAACTGCAGGAGGCTGAGGCTGCGCAGGAGCCCTGCGGGGAGATGCACCCCTCTCCTGGGGCAGAGCGAGAACCAGGAGGGTGGTGACCCTCGGCACGGCGGGAGCAGAGCCGTGGATCTCCACAAGCCTCAGAGCCGTGGACCTCCACAAGCCTCAGAGCAGGACTCGCCACCACGTAATGCAGACCTGCCCCGAGTCACCACGAGCTTCGGGGAGATGGAAATAAATCTTTGCAGGCAACCGCCGGGCTGGTTTAGCTCGAGGTGATGCTCTTGTGCCTGAGGGTGATGAATACTGACCCGTGCGAAGACCTACAGAGGTTCCAATCCGTACATTTAGGCACTCAGTGCCCCATCAGGCACCAAACTGCCATCAAATCCAGCAGGACAGAGCTTGCTAAACACGGCTGTACAGCAGGACTAGAGGCACTGTATCCCTGTTTATATTCAGCACCTAATCGCTTTAACAATATATGATTTTCAATCTCATTTAATAAAAGCAGAGTAAAGCCCTCTGTATATTCTTTTCATTCATTTCAGACCCAACTTGAATTTCTTATTAAATTAAGGCAAGTCCCTGTAAGCTAAGTTTCAATCCGTTATAAGCCTGTCCACACAGCATCCCCATTCATCAGCTGAGCTGAAGCTCAAACCAGCCCAACTTTGAACACCTCTAAATAAATGCTTCTTCTCCATAGTGCAAAGTCTGAATATGGTTTTTATCCTCCCAGGAAACTGGTGATGAGAAAAAGAAACAGACTTTGGTCTGTAATAGCTCCCATCATAAACATGCTTAAGGCTGTTTGCTCTATGGCCATGTAGGCTGTACCACTAGCAGCAAAAATCACTTTTGACGGTCTGAACTTAAAATCCAAGTTACCACGTCTCAGATAAACCCCAGCAACAGTCACTGGAACAGCCACAGCTCATGGTAAATGTGAGATACTACAATTGCATAACAGGGGATTAAGTTAAGACTTGCAACCTTCAGCTCTCCATAGGCTGCAGAAATGCACGCTCCTCCCAAAGCCTGTAGTTAAGTCAGTTAGGTCAGTTAACCTGGCTGGTCTCCGAATTTGCTTTATTTCAAAAGAGAGCTTGGACAACTCCTAACTAGGCTGGTAAAAACATAAATGTATCATGGAGATATTACATGGGATAATTTCATACTGGCAAAAAAAAGCGTATGTTATTTAGAAGTTTAGACAACCCACTTATCCATTAAAGCTGTAAAAAGAAGGAATGTGATGCGTTGCCTTCTGGCTCTTGCTACTGATTTGTTTTGTGACTTCGGGCATATAATTTGATTTTCCTGGCTAAATTTTGCTTGCTATAAGATGGATATTTTAATACTTCGTATTAGCCAAGTGACAAATGTCAGTAGCACGGTTTGGAAAATACTATGAAATCCTTTGTTGGAAGATGTTGTAAAGTTACACAGATTCAAGGCAAAAACCATCAGACCTTTTTTATAAGCTCTTAAACAGGTGAAGGCACAGAAAAGGTGGAAGTCAGACAGAGTAAAGAGAACTTGGCTTAAAATAAACTTTCAGACGCAATCAAAAAAAAAGAGGCGTACAAAGTCAGCCTGAATGATGGCCTTCAGTTGCCTTCATCTGCTTGAGAAAGCAACAGCTAGAATTGCTTTAAACTGAACGGCCCCCCGGCGCATCTGCGGAGCAGAGCGGTGAGAGCAGGAGCTGGCCCGGCCGAGGACCAGGCGCCGTGCTCCAGCTCCACTGCGGCTGGAACGGTTTCCTCCGTGGGCAAGCAGCCTGTCCTCAAAACAGCTCCAAACCAGTCTGGCCCACCTACGTGGGCCAGGCCAAACGAGGAACTGCTTGGGTTTGGACTATCCTTAAACCCAGCTTCCTATCTAATTTTGGAATCTAATACGATGGCTCCTAATTGGGCTCCGGTGGTACTTAGATCCTCCCCTGCGCTCCTTTTCACCCATAAAAGAAAACAACATGGGTTGGCTTTTAGCAGGAATCAAAATGAAAACAAAAACAAACAAAAAAATCCCTTTAGAGGGAGATATTTGAGAGAGGAAGAGGGAAGAAAGGGGGAAGAGAGGTGCCTTTTTCCCACTGCCAGGATTCCTCTGTGGCTCCTCTGGCCATGCCAGCATCCACATCAACGGTTCCCGGGGACTTCCTCTGAGGAGCTTCTGCGAGACGCCTCTTCCAATGAGCCATTTCAGCTCAGGCTTATGTTGCAGAGATTTGGGGTCAGCAGCCCTCCTGGTGTTTTTGAGGCACTTGCTTCCCTTCCTATTTGGTAAACCAGTCGCCTTTACAGAAGGTCTAATTTTCAGTCCTCCGTCTCCAGTCCAGATCCCAGCCTTTGCAATCTGCTCCTTAGAAGCTACCAAAATGTTTATGCTCTTTCTCCCAGGGGTTTCTACTCAACACCTTCCCTCTGTCAACGCTGACAGACCCTGTACAGCTCCAGGTCTACTCCCCATCCTGCAGTCATGCCTCCCACTTTATGGCCAGCAGTCTCATTCAGAAATCCCAGGGCTATTTCAAATATATTCATAAAGCCCCCATCACTTCTCAAGCATTTATTCATATATTCCTTTGTAATGCCAGCTTTAACTTCCTTTGTTTTTAAGTTTATTTTCTAAAAATCTTTTAACTGGACCGAAATGATCTATTTCAACCTTAATGAAGTTCTTTGGCTGGGATTTTTCCTTCTTTGGGACACGGTTTTATTTTTGTTTTCGATGGCAGCAATGCACATAACCAGTTGGCTACACTTAACAGGAATGACCTGCAGATGTTCGATCCTATTTCTGCACAGAGGGGCACAGACCAGATGATCTCATGAGGTCCCCATCAGTCCTATGTGACCGCCACACTACAGACCTATAGGAAGCAGAAGAACTGATCTAGCCTCTGGGGTTATTCCACCCACCTAAGGGTAAGTAGATTCACAGAGGTCTATCAACAGCTATTAAATAGAATGATCCAGATGTAAACCTCCAGCTTCGGAACCCCCTACAGGTTGGGAATACATATATTCTGGTTTTGCACTCCAGAGGAACTGTCACCACTTTTGGCCATGCTGAGAAGGTGACAGGTCCTGGATGGACCATTGGTCTAACACAGTGGAGCTGATCTTCTCCCCCCCTTCTTGGGTTTTTCAGCCACGATGCCAACCAACACTACTTGCCTTTTATTACAAGCTGCAACGAGCAGCTTTGTGCTTGCTTTCCTGCTGCCCCTGGAGCCTGGGGGGAGGTGAAGAGTCTCAGAGCTATCTCAGCACCCTTCTTCAGACATCACCCTCCTGACCCATGCTCAGCACCAGCCGCGAGGCGGCAGCCGCTGTCACCTCTGGCTCTCTTCATCTTTCCTCACTTCCTTCTTGCATTCTGTTGTGCATCTTGTAGCCAGTTGTACTTAATTTAAGAGGGCAAATTCACAGAGGATGGAGATGACCTCTCTTTTTTTAATTCCTCTTCTTTAATTATATAGTCGTTAGCACAATGGGATGGGACTGCCAGACCCTACCGCAATACAAACAGTATCAGCAGTCGCTGCCTATCGCGTGGTTCCAGCAAAGGCCCATTAGGTACTCATGAGCACAACCATGACTTCCATCACTGAACTGCATCGCCTGCAGAAGCCAAACGTGGGACTCTCCACCTAAAGTCCAAACCTCACGCGAAGCCTTGGCAATGGGACTGGCAAGGGGACCGATCTCCAGTTCGTGGAAACCTCCTTTCAGTCCCACCGTCAGCTTTCGACACAACACAGAACAGAACTTCAGCACAGAATTAAATATGGCAGGCTGTGTTTTTACAGACATCTGTCACCTAAAAATAATGTGCCTTATACATGTGGTCCTGTACTTGTGCTGCAATCCTGTTTTCCGAGCAAGCCCATTGCACAGCCTAATTATATCAAGTAAAAACAAGGTGGACATAGCTTCAGCCTCTGGCTGCATAATATTCTGCCAATTCCAGACAGTGCTTGTTTAATAGAAAAGGGCATAAAAAAGCACTGAGGCCTACGGATGAGACAGCAATAGCCCTGTTAACCCTTAAAAATAACGAGTGGAAACCACACGTGTGGCATCACTGGAGGTTGTGTAGGGACTTTTCATCTCAGCTAAATGAAAGAGGCTTTGTGGGTATGGCTCCTAATCCAAGCATACCACCTTCCACTTCTCACCGCCAGAGAAATGCGATGGTAAGAGCCAGAAGGATGGACGTGAGATGCCCTACACCTCCATTTTGCTTGCAGAACTGCTCCTAGTTATACAGCCCCTGGGGCTGTTTTTCATTCCCTCAGCACGGTTCCTCCTCTTTCTCCCAAGAGCCCAGGGAGGCTTTCTGCAGCTGCCTACGCTCAGCACTTCTATATTATAAAATAACATATTACGGCAAACATTCATGGCTACCACAGGATAAAAGGTCAAGTGGGTGGCTAGAGCGATCTTTGGTAAAAACAACTGGGAAGCTTGGAGGTGACATGGCCCAGAGAGGCTGGAGATGCAGCACAGACTCCTCTCCTCCTCCACGAGCACCTTTAAAATGCCACAAAACCCCCTGCACTGAGTGTGTGATCCCTCTTTTGCCAGAACTAAACTTCCTGCAATGACAGCATTGCCTGGTCCAAGTAATTCCAAGGGTTTATTGCAGTTTCAACTCCCTATTTGCAATTTTGCCTATGGAATAATTATGAAGGTGGAGGGAAAGAGGCTGGGTGTCTGCTACCCAACGGGGCCACATCCTGAGCTCTGAGCTGCAGGCTTCTCTTTGCTTTTGACAGAGCAAATGCTAACTAAACCTGGAGGGAAAAGCCCCTGTGGCTATAGCTGCGTTTCTTAAAATGAAAGTTTAAAGAGTGTATGAAAACCAAGGGAGAACGAGTATCCTGTTGTTCTATTCCTGTATCTCCATCTAGGGTAGCGGGTGAGGAATTAAATTCATTTTGTTAGAAAAAAAACGGGAGGAACTTTGCGATTGGGCAAATACAAAAGCAGAAAAATTCCTAAAGGAATTGCAGAAGCCCACAAAGTCAGTGAAAAATGCTTTCTCAGTGCGTTTTTTCAGGTGGGTTGGAAAACTAGAGTCCCACTAGTAATTCAACCAAAAATAACTCCTTTTCAGCGGATACCGTAGGAGTGTGGCTGATTAGGAAAGGGAACTTCCACTATTTGATTGATCATAGTGAACCCACAGCAAACTTAAACAACCGAAATATTTTTGCACGGTTCCCCTCCAGCCCCCTCACAAGTCAAACCAGTTCTGTGTCCCACAGCGTTCAGTTCCCTGTGGCTTCTGCCATCTCCCTGAGACCCACCACAGCAACCTCCTTTCTTACCCACCTCCTTGTTGTATCTGTCACCGCCACAGGAACCCACTGGAACCTCAGAAATAAAACTCGGTGCTGCAATCTGGCAGGCAAAGTTACAGCAAGTTCAAATGAGTGGAAACTAAAGTTAGACAAATTCAGACTAGTAATAAGACCCACATTTCCAAAGCGAGCTTAATTAGCGTCTGTAACCAGAGGTTGTGGTGGATTTTGCTTCCCTGGAAATTTTTAAATGAAGACCAACTGAGTTTTTGGGTTGGTTTTTTTTTTTTCCTTTTTTTTTTTCTTTCTTTCTTTCTCAAAGGTTATACTCAAGTTCAAACGAGAGCTAATTTGGGGAAATTTTACAGCTGGGTTGAAAGCAGCTGATCACATGGGCTTCACTGTAATAATAACCTATGAATTTATCTATCTGTGGAAAGCTCCTTATATCAAACTATTCTTCCCTGAGTTTTATCGATGAAGCTCTACCATTGCTAAAAATCCTTGCTCTCCACAAAAACCTCCTTGGACGCCATCAGACACCACATGGGTGCAGGGTCAGGTTATCCCCAGGGGACCCTGCACCACCCACACACCACTCTTGTGGACATGGGGAACCTGTCCCAAGCTCAGGAAGGCATCTCCAGCTTTGATCCCTTCCCTCACTCTTTTTTGAGTCATTCTGAAAGCAAATATTAAGAGATCTCCAGATTAGTGTCCCCAAATACCCTCCCTTTATGCATATGAAATAGTTCAAATAGTTTGTTGTCTCTTAATAACATCCTTTATGAGCCACGTGAAGGTGTGTGCACCTTCATTTTATCTCATTCATCTTCCTCTCCTTTGCTGCCTACATTGTTTTCTTTTGTACAACCACAGAAAGCCTGAACTGCTTACACGGCTCTTTCCTTTTCTTTTAGTCACCAGTATCAGCCCAGTATCACCAATATCAACACTCTTTTAAATCTGACAGCCAAGCTGGCATGACATCAGATCCTCTTCTCCTAAAACATCCATCAAGAGGGGAGGGAGATTTGGACATCTGTAAAATAGGGCCAACAACCATTTACTAAACCACTTCAAAAGGTGCTGCGAAGCTCTGCTGGGCTCTACCACTCCCTTCCTGACAAAATTCAGCATGGTCAAATTCTCCACGGCCAGAACTGCAAGGAAATTTCACGAAAGTCAAGGCAGCTGCAGCTATTTCTATGAGCAGCAGGTTTTGCCTCTTGAACTGTATTTTTTAGTGTAAGATTTGCAGAAATGGGCTTTTCAAGCCATACAACTCCAGGAGGACATGAGATACTTTCCAACCTATCTTGTACCAAACGCAGTCGCAGATTGAGAAGGACCAAATTCTCCCGCATTTTACAGAACCATTTCATAAAATCACCTGGTGCAATTAATCAAACCAAATTCAGTGCAACAAAGACTCAAGCCCACAGAGACTTAAGGACAAAAGAAGTGATCCTGATCCCCCTGTATGTCCCAGAGAACTTCACATACTGAGTTAGATTCTCTCTCCAGAGAGAGAGGACATGTGTGGTCCTGCATCGGCCACCACCACTGGTTCCATCCTAGGTAGAAAATCAATGGCAATTCCACCGAGGGGATGGAAAAATCATCATACGACTTTGCACAAGGGTGAAACAAAGAGATCAGTCCCCACAGCCTTCCTGTTAGGAGCTTATTGGCTTTATTGGGAGCACACATCGAGGTAATGGCTCAGGATCTGGCCCTTTGAAAGTCTGGAATCAAGCGCCCGGTTGCCCCATTAACAATTAGCATTCTGTTTACAAAACCCAGCAGAGTCAGTAAGAATAATCATTACAAAACATGCTCAGACTGTGATTCCGGTTTAAGTTAATATAATTTTAATGAGTTCTTCAGAAAAGGCCTGGCACTTATGGAAAAATTTCCTTAATTAATATCAGACCCTAAATTAGTAATAAAAAAAAGCCCTGAATATCATTTGGTCTCAAGCTGGAACTAAAGTATGTTTTGGCATCATTACTAACTGTTAGCAGCAAGTTCTGGAAACAGATGCAAATCTTGATATGTGTCCTAAATATAAAACACATTGCAAAAAAAAGCTCAGATAAAAATATATCTATACATCCACATATATTTGAGTGTGCTATTTCCTGCCTGTATCAGCAACAAATTTATTCCATTTAAAAACATTCCACTTGTTTCTTTTTGGTATTTTTTAAATGCCTTATTTCAGGAATAAAACGCTTTCCCTCTGCCTTCATTTTTCCTGTTTATTTCCTCTCCCGACAGCCGTTTTAAGTAAATGAAAAGGGATTAAAGACACGCATTATAATATTGAAACCTCTGAAAATCAGCCCGCTTGTTTTACCACCTAAATATGGGTATAGGTGCCTAATTTGAGGCCACCCACGCTCAAAAAATTTGGCCTTCGTCCTTGAGGTAGGGATCATGCAACGTATCTTCTGGACAATTACTCCAATGAGAGATTCTACCCAGCAGAGAAGCTGCTACTGAAACCCCACAGACGAGTGCCAAGGTGCTGAGATTCCCAGGTGGCACCAAGTGGGCAGCAGACTAAAAATGGAAAACCTGCGGTAAACAAAATAAATAGAACCACTGAAAAATAATGAAAAGAAAAAAAAAAAGGACAAGTTACAAGTTTAGAAAGGGTAGCAGAATGAGCGGGTTGTTTCTGAAGACCTGAGCTCCCCCAAGTTCTTTACTTTGCCTTAACTCGGCGTCACCTTGCTGGGAAAGCATTGAAAATTAGCTCGGAGAAATCTGGAGACAGAGACAACCTTGAGTCTTTCAGCTTCCATTTCAAAAAAAAAAAAAAAGAAGAAAAAAAAAAAGAAGACAGAGTGAAAATTGTTATAGTCACCAAGAAAAACATCCCAGCACAGCGAGCGCACCAGAAACAGAGCTGGCTTCTTGGGTTTGCCAAGAGCCTGAGACAATATTGCTGAAGCGTGAACTGCTCATTCATTTCAGGAGCTGCTAACACCAAGGCCCTTGCTGGCAATAGCCATGGTATTAACCATTTCTCTGCTTCCCAGAGCACGTAAAGAGGAAAATGAATTGTATTTTGGAGACAGCACTAATGCCTTCTCTTATTAAAGGTCTTGTCCTTAAATGTGTTTATTACCCACAACATTTAATGAAGTTAGTAGGAATTAAGGGATGCAAGAATAGATACTTCACATGACCACAGTTTTTCCTTAGTGACTGCAAAGTTTTCTGAGCTCATTAGAATGAGATAAACAACTTCTCTTTCTTAAAGTTATTCTTTCTATTTTTCAAAGACCAAATCCCCCGCAAAAGGGAAAATCCTTATTATAAAGATCATGCGTGTACGTGACACTAAGCAAAATCCGAGATAATTCCCATGCAGGGTTAGAAAGCCAAGGCAGCAACCCATACTGGACCTCAAGAAAAACCAGCCCGTTGCTGTGAGCCACTTTCTCATTAACATACGAACACTAAATCCAGAGGTTCAGCTGGAGCTGCTTCCATTATACGTGGTTTTTTATTTTAGGATTTGTAGGCTTACAAGAATGAAAATTAAATTGTGTGAAGGAACAGTATTGTCACTTATTAGGGCATGGCTGGCATTCGCAGGGTTGCATTTTTACTTGCCAGCCCTCAGTTTGCTGGGAGAACAGGAATGTTTCTTAAATTCAATATCCAGTGAAGGTCCAGGATGCTGAAAACGATGTGGTGATATCTACAGAGCAAGATGAATTAATGGGAAAGTTTGGCTACACTCAAACTAGCAAACAGCCCACAGTCTGAGCCTATTTTCTGGCTCTAAATCCAGCCGGGGTGGTCTGGCCACAACTGTAATATTAAATCCTTTTAGCCTCCACAATGGGGTGGCTGCCTCCGAGCTGCCCACGCGAACAGGTTCGAGACTCTTCTCATTTCCAAACCACAGCTGGGACCTGTTTGTCATCGTGCTGGCCAACCCCGCTCAAAACCAACCTCGCTGACAATTTAACAGTGCCGGTATGTAACGGCCCAGGCTACACCACTGTGTAATTTATTGGTAAAGATACTACTTTCTGGCCATTTTAGGTCAGATTGATGGGTCTGCAAACTTTTTTTGTTCAGAGGTCTGAACCCAGCGTGTCCCTCATCTATCTCAGTTTGTCCTTATTCAGTGACACAGTAAATATAAAGACAGCAAAATCCATCCTGCACCCTGCACGGACTCCAGTGCGTGGGACGGGAGAGTTTGGCCATGGTGGCACAAGGGCAGTATCCCCAGGTGATGACTATCTGCAAAGAGTGTGGGGGAAAAGGTAGGTTTGGTGATTTGTCCTGATATTTTGATTCAGTTTGAATTTTCTCCTTTGTCATAGGGGCCTTTGTCAAACACAGTTACAAAGGACAGGCTCTTCCACAGCCAGCCCTGAACGTGTTCATGTTACACTTGCAGGGCAGGTCCTCCAGCATCTAAAGACCTTGATCCCACAAGTGTCTCTCAAAGGTGAAGCAAAAATTAAGGGACTAGCAGAAGGGTAAGGAGGCCCAGGAAAAGTGTAGGGGAAAAAGTTTCTCCAACTCCCTTCTCAGTGTTTTCAACAAAATGAAATTCAAGCTCAAAGCCTGCAATCACAGAGCAGATAGAGGTCAGGGTGAGGCAGACCATGGTAGGGTTAAACCAGGACTGGAGTGTAACGAGGCTGTGATATGGTTATGTTTATGGGACAGTTAAATCATCTTTTAAATCACCTCACCAAAGGCAGACTATCAGATCAGACGTGCCCGTACCTGAACCACTCACCTAAGTTCACTTTAGAGCCCGTGGAGACAAACAGGCTCTTCCAAGGCACTGCCAGGGACCAGCACAGCTCACCTGCAGACTGGTCAAGTCCTGCAAATGCCAGTTTGTCCCCACTGCCTCAAAAGGGAGCTGAGGGTGATAGAGATGTCTACCCTGGGGACATCTATACCCACACCTCCTTCACCTGCTGCTGAGCAGCCCTCTTCTGACTGCAGGTACAACCCGACCTGTACTCCCTGCTCTGAACCTTCCATGTGCTGAGGACTGGCTGGATCAGTCCCAAAGCTTTATGTAAAAAGGCTGTGATGTGTATTTATATGAATCATATACATTAATTACATAATAGACACTCATGCTCCCCATCCCACATGCACTTTGGTTATGCATAGGACACAAAGACTGAGTGCATTCGCTATGAATCACGCAATAAGACTAAGTCCCTCAGGCAAAACTCTCTCTAAAATGACCATGGTTCATATATTCCCATGGTTTCCACTACAATATTATTTAATTAAGAATATTAATCTGCTAGGCCACCAACTTTCACTGTCTTCTGGGGAAGTCTGAGCAGACAGATATTTTAATAAAATATGGGGAATCCTCCTCTTTTTATGACTGAGTTGGTGCAATAAGGTAAGGCAATTGCATGGCCTCGTGAGCTTATTTTTTATTTATTCTTGATACGAACATGAGGCTTATGCACCAGAGAGATCATCCGTTCAAAAGTTGTGTAAGTGGTGCTAGATAATCTTTTTTTTTGCTTTGCTTTTCAGCTGTTGCTGTCGAATACTGCCCAAATATGGGTGACATCATTAATTACTTGTACGGCACTGCACATACAGCACCGGTCCCCATTTGGAGAATAAAAGATGAATACTTGAAGTTTGACAGCCGTGAGCACTCATTTGCACGTGCCCGCAGCATGGATGCAAATATTTCAGTTGTGCAAAGGAATCAGTCTAGACACTGGCAGGACCAGTTCAGCCACGTTACACCAGCCTGCCCGGATAACCCCTCAGGGTTGCAGCCTGCTGCCCTTTTCCCCTCTCCCGTGGGACAGAGAACTCCATGAGAACTCCCAGGACAGGCTGGATGAGGCTTTAAGCAACCTGGTCTGGTGGAAGCTGAGCTTGGCCATGGCAGGGGGTTTGGAACTAGATGATCTCTTCCAACCCTAACCATTCTATGAACTGCTATGGCAGTCCCTCCTCCCCTCCTGTCCCATAGCCCCAAACCTCTTCTGATGCTCAGCCTAATGTGGGATGGAAACACAGATGTCCTCATCACCAAGAGATGTACCCATTCCAGGAATTGGGGGCAACACCACTGTTTTGGCCATGGCATGGATATGGTTCTGGTCAAGGGAGTACCATCAAAAATAGCTCGAGGGTTGCCACTGACAGTACAACCAGGAACCGTGCTTTTGAAGGACACATTACTTCATTAGATGGTATATTCTCAACATTTGGGTGAGCACAACTTAAGCAGTTGGCTAGGCAGAGCCATGGAGGTCTGTGGAAAGGCTGAGTGATGTGAAATTGTGGCAGGTAGGAAGCCCTGTGCCTGTAGGTGTGACATCCAAGGCCTAAGGGGGAAGTTTTACCCATTTTTCCTCCTGCATGATGTTAAGCAACAGGCAGTAAACATGGCATTCATTAAAATTACCTTGTATACTTTTAACAGCCTTGATAATCAGATTTCTGCCACTGTATCAGAAAGCCAAGTTTGTTTTTATTCAAGGCTTGTAAAACTCTAATTTCTCCCTCATGCACTGGAGGTGCCTGAAGTTTTCTAATGTTTTTAGTGTTTCTTAGCAGTCATTTTTTCCCCCCATCAAAGCTGTGCTCTCCTCTGAAAGATGCCTCACGTAACTGAGTGGAGATTCGCGTTTCTCCGTGTGCGAGGGATAAACTGGTTGTTGTAAGGGGCGGCTTAAAACTTGCATTTCTCTCCCTACTTTATACACAAAAGGGGTCGGATCCTGCCTTCCCTCCCTGTGGCACTGCTCTGTAGAAACCCTTGAGAGGAACCGCAGGGTTTGCAGCTGGGGCTGCAACGCGCCTCTTTGAGGCATCAGAGCTCGTCCTCCACCCAGGAACGCCGCTCTGCATTTCTGAACGTCAGCAAACGCTGCAGACAACCTCTGGCACTTGTGGAAGATCAAAGTCCCCTTTTTCAATCTTGAATCTAACTGGAAGCAAGATCCCCACGCTGGGAAAAGGTAAGCGCGTTGCGGAGGCGTCAGTCGGGCCCCCAAAAGATGAAGGGCAAGACGCGTGGAGGCAACCGACTGTAGACGACAGCAGAAAAGTTCAGTCGGCGGCCACACAATGTACACAGCCAGGTCTTTTAGTCATTCTGCCTGTGCCCACATGCCAGGCGCTCACGTCTGAATACACACACAGACAAGCAAGGGCCGCAGGGCAAGTACGCGGTGGTACAGCTGCTGCGGTCCCAGCCGAGCCTCTCCTGGAGGTATTGCTGGGGGCACAATTGCAAAAATAACCCATTCGACAACACAGACCGTCAGGAGGCTCCGACTTAAAGGGAACCTGTTTCAGGCCAAACAAAGCATTTCCTCAGCATCAAGCCCGTCAAGTTTTTTTGACCCAAGTCAGCGCATTGCACCCAGAGAGCCCGCAGGAACCTGCTCCTCCACCCTCCAACTCTCAGCCCGCAGGGAGACGTTTGGCATCTCTGAGAAGGCAGAGCGCGCTAGGACCGCAGAGGGGTTTTTTTTTTTTTGCAGCTGTTTGTTTGAGAAACAAAGCTTCCCTCCTCCAAGATGAAAGAAATCAAGGAGTCTACGCTAATCAAATCCTCCACGCCTGCTGGCTGCAGTTCAGCTTGTCAGCGATGCAGCTCGGTGGAGTGATCAGCGTTTCCAGGGCTGTGAGCTCGCTGGAAAGGGGAGAACACGACAGCAAGAAATCCACCTGGCTGCGAGTCAAACAGGTGGATGGCAACAGCATCCAAGATTATAATAATATCTTGCAAACATGCAAAAAAATAGATGTAATAAGACTGATCCTTTGGTTTTCATTAATGAATCATAAAGGCTTTCTTTACATTACACATGCTTTTTTGGCATACGCTGCTAATATTTCCACACTTGCAAGGTTGGAGTTTTAATACTGAGCCTCCCTCCCCTAAGGTTCCTCATTTTTGGCAAGATATACAAGGTGACTGTGTGCCACGACAGGCTCTATCTTACTTTGGGGCAATCAGATTACTTCACACAGATGGTTTTATCACTGAGACCATTAGAGATGAATTGCACAGTATGTAAATGTACATTTGTTTGATACAAAAAAAAAAGTCTCAGTTCCTCGCTGCTGTCTTGTCTACGTTCCTAAACATATTTCCTTTCTCCTGCATCATTCCAAAGCACAATTTGTCCAATCTTTACCCTAAAGTGACTCAGCTAGTTTCTGATAGGCATCTTAAGTACACATTAACTAAGGAAATAGGCTTTCTTGAGCTACTGGATTGAAATGCAGGAGAATGAACTTTAACCTTAACTATTGAAGAAATAAGGCATCTATCTGTCAGGACGCCTAACATCACACACACCACCAAAAGTAAAGCACCATAAAAATAGAGAATATCACAATTACTTTAAAACATGCAAGTAAACATCCTCTTGTAGGGGCAAAAAAAAAAAAAAAAAAAAAAGAAGAGATAATTTGCTCATAGAATCAGGTTCACAATTCAAAAATAGTCTGATCTGAAATTGACCTAGAAACATTCAAATGATACATGCTCAGAGCAACACAACAGCTCTTCCACTTCGGAAAAAAAAGGGATTATGACCCCCACCCGCCGTGCACTAACCCTGTTATCACCAACTGAGCTTTGCTCTTCTCATTAAGGTTTGTCTGAGGCCACGGAGGCAGCCTCTGCCAGGCCTGTTCCAATCTGCATAATTGTTTTAGGCAAAACACGGTCTTTACCTGAGAGGCGTCTGGGCACATCGGTGATGGCTGGAAGTCCTGTGCCTCGAGTGGAGGACAGGGGAGTTGTGGAGTGAATGGACGGTGAAGTCATCTGGCTCAAGTAGGATGGGTAAGACTGGTCATAGGACCATGGCGGGGATGACTGCGCCTGCCTGGGGTCTAGAAAGAAAAAAAAAAAAGAAAGGAGAAAATTGTTTTAATAGGAAGAAAAATTTTAGGGCATCAACAGCCTAATTGAAAGAGGTGGGATTACTGAACGTACACACATCAGTGCTATAAGGACTGAGTAATGAAACACATCCTGCTCCTCCAGGACTCAACCCCTTCACATCTCGCTCTGTGCTTTTCCCTCCCCAGAATAAGATTTTGGAGAAATGAACGGAGCAGTGAGCTGAGTTGTAAAGGATCTAGCAGCTGTGCTGTGAATTCCTGGTGTCTCTCCTCCGGGTTTAACAGTGTGGTATAGCAAGGCCCACCAGTCCTCGAGGACTCGGACAGATAAACTGACGGCGAGTACGAGACCCGGGTCTGAGCTCAGGGCGCGGACTTCAGAGGTGGTGAAACTCTACAGGCAGCACTTGGCACGCCTGGCAAGTCGTTATCCAGTTCAAACATTACACAGTAGTGTTTTCAGTGCTGAAAATACTATCCAAGAAGGAAAATGTCATTAATCTTATCAGCATCCGTCCAAAAATGTCACATTTGGATGCTGGCCCAATTAGCTACAGTCACCTCAATTACAACAATATGAAACCAAATGGTTTGGGATAACTATCGGAAGCTAATGATGCCTTTTGATGTACTTGCTAGAGCTCACTATGGAGGAAATGACTTTAAGGATAAATACAGTTTATTTTTTCCTGAAGCACTAGTGGATTGCGCTGAGAGAGAGACAGACCTAGTTCTACTCACTGGTGTTTGGATTTATAAACCAGTTGCTCTCAGTTAATATCTGGTGATAAAGATACCACTGAATGCCTCATAAATTATTACTTTTATTTCTTTACATTGGTCAAACCAAAGCGCTTTCAAGCCCAAAGTTTGTTTTGGGCACTGCACGATAAACAGAAAACTGTCTCTGAACTGGCTCACAGAAATTGTTGCACGTCCCTCCAAATTCCCCCCAATATTTTCAGTAAAGCACATCAGGTCCACTCAATCTGGAGAACCTGCTGTATCACAGCACTGTGTTAGGGCCCTACTTTGCAGACAGCAATGTGACAGCCACATGGCATAAGCAAAGCAATTTTTCAGGAAATTTTTTTTTTTTTTAACTCTCCCTACTCGTCCACACAGCAAAACCTTGTAGTTTCAGCTATTCCATGTTTATTTTTTCTGTTCAGACATGATTTGTTTGAAGAGATGTCTGGAAAGCAGATACTTCCTTGAAGCAAAATAACTATATAGATATATAAAAAACCACCCCCAACTTTCCAATTTAATTTTAAGAGGATTTTCCGGGAGTTTGCCACTTATATTAGAGCTGAGTAATATAAATGGTTAACATAAACTCCTCAGAAATCCGAAGGACACTTGATCATTAAATGTAATGAACTTCTTTGTTTTAACAATTTCAAGGCTGGGGTTGTATAGATTGGCGCAGGTTCAAATCTGACTGACTGCTCGTTGTTATATCTGATATCGACATATTTCTCTGCCTCATTCCACTACTATAATTCACCATTCAGTCAATGGTAAATGATCTTCAACTGGGAACGGAAAGCCTAGGCTTGCTGGGAAAACAATCTTAAAATTAATGATGTGTCAGGAGCACAATCTCAAATCCAAGCTCCTTCAAACTCCAAGAGCTTTTCAATCTCTGCTTCCGAATCCAAAACAGTCCCTTAAAGTTTTGGTTTTAGGTCAGCTCCAGTGCTGGGAGGAAATTATATAGCAGCTAAAGGCTAGGAAAAAATCACGGCAGAGGATGTTTTCACAGGGTTTTGGTCTAAGATGGTGAAAACCTCAGGAAAGGAGCTGCCTTCTGGAGGTTCATGCCACTTTTGGTAGTGCAGTCCTCATAGCATGAGAAGATCTTGAGTACCTCTGGCACCCTCACCGCTTTGAACACCCATGGGGGACACCTATTATCCTTAATCCAACAACTGTGAATGTCTGTGTGGACACAAAAAGGACAAATGGCAAAAAGCGGTACTTCAAAGGCTCGTGTGGTCTTTCAGAACAGTATCTCATATTGTGCTCTCAGAGGCAGAATATGGGGCTGGATGGACCAGCAGTTGACCCAAAACCATATCATATATTCTTAGGACATCTAACTTAAGTTTATACATGGCTTCTATGGCTCATTCCAACCTCAGAGCTGCAGTACCACATTTCTTTTTTAGATATACACATTCGATTTCTGCTCTCCATGAGACCAATACTGTGAGATTTTTAAACTGAAAAATATTTTAGAGAAAGAGAAAAAAGAGGATGGACTGTTAGTGAAGACACTGTGCTGTGACTTAACTGCTTCTGGCCCTGAAGCAGATCTCCTGTTAGACCTGGGTAACTCACCCAACCTCCATTTGACACAAATTCTACCGAAATTTAAGGACAATAATGATATATTGCATATTTAGTTGGTGATTTCGTTAAGGTGCAGGCACTCTCTAAGTGCCTCACAAAACAGGCTGCTTTTCTTGGCTGGCCACTTTCCACCCAGATATTTAGATGGAAACTTCAGCTGCTCTGAATCTAGAATGCAATCAACTTAGCTGAGGGGAAATGAGATCGTGTCTTCTCAGGGAATGGGAAATAATAAAAAGGAAAATCAAACATCAGATGATGCATCAGAGCTCAGTGACTGAGAAGAAGGTCACAATACCCCAGGCTGGAGGGTTACTGCGATTCCTCCACACTGAGGTCATGGCTGAGGTCATGGTTGAGGGAATTTTGCCCTGGGGCTGACTGGCTTCAAGAGTTATCTTTGGCCCGTTAGGAAACCGGAAAGTGAAGATACACGTTTTACCAGATCCTAGAGCAAATGCCCTACAACCGGTGCCTGCTGACTGATAGCGGCCAAGGTTCGCATGGACATGAGAGGATAGAGCAGCTAAATGCCCTCACCTTGCCAAGTCCACAGGGCAATCATCACTGCTCAGTGGTGTTGCCCAATCCTCAGAGTAAAATGTTGTAAGGCAGACTCCAAAGCTGCCCCATCTAGTCCTTGAAGGGGGACATGCAACTGGGTCTCATATGGCATCCTTTCTCACCAGCAGATGTTCCTTGCAATGCTGCTGGAGCAGAGACTTTGGCCACTGAGGCCAAACCAGCCCATCTCTTCTGGTCCCACATGCCACCAAACCAAACCCCTTGGGGGAAAGGAGGGTGTTGGAGGTGGCAGCTGTCAGGACAGCACTTTCAGAGCAGATCCACATGGGTGCTCCTGAGGGTAACATAACGATGTTCTTAGGAGGGTCATCTCCTCCTCACTTGGGCATGGAAGAGGTGGAGTGACTATTTGATACCAGAGGGCAAGAAGCTACAAGCAGATTTATGAGAGCTTTTCCTTGGCCTCCTACACCAGAGACCAGCTTCCCCATTTGCTCCAGCTGGTTGGCTCACGCATGGCTGCTGGGTCCATCACCCAAAGCACCATGTGCTCTGCAGGCACAGCACATCTTCCCAATCACAAAAAGCCCAGAACAGATGAGAAACCTTAGACCTCCGAGGGATAGCATGTGTGGATTCCTCCCTAAAGGAATCTCTCCAAAACAAGGGAAAAATCAAATATAAAAATACAGTAAAAAGCTTGGGAAAAAGCCCCCCACCTTCCCATACGGCAGCCACGGGGAAGAGCTAGCAGAGCATTCAAGAACGACAGAGGAGGCAGAGGGCCGCTTTGAGTTGGCATTTGCACTTGAAAATTTTGGAGTGATTACTAAGAGCAGTCCTCCTTTTGTAAACATTTCTGTTATGCCTGCGTGGGTGTGAAGAAAAGAGCGGCTTTCAGCACATTCGCTCACAACAGGGCATATCATGGGTATGCTAAGAAAGTCTGGGCACGGCTCGGCTGAAACAAGTCAGCGGGGAGAGGTCTAAGCTAATGAACAAACAGCTCTGTCCTGCTTGCACTTCCAGGTAAACCTCGCCGAAGCAGGAAATACTGAGTATTGCAAATTATTTTGTGTCTGGGTTTTACCGCCACATTTATAGGCGGCGGGAGATATACTTGGTTCTTGACCCTTGTGGTCTGTGGTTGACTGCATGAATGGACAATGGTCATTGATGCTTAATGAACAGCAAGCGGTTTTGAAAATAAGTCCAAGATTGGATGCACTCCATAGAAGTGGAAAAAAAAAAGAAAGAATGAAAAAAAACAACCCCAGTGACCTGTTCTCCCACTGATAACATTGGATCTCCAGCAACGTGACTTCTCTTCCTTCAATGGAAATGTTCTGAAGTGTCAATGAAGAAAAAAATAAGACAAAAACCATAAATAGCCCCAAAGGATGAGTTTTTGCACTGCTTTTGCACTGGATTATGAAGCACACACATTCATGATAGAAAAAAAAATATTCATGATAGAAAAAAAAATATCCATTTCCCATGTCCCAAGCTGAGTTACACGACCAGAGCACGATCACAGGCTCACAGCTCCAGCACACCATCTGTAACACCCCAACGTCACACACGTGCACCCACTTTGCAACCCCCCTCCTGTTTAAACCCAGCCATCGGCCCCAGCTCTGGCTGCTGCTGCTGGTACGAGTGCTGCTGCCGATACTAAAAACCAAGCTGTCTGGAGCTATCTTTAGTAAAAACTTAAAGCAAATGTCCTCAGTTCTGATCTTAACAAAGCCAAGATGACTTTCTGCATGAGTAACCCAACTATTGATGTAAACCCTTCCCCGCCCCCCAGCAAAACAACAACAAAAACACAACCTCCTTCTCATCTCTGACTATTTCTTAGGCATTTTTAAAAGCCCAGGGCTTGATCCGAATTGCCCAGTTCAATCAATGAACTCAAATCCAATGGAGTTACACCCCAATGCACAGAAGCCTAATTGAGACCAGATTTTGGCCTGAAGAACCTCTAAAACCATTTCTCCTCCCACTCCTGCAAGAATCACATTTCTCAAAGAAAAAAAAAATAAACTCAACAAGTTTAGTTGCCAGTAGGGCAACTAAATTGTAAAGGAGGGGGAACAATAAAGTTAAAAGAATACTTTAATAGGAGGGACACAAGCTTTACCAAATGGAGGTTCATGGTGGAAACTCACCAGTCACCTGAAGGATGCAATCAGTTTGTATAAAAGCCAGCAGACTGCAGCCACCCTTGTGTTCATGGCAGCAGAAATCCCAGCTCCACC
This sequence comes from Tringa tobata, assembly GCA_033628505.1. Taxonomy (NCBI): domain Eukaryota; kingdom Metazoa; phylum Chordata; class Aves; order Charadriiformes; family Scolopacidae; genus Tringa; species Tringa tobata. The sequence goes on along the minus strand of JAHREE010000422.1, from coordinate 1,920,901 downwards.
ACCTCACCCGCTCAGTCTTGGAGCTTTTATTCCATGTCACCGCAAACTGAAGGCAAAACTCACCCTATAAGCCTATTACTTGGGCTGTTTCTAAATTATCTGCTCCAGGCAACCATGCACTTTGTCTGATGGGCTCGCAGATTGACGTGCACCAGCTACAAACTGGTGTGTGCTTCAGAGGGCTGCTGGTCCCAGGTAAAACACAGCCAGCCCTTGGCAGGGCACTTCCAAAGAGCTGGCCTAATAACAGCTACACCGTTTCTGTTTCAAACCTGTCCTGCAGCTGATGGTCTCAAAGAACAGGCACTGGTCCAGAGCCAGGACAACGCTGTGATGAGCAGGGCTTTCTGCACTCTCCCTGACTCTGCAAAAGGGCAGTGTCCACCCCATTGCCTGCAAATCCTGAGCGGGGGGAATTAAGGAAGGCCCAGCTGGTACCATCCTCATCCTCCATCTGAGAGTCGAAAGTGCTTTCTGCTCATGGTCTTCCCAGCAGACTCAGTTTACACTGTCCATGAATCATAGTCACAGAATCATAGAATGGTTTGGGTTGGAAGGGACCTTGAAGATCATTGAGTTCCAGCCCCCCTGCCACGGGCAGGGACGCCTCCCACCAGACCAGGTTGCTCAAAGCCCCATCCAGCCTGGTTTTGAACATTTCCAGTGAAGGGGCATCCAGAACGTCTCCATATAACCTATGTCAGAGTCTCACCACCCTCACAGCAAAGAATTTCTTCCTAATATCTTATATAAATCTCCCCTCTTTCCATTTAAAACCATTACCCCTTGTCCTATCACTTCACTCCCTGACAAAGAGTCCCTTCACATCTCTCCTGTAGCCCCTTTGGGTACTGAAAAAAATGAGGAACTGAAGCCTGGCATCCCTGAAGTGCACGGGGAGGGGAAGAGGAAAAGGAAGGAAAAAAAAAAAAAAGGAAAAGATTTCACGGGACCTGCTTTTGAGTGCTGTTATTTCAGTGATGAAAGTCACAGGTTGCCTATAGATCAGACGGTGCCACAGCGGTGATGGAGCATGAAACCTCACTTAAGTCCCACTTCCCAGTCCCTGCAGCCCGGGCTCCTCGCGCCCACCACGTTCCTGCCATTACGCCCGTGGCTTTTCCCGGCCTCACCGGTTGCGTTTTAGAAAAACAACAGTTTTCCTCGTTTCCTACTGAAACACTGATGCAACAGCCCTGTGTCTGAAGGGGAATGTAATCGGATACGCCAGCGAGTCGTGCGAGTGCCGTTAGGGAAAGGGAAAAAAAAAAATAAAAAAGGAAATATACCAGTATCCAAATGTGAACAGACAGGATCCCTGATTTACGGGCAGCAAGCAGGGTTCAAATTGAATCTGCACTGCCTCACCAAAGGCATCTGCTTATTGGACGATTTGTTTTTTAATGACCCCTCGATGTTGCTTTTGCAGAATCCTAGTTAAAATGCCATGTTGAATAAGGGCAACTCTGTGCCTGGCCCTGCCACAGCCCGCTCCTCTGGTGGGTTTAGGACCGTGCCGTGATTTGTAAAACCTGTGCTCTGATACTCTAGGAAAATAAACACAACCTAGACAGAGAAAAGAAATATAAGAGTGAACTCCAAAGTGCTGAGTTCTTTCAGACTCAGGTGTGGGCCAGCCAGGCTTTAAATATTATTTCTGTTTAATCATGCAATAGCTATGCAAGACCTGAAGTGGAATGAAACAAAAACAGTTTATGTGCTTACCAGCAATAATGCGGATTTTGTCATAGGAAACCAGTATTTACTGTTAAAGTTATTAGGAATTAATTATTTTCTCTAAATTACTAGGCAAAAAGATTAAGAAATAAAGGTATTTTTAAAGGAATGCTTGGTTAATTCCAATAAAGGCAATAAAAAAAAATCGTTGGTTTTCAGACAGGGGTCTATTCTCCTTTTAATACACACCCCAGCCATACCAGCCTGGTGACTCTGTTAAGAAGCCACCGGTATTCCCACTGAATAGCACACCACAAGAAGGAAACTGGTGGAGGTGGACAGCCCAAACAGCTCACTCCCTACGACCACACCAAACGGGCGGACGTTTAGCAATTTCCCATGGTCACCTCGGACCCGATCAAAGAGCTGCCTCGTCTGCGGCATCACCTTTGTCTCTCCTGGGCAGGGTCTGTGTGGCAAGGAGCAGCCATTCATCCCAGAAGAACTCGGCGGGACTGTCCACAAAAAGCATCCCAGCACTTTGGTGGAACTTCAAAGCGCGTAGAGCTTTACAGATTACAATCAACGTCCTGAAGAGCACCACAAAGCCTTGTGGGGAAAGCAGCACGACTCACAGAGCTCGCACTGATGTAACATGCTCACGCTTAATCGCCTTATTAAATGGGAAGGCTACCGGAAAGCTATGGAGTAGCCTTTGAGGGCTGGCTCTTTGACTTTTCTAAACTGAGGAGGAGAGAAGGGTGGGGAATAACACAGCAAAAACTGTATCAGACCCCTTATTCTCTTCAAACTTTAATAACCAGCCAAGTTCTTCACTAATTTGGGGCAAATTAGAGCAATTTGGGATTCCAAAGCATCCCGCAACCATGAGTTTATCCGGCAAGAAAAGCACACAACCCACAATAGACGGGAAAGTACAGGCTCCCTTCCTCGGTTCAACTCACTTCCCTCTGCCCCACCAGCGCCGCATCTTCCCTCTCCCGACAAAGTCTCCGCCGGCACTTTGAACTGCTGACTCTTAAGTTTGCAGAGAAGACAGCGAATGCCACACAGCTTTGTTTCCAGTCAGGCTTATTTAAAGCTCATCTGAAGTTTTCACCTCCCGGATCTGTAAATGCTGCTGCTGATTCATAAGGAGGCAGCGAAGTACTCTATTAATCAAACCCAGCAGAACATTTTCTACAGGAGGCATTTATGTGAATGAGAGCAGCATATGAGGTTACACTTAGCTAGGAAGAAAATTACAAGGGGATCTCAGTTCTCATGCTTCAGGGCATAAGCTGATCACCAGATGGGGTCAGGAAGAATTTCACCCTCCTTCGTTCCTAGATATAGTGTTGCACAATAGGTAAACTATGGAGGCACGAGGAAGAAAGAAAAAAGCTGAGTGTAGCCCCAGATTTTCCCCCTGCTTTCTGGGGAAGTACGTCCCCAAACATCACCAGACAGAAAACAGTATGTTATAAAAAAAATTGCGCTTTAGTTTGGCACTTCTTACCCAGAAAATATTACACACAAGAGCCCTGACTTCACATGTCCAGTGAACAAAACACTAAGCCCGGCCAAAAAACCTGCTCTGGGAAGCTGGTGGGCAGAAGGTACCTTGTAATGGGTACTATAGACATATTTAGTATATTAGAAACATTTTATGCTAGTTAAAAGCTAGATTTCTAGATTTGGACGAACTTTGCCACAGCTCATGTGAACCATTTTTTCGTTTCAATTCTCTGAGTGCTTTGGGTTCAAATTAACCCACTTACTTCTCTTCCTCACTGCAAATTAATAAAGCAGTTGAACTCAAAAAAGAAGAAAAAGAAAGAAGAAGAAAGCCACAACACTTTGTTAAAACCGCTAAGTTTCAGCTGGTATCATGTCAAAACCACTTGAAACATGAAACCAGAAATCTTCCTAGGTTGACTCAAAGACAATATATGTACTAGGAGTGCTTTACCAGTAAAGGAATACTGGTATATAAGATTGGCACAGGTCTCCTGGTATAGATGCAACTATAGCAGCAAAACTGAGTTTTGAACTGGTCTAGTAAATTGAGCCAAGAGTTTTGTTGATGGACTTGCATCTAGGTGAAGTTCTACAACATTGCTAGCAAGTGACCTGGTGAGGGGCAACACCTCTTCACATCCGTGAACAAAATATGTCAGCAAATATTTGGACACAAATACGTCAGCACAAGTTTTGAATGTAGAAATGGCCAAAATTAGGTAGAGGTTGTTTTGACAGTCTTCTGAAAAAATTAACCGGCTCTGAATTTAGAAAAATGACAAAATTGGCTTATTTTGTAGGCTTTGTGGTTTTGTTGCAACCTTCTGGCATAGCTGCAGTTAAACATCTTGTTTGGGTCTTATAATCTGTGACACATGGTACTTTATGATTTCTCTCAGCACAATGAAATCTGTCTCTCAGCATGCAATCATAAATGTTGCATACAACCCTCACAAGCAACCTTTGGAGATTTCTCCATAACCCAGTTCGTTTATTGTAACAAGTGGTCAGCACTGGTGCTAGAAGGAATCTGCCACGTGAGAAGACTGTATTGTTATTCCTTTAATTATTAGACCTTTAAATGTTGGCTGTTTCCCTCAACACCAGTGCAAAATAAGAACGCTGAATAAAAATGTTCGTTCTAATATGTACTGTTGCACACACAGAGGACAAGGCAGAGCAACGTGGCTGTTAGAGTTTCACCAGATTCCTACCCAATTTACCCAGATTGACTATTTTGGACTATTTTGGATTTACGGCAAAACGATATTTTAAAAAAAAAAAAAAAAGTAAGACATTTTCAGCTTCAAACACTATAGAAAAATCCGCTTCCCACCTAGCTTTGCTTGGAACACATCTCTCGCTCTGTAACAGCCTCTTTCACTGCAGTTGAGACACAAATATCCATAAGCAATTACTACCGTTGCCTGTGCAAGTCAAACCTATGGTTCTGTCTCTTACCTGTAATCTGACTCTGTCCTTGTGGATTAAAAGGACTTGGTGCAGAGTTCAGAGAGGGCCGTGGGCTCTGGGTCGGGACCCCTACTCTCATACTGGGATGAGGAATGCGCCCTAAATCACTGAGGCGTTCAGAGAACAAACTAGGTTTAGAGTCATCAAGCTTCTGTCTGTGCCCTGGAAACAGCAAATCATAAAATAAAAGCGTTAATAACAGGATTTAGTAATTTAACACACCCAAAAAAGAACCCCAAAATGGCCTCTAAGGACCTGTTTTTAGATTTAACGGACTTACAGGTATCTCAGCTACCCCCGATAATACAGCGACATCGGTGGGGTGATTTGTGTTTTGGGCATGGATGTGCTGGTGAAAGCCTTATTGAGTACAACTGCGCCCAGACAGATGTGTAACATGTTGCAATTACGACCAAAATATGCACTTATGAGGACACCCACACAAGGTCTTTTTTTTCTTTTTTCTTTTTTTCTTTTTTTTTTTTTTTCTGCTTTAACTACACTAGGTAATTAAAGGGGCAAACTTTCTTTTCCTAAAGGAAGCCTCATATGTGAGTACAAGTTATCAAGCGGGACAATTATTCTATGCCTGGTTTATATGTTGTGGATTTTTGCTAAGAAAATGCAAGCTTTTCTTCTCCCCTTATATTTTTTTTTTTTCTTTAACTTTGTCACAGTTAGTCACTAGCTTTCATTCCTCTGGGAGTCTTTCCAAAAAGTAAATAGTCACTGTCATTTGAGAAGAGCAGTAACACAAGGAAGAACCTTCAAAGCTGCTGGCCAAGACTGGATCCTACACTCTCTTGCATGGTGAGCCTTCCTCAATGCTCCTATTTCTCTCCCCAAAACCAGGCTCACTGCCCTCGTGCCGTACAGCCACATTGGGAAAAGCAATTTATGGGTGCTCATTTGTCAAAAAAAAATGACAAAAAAGCAACAGGATGCCCCAAATGGTACTGCTGACATTGTCATTGAGATGTTTCAAAAGTAAAGGCTTTGCTTCTCTAACTGTTGTATTTTTGCTCCAAGTTTTAATTTCTTTCCACAGTAGTTACAGGATGCTCCTCGCCTTTGAATGTAAGGCAGAGAAGGCATTATTTCAATCATTCAACATATGAAGAAACAGGCATGCATAGAGATTAGGGTCAGGACTAATTTTACTTAACTTCAGTCATTCATAAATCAGGCATCTAGTCTAAACTCTTCTAATGTAGACTTCCTCTTCAGTTAATGGAAAGAAATAGCTACTTCCAGAGGGCAATTCATCTCATCTGTCTCTGACACCAGCCTTAAAACGGGATGATTCACCTTCTGAATTTGCTTTCTCTTCCTTCTCTGATCAGAGAGGGAGCACACATGACTGGTTTAATTAGACACTCTCACCATTAGTCAACATTAAATGGAATTAATCTTACCCTAAGTTACTGACCAAGGTCACACAAAAAGCCTCTGGCAGAACTGAAACAGGGGCCCAAACCCTCTGACTGCAACTCAGAACCACGTCTGCCTCCATCCCTGTAAGCACTGGTGGGGCACAGGCACCAGTGATAACTGGGTAGGATATCTTTGTGCTTTTAACGATAAGAAGGGTCCTTGGTAGGGTTTGGGTTTGAACCCTTCCAGATGATCCCCAGTGGCTTGAGATAACCTGTGTTGTCCCTCAGCAGTGTAACCACAGCCAATCTGTCTGCAGGCTACAAGAGGGCAGCTTTGCAGACATGGTCAAATTGTCCCATCGGTCTTAGGGGCAGAGAAACAATTCTGGCACTGCTTAATTTATTTTAAAAGTATAAATGAGGCCACTGAGTTGAGACTGAACTATCAGACTACCACTCTTGGTAGTATGGCTTTTAATGGTACCTCTCACCACAGTACTGAAGGACATGGGTTCACATCACCTAACTGGGACCACGGTGCCCACATGACATATGGTGAAGCAATGTCAATACTAGGCAGCTAAATCCAAACTAGGTTCAGAGAAACGACAGTTCTAGATAGAGAAGTGAAGGATTCAGACTGGGAGATGAGAAGAAACTGGATGGAATTTAATTTTGGAGAAACTTCTGTAGCAATTAAAAAAAATTAATTAGTTGACCCATTATTTTGTACTTTGAAGTATGTTTTTTCTCCCCCAGGATGACTCAGTCTAAAAGGGCAGTGTAGGAGGGAGCTTTCTCCTTAAGGAGAAGGTGCTGCTCTGTGTTAGTGCTGACATGGGTGGCTACTCCTCTGTTTGGGAGGCATCAATCACTTTCAAGGGGGAAGGATTTTTGGTGGGCTTGTAACAACTTCGTAATGGCAGCTTAATGGACAGGATATCATCTAAGCTGGTAGTCTTTAGCATTATCTTTTCAATCTATGTAAATGACAACTTGTACAAGCTGGGTGCTGCTAAATGTGAAGAAATGACTTTCACACACACACACAGTCAATGTTCTCTTGGGATTTCTCCTTCTCCATCTTCTTTTCCTCCACAATTTTTATGTACTCACTTTTCCCTTTGCCAGCCATACTTTTCCCTCTGTTTTTTAAAGGCATCTCCTCCTCCTTCCCTTCTCACTTCTACTCCTCCCTAATCACTTTTAGGCAAATTCAAGAGGGCTCAAAACAAGGCAAACATGATTAGCCTATCTCTGGCCTCACACGCCAGGGCTGACTTTATTTGGGAATGAATCCACTCCTAAAGTGAATTTTATTTTGAATTTTCAGAGGAAAATCCTGTGCTATGTTTATACAACTTCCTTCTGCTAAAGAATCACTAACAAACCGGTGGGGGGAGAGAGAAGGAAAAAAAAAAAAGATGAAAGAATAGAGGGGAAAAGAAGGAAATAAGAAGAAAGATTCCCACATCTGGTTGAATTGAAATGATCTAGAGATGTGTGGGTTTGGGTGTTGCCACCTCCCTCACTGCCTCCCCCCCAAAAAAAAAAAAATGTAGGGAAAAGATAGCTCTGTGCACATCTGGAAGACCCCAGGCATCAATGGAACTGCAAGTCCCCAGAAAGCAGCAAGGGGCCGAAGGCAGACTTGCCTTCACCTTCTGGACATTTAAAATTTAGGGTTGGAACATGGAGTCATGTTGTGACAAAGAGATCCACAGAAGGAGCCACACTCCCCCAGTGAAATGTCCCAGTGAGATGAGATTACATTACAGCTTCGCACGTTACGGGTTACTATGCTTTGATAAAAGCTAAACGTGCTCACATTAAAGCAAGCAGGAAACTCAACAAAAACTCCATATTCAGGAGGTGCTCACAAAGAAGTGTAGGCAACTTAAATAAATCTCTTGCCCTGATTCCTGTGCAAAAAATAAAATAAAATCCCATTAAGTATGGAGGAGCCATGAGGCTGAAAACACTCTAAAAAGGCCTTCTGAGTAGCACATAAGCAGCAGCAATGAAATATGTGATACATGTTTAAAACTCATTCCACAAGCTGCTTTTCATCTCTCATTGATATATGTGTCCGTTGACAGAGAAATTCCTGATCCCAGGGGAGCGTGCTAAGAAAAGCTGTATTCCTTGGTCTCAGTCATGAGGTGTAATTTTATTTCAGGAAAAAAGATTAGGGTAGCAAGTGTGGATAGCTCGGGGAGAATCTGTGATGTGCTGCGGCAGTCAGTACATTAAAAAGCAATATAAAGCTACATAAAGAATAGGATAAAATAATGTTGCAGCTACCCCAGTGCCTGCAACGCTGCATTTAGTGCCGGTTGCTCTGTTGCAAAGACAATTTTGTGGAATGGATTGGGCTTGGAGGGGACACACAGGCACTCTCAGATAGGAAATGCAGCCCAAAAAGATTTAGGGTGTCCCGTGTGTTCCTGAATGTGTTACTGAATAAGGAAGGGACCCAGTGGCCATTGGAATAGGTCAGGTCCCAGGCACGGAGATGGGAAAGAGATGAGAAAAATGGAGAGTTAATAGGCAAAAGTTATACAAGCTGTTCTGATTCATCTGTTGTCACAGTACAAAACAGGACAGATACTAGAAATCAATTATTTGCTCCAAAATGACAGGCAATATTCTGGTCTCTCATGGCTATTCAGCTGTTTCAAGCCAAACACCGACCTGAGTGTTAGTTTCTGGAGATAGAAAGCATTGCCATTAATCCACCCCAGGACCAGTTTGGGCCGTTTTACACAAACTGAACCAGAAAATAGTACTGAGAGAGTGCAATAAAGTCAACGCAAACTGCAGCCAGCCAGGCGGTGCTCACCAGCCCAGGAAGGCCACAGAACATGTTAAAATGGCCCATAGAAATTAATGTTGAATTCTCACATCCCAGGCACGGCAGAAGATGTGAAGAGGCTTCATCTCCAGCGTAATCATTTCAGTTTAAACTGAATGAAGGAATGTCTTCCAGATCAAAGTAAGGCAATCTTGAGCCTGCTGGATGTGGTAACTGGAAAGGGACGTGAGCTCGTCTCTCATCACTGAACTTCCACCGCTCCGCTGGAGAAGTCAAGATGTAAATCGGGCCATGGAAGAGGCTGACTTGCAGAATGTAAATGTGGTGTTGATGCTTGAAGATTTTTACCTCCTCGGGGAGGAGGGGTGTGCGTTTTTATCTTTCAGCTTGTGGGTGTGGAACTGAAAACTAATCAGATTATGCTACACGTGGCCGTGCCAGATGCTGACACTCAGGGACTCCCTTTCTTTGTACCGTGTACACCACCCACCAGTTTTTGTGTGTGTGTGTGTTTTTTTCTGGTACCAAGGAGATCTGGTTACCAGATTTTCAACAGATGCTTTTATCACTCTCAAGTGGGTTAGCTATTTTCAGTCATCGCCCAGTTCTTTTTTGATTTTGCCTCAACAACAAGAAGTATCGTGGGAGTCAGGTGTCTCCATAAAAGAGCCAAGGGAAGGCAGGACGGTCATGAAAGTAAGAACCTGGGCTCTCACCTGCTGGGGACACATTTGCAGGGACATCCCAAACAGAATGGAGGGTGATGACCCAATGTGAAATACCACCACAGTTTCTGTTTGCTATATGTCCTGTGCTCAGCATCAGCTAGTAAAGTTTGGAGAGTCACTCCATTGAGTTTGGAGAGTCATTCCATGGAGTGACTACAGATGGGAAAGGAAAATAAATTAAAATAATTCTTTGAACTCCAGGGCCAGGAACTGAGGCTTTCTATGGCTCTGGGTTCAGTTCTGAGATTGAGAAAGAAGAAAACTTTAATGGAAAAGGGACTTTCCCTTCAGGCTACGGGGTGGCAGAAAGAATCATAGAATCATAGAATCATCTGGGCCAGAAGGGACCTTCAAAGGTCATCTAGTCTGACCCCCCTGCAGTCAGCAGGGACACCCCCAACTAGACCAGGTTGCCCAGGGCCTCGTCGAGCCTCACCTTGAATGTCTCCAGGGAAGGGGCCTCAACCATCTCCCTTGGCAACCTAGTTTACAAGCTATGAATTTATAGCCTATACGCTCCAAGCTTTCCGTGAGTTCAAGAGAAAGCACATCAGAGACCAAGAACCCAAGTTTTGATTATTCCCACTGTTCACCAAAGGCAAAATGATTTAAAAAGGTAAAGAATGGGCACATCTTTTCCTACTAACATGATATGTCTTTGAGACAAGCACTCTGATTATATCTCCTTTAACACACTAGTGACATGCTTCTATGTACATGCTGGAGAAGACAATTTCACACCACAAAAAAAGACAGGTTGCATGTCCTCTGAATTTCGTCACAAATTCTCCTTAAATTCTCTTCCTGCATTTCATCCCATTTGGTCCTATGGATCAGGTGTAACTGGGAGATACTGATATGGGCTTGACTGTGAATTCAGCTACAGGCTTGTAAAGCTGAAGTCAAGGGGAGCCACATTTACGCCACAGCGAAGGAGCTGAGACCTGAGCCTAAGGCTTCTTAACAGCTGTTGTGCAGGGACTGGATAATGCTGAGCATTCAGCAGGAAGCAAAAACTTTCATTGTTCTGTTACAAATTTCAGACAATACATCATTGCAGCAAGATGTCACTCCAAAGCAGCGTCAATCTACGCTCCGGAGGTAGGAATAAGAGCGCCATAAATCAGCAAAAGCCCAGAAGACACACGTCAGCTCTTTGCAAGGAAAAATCTCTGAAGCAAGTCACAAGGGTCCCTCTTGTGTCCCTTGTCTGGTGACAAAATGTCATCCCCGGGCTGGCTTCCCCTAACCCAGTCCTACCGAACGCACCCAATCCAAAGTTCATGACAAAAAACCCAAAACACAAAAGAGCCAAACAATTTTTATCCAGGAAAGGGAAAAGCTTGGAACCCTTCCAGTCTCTTGGGTAAAGACACAATTATGAGAAGAAAAATATAATCCACCCAAGAGACATAATTACCTAATTAGGCCATAGGCTGTGCATAGGAAAGGTTCTTATAGTTCATAAAACAAGGAGCTACGTAGGTGCAGTAACTACAGTTAATTCACTCAATGGAGAAGAAAAAAAGATACTTGTTTTTTAAATAGCTGAGGGCACCAGTTTGCATTAGATCTTATTCTCCTGACTGTAGACAGAGCCCTGTTAGTGTCAACAGGAGCCACTCAGACGCAGGCAGAAAACAAGACCTTGTCTCTTTTTGTTCTGAAAAAAGACATATTTTTCACCCAAAGCAGGTAAGCCCTATACCTGACACTATTGCAGAGAAATGGAAATAAGTAAAGACAGAGGAACGTACGCTGTGGATGGGCTCAGTTCCTACACAACGCATCTAACGTGGCCCATTGCCAAAATCCCACCGAGCTCCTCCTCCTTGACCCCTGCTCTCTTGAAGCTCTGCAGATACTGGTAAGGCTCCAAAAGGGCCAGTTCCAGCTCCCAGGGGAACCAGTTACGCTACTGTCTTCCAGGAGCTGTGGCTCCAGCCCGGGGTGAGCAGAGGCAGGGGCTGGTTTCAACCTCAGCATAGAGGTCGAGCCCACAGAGCATCTCTGGTGTCGATGGTCATCTCCCCACTGACTTACTGGGAGCAAAAGCAAATTTCTACTCAGCTCATCTCGCAGGCAGCTCACCCAGCACGGGATGGAGTCAGAGCTTCCAGCAGGTTGAAGAGAGGAAGGGGCAGGAAGGGTGAAGGAAAACGATCCCATGGGTGCGTAACCTGTGTCTCTTCGAGCCCATGGGAATGACTCTAACTCAACCACTGCAAAGCCTTTCAGGATATAAAGTGCTATCAACGCTTTTTAAAAGTCAGCTGGGGTCTGTGAAAAGCATGGATCCAGCTGAAAGACAGACCCAGAGGTCAGGGTTTTTCAGCAACCGGCAACAGCTGCAAAGGAGCCTCTCACTTCCAAAATTTCTCGATCTAGAGAGGTGAAAAATGCCTGTTTGGAGCAGGGCTCCAGGCTGCTCCTCCAGCAGATGAGGGACTGATTGGGGACATGTGGCAGGGGCTGAGCCAGCCCTGAAGTCTGCACAGGGAAAGTTGTGTTAAAGCAGCAAAACTGGAAGATTTAATGAATGAAACCAGAAAGGTGCTTCAAGAAAAAGGAAAAGCAGAACAGGAAGGGGCTTGAGTGGAATTGCTTTTGCACCCTCCCACTCTTCAACTCATCCCAGCATTGCAGGATCCATTCTGCTCTGCCCCTCTGCTGGGGGGCTCACATCAGCTCACTAGAAAATGAGCACGTCTCCCCTTGCTATAGTGTTTTTTTGTCTTTCTTTCTCTTTTCTTCTTGAAAAGCTTTTGAATTCTGACTTGGATCACGCATCTTGTTCTGCAAAGCTGAGCAACACCTTGTATGAACATCAGCTGGGTCGGGGAGGAAGCAGGTGGGACCCCCTTGAGCCACGGTGCTCTGCCTTCACCTTTATCCATTCTTCACGAATGTAAAGGAATCCGTGTGCGTGTGTGCCAGGAAACCAGCTAAACATTGCTGGCATCGCCGCTCGGAGACATTAAAGACAACTCATACAAACAGAGACTGTCACGCAAGTCTCGGTCCCTGCCTTAATTCTCTTTGCCTGCTCAAATCTGGTAGGCTTCCCCACTTCTTTTAGCAGGAGAGAAGAGGGAGAGCAAGGGCCGTCCCGCAAAAGCGCAAGAGCTCCTCATCCTGACTTTCTCCTTCTCATCCGAACCCAGCAGTATCTTTGAGGAATAAGGTTTTTTTTCCCCCCCTCCCGAAGGCAGCTATCCCATCGAGAGCCTGCCAACTCCTGTTGCTCGCTGCAGCGCCAGGCAGTAAAGATCACAGCAAACGAAGGGGGTGAGAGGAGGGGGAGAAGAGAAAAAAAGAAAAAAAAAATCTCCTTGAACTGGCCTCCCTCCAGCTGGCAGGAGGGGATGGTTTTCTTAATGCTTGCGAAACCTGATTACTCTAAAAGAATGGTGAGGGGAGGCGATGTAAACACAGCTATTAAACCAGATTTAAGGCGCTTAGTTTAAATCTGGTCTAAGAGCTCTCCGATGCTACGCTGCTCTGCTCTCTAGACATCAATAAGGTGCATTTTCATTTTTGGTTTTGTTTTACGCCCCCAAAACCAGGAGCGTACTGCTGGCTGAAGGCTGCGGTTACAATGGGAATTCAGGCATGGAAGAAACAACAGTTAAGCAATAATAGATGGATGTGTGCGCGTTTGCACTCTATCTTTCAACAGATTGTTTTGCTGCATTCGAAGACTACTGTGTTTATATCCATGCAGCAGGTTTTAAGCAGATTGTTTAAACTTGATTAAAGCAGGATACTTCTAAAATAACCTTACTAATAAAGTTCAGATGGCTAAAAAAACCTGAAAACGTGGTTAAAAATAAAAGAGATGCCATTTCAATCTCCACTGGCGGGGGGTAACATGATATAAACTCCAAAAGAAAACAGTCTTTACAAGTTTGACTTGAAGGATTATCTTGTGTATCAGCACCCTCTGTGGCAGAGTAGCATTTATCCACGTATCCACCCATGTTAATGCTGTTGCACAATTTACTACAGCCGTGATAGACAGATAATTGCTTTATCCACCCAAGTGTAATAAACGGAGTCTACTATGTTAATCCGCGTATTCTTATTGTCTGCGAATGCCAAGTAAGGGAGAGACGTACGCTGAAAACCCTGCCCTCTCCTTCCAAAACTACTGGAGTTTACTCACCCTCAGACCTGCTAAAGTGTTCTTACTGCATTCCACTCCCCTGCTTGCAGCGCCAAGTATTTTGAGTAGTATCAAGTTATTGTTATATAAAGGGCACCTACACTCAGGCTATATGGAAGCAGAAGCCAGGATGCAGCAGCCTTTAGGAAAAAAAAAAAGCCAACAAACCCAACCACCCTCAAACATCTTTTCCTACTCAGTAAGTAAAACAGGCCAAGTATTATTTGTTCCTGGGCTTAGCACAGAAAGTAATTAACCTGTCCTTCTAAAACTGGACATCTATTCAATTCGTGTGGAGTCTGCCTGACTGTTGAGAAATGTCATTTAGCTGCTGGCCCATCAGTGTTTTCCACAAAAAATCTATAAAGATTTTTTATTTTGAATGTCAAAAACAGGCGTATCCTTTAAAAGGTTTACAGATTCCTGGCGGCTCCATGAGCTTACGTTTGTGGCATCAAATTTGTAATGACAGTTTGATGGATGTCTCCCTTTCTTCCTCCTGAAAGGTATAAAGAACTGGTGGTTCCCCCAGTAAATATTATGCTTAATGCTGTTCTTTGCTCTTATTTATGCACTCAAGTGTGTCAAAAAAAGTCCCGTGCTGCTGGCAATGAGTGGGTTTATCGGGGCAACTTTCATGTTGCAGAAGACAGTCAACTTTCTGTGTAATCAGAGCACTTGCACAAGCACCTACACGATGTGCAAGTTTAGAAGATGGACAGCCTTAAGCGGCACATAAATGATGCAGCTGGGATTATGAGAAGAAACGTTGGCCTGAAGATTCTGCCAACAATCCTGGAGGTAACAGGTTTTTTTTATCCCTTTGTTATGCTCCACCTCTATCTGCCAACGCCAGCCGGGGCATTTCTGTCCCAGGTGGAAGCTGGGATGGACTAATCTCTGCTTTCAAGTCTTTGAGGGAAATAAAGTGTCACTTAAAGGCTAAATCACAGAATCATCTAGGTTGGAAGGGACCTTAAAGATCAAGTCTAACCATCAACCCAACACTGCCAAAACTGCCACTAAACTGCGTTCCTCAGCACCACATCTACATGGCTTTTAAATACTTCCAGGGATGGCCATTCCACCACTTCCTACACAGCTATGGGGGATGCATGGAGGAGAGTTTGGTGTTACAAGGTTGCCCACTGACTACCAGTAGTGATATTGAAAAGGTAAGTATTTTATGTGCCTTTGGCCAATATATATATATTATTTTCTTTAATAACTTGGATGGTGCAATACAAAGCACGATTACAAAATCTTGAGATGACATCCAGTCGGGAGGAATCCTCCAGACTTTGGAGAAAGGGGTCTGAATTCAAAACGGTCTTAGCAAACTGGAGAAATGGTATTTGCCACGTCATCAGTAAAATGCCATGCAGTAGAAGTTAAATGTATTGCACTACAATTTGGAGCAAGAAATCAAATGCTTTAATGCCCCTCAAGGACAAAGCAATCAGCCAGCACCATTGCGGGGGACAATCTGGGGGGAGCAGGGAGTTGCCAGTTGAATGGGAGTCAATAATAGAATTCTGTCTTGAAAAAACAAAAAAAAAAATCAAGTAAATGCAGTTCTGGGAAAGATTAATGGTTATGTTGCATAGAAGACATAGAAGGTAACTATTACACTCTGCTCAGAAGTGGTGAGACATCAGCTGGACTGCTTTATCCAGTTTGGGACACCACCCTTTAAGAAAGATACAGACGAAGGAGAGAGAATCCAGAGAAGAGCAACAGAAGCGATAAGAGATTTAGAAAGCATGACCTACATGGAAAAGTTGAAGAAAATACATTTGTTTAGTCTAGAAAAGAGACGAGCAGGAAAGGACATGATAAGAGTAAAATGTTTTCTGAAGAAAATGGTAATCAATTGATCTCTATGTCAGCTGAGAAAAGAACAAGAAAAAGCTGGCTTCATTTGAGGTAGAGGAGATTTAAGAGATTAATGTATGATATTAGCAAACTCCTTTTTAAGTATAAAAAAAACAACACAAAAAACAGACTTGGTAAGTAAGTGGAAGGCACAGTACTGGAGGATTTAAGAATTTGGACAGATGTCAGTGATGATCTAAGTATATATAATACTTCCTCTGAGGAAAAACGGACTAGGTCGCCTGAGGTTTCATTTAGCCCTACTGTTCTAGGGCTGAGTGATTGTCTGTGCTTGGTGAAGTCACGTACACAATATTTTTAACATGAGTACATTGAGTCAGGCAGCTCGTGCTAACTCTGGGCCTGGTGCTGCAAAGGGTTCAGCATCTCCCACTGCCATGAAAGGGCACAGTGAAAAGCAGGCTGCGGCTGCTTAGGTATTCCAGACCACAAGGAACCTGAGTTTGGAAATGCCGGTCTTAAAATCAGAGAATTGGAAGGGACCTTGAAGATCATTCAGTTCCAACCCCCCTGCCATGGGCAGGGACACCTCCCACCAGACCAGGTTGCTCAAAGCCCATCCAGCCTGGCCTTGAACCCCTCCAGGGATGGGGCATCAACAACTTCCCTGGGCAACCTGTTCCAGTGTCTCACCACCCTCACAGGAAAGAATTTCTTCCTAATACCCAATCTAAATCTCCCCTCTTTCAGTTTAAAACCATTACCCCTCATCCTATTGCTCCACTCCCTGATAAAGAGTCCCTCCCCATTTCTCATGTGGGACCCCTTTAGGTACTGGTCTTAACCCCGCTGTGTCAGAGTTTCCTGTGGCTCTAAATTCAGAATAACTGTCATTTCTTTGCCTCACGGTGGCTATTACAAGATTGATTTCAACATAACTCAGCAAGCATGACTCTGAGTTTCCACTAGTTTTCAGGCAGACGCAATCAGGTAAAACTAGAATTTCATGTCCAATGCTCAAGAGTTTTCCTGCATCCCCTGACACAGGTCCAGAAGACCATTTACATGTTACTAGTCCATGACTGGGTCTGGTTGTTGCTTTTTTCTTTGTGCATCTACTCTTTAATTGAAGAGAGATGGTCCCTCTTCAAGAGATGGGCCATAGCAGCCCTGGCCATCCCCTTCAGCTAGAACCAATGTGCTCCTCTCTATGTTGGTACGAAGAACAAAATGACAAACTTCTTGGGGAAAAAACCCAGCAGTAAGCCTGATAGCAAATGTTTCGGACAACCTATGTCTTCTATGAGAGCGTAGGGAACTTCTCAACGCAGCGAGAAACTATAAAATCCTGGGATTTTCCAAAAAACCAGCCTCATTATTTGCATTATTTGCTCCTGGAAGTGCTTCATTCAGAACTATCTCCACTGGATTTGGTTTTTTCCTCTGGTGGAAAAGCAAGTCTGTGAGCTACACAAACACAAATCCCACCCTTGCTACAGAAACTCCAGCCCTACACACATCCATCTCACATTAAACCCCCACCACCACCCCGAGCCCTGGGGCTGACTGCCTCTACCCCACGCCGGCAGTTTAATAACACCATGCCCAAAACTCATTAAAGCACTGAGATGCAAGTCGTTGGCCAAAGTTAAGCCTGTCCTAACGGGCTTCGCAGGTTGCTAATTCAGTGCCTAAGCCAGGTGTTTAACCTGCTCTGGGGCCATGCCTTGGACAGAAAGCCCCAGGGGGGACAGAGAGGAGGGAAGTGAGTGACACAACTGCCTTTGGCTGCGAGGAATGTAGTATTATTTTTTTTTGACGGGCTCTGACAGGGGGCTGACCCTTTCGCCGACAGTTGTAAAGTTTGTTTAGTAACGGGGAGCCTCCCGTGAACTTAAAAACAATAGGAAAACGGAGTCCTGGAGAATAAATCTCACCCCCTGCCCCAGTTGCCTGTGCGTTTGGCTACCAGAAGGTAACAAATCCCCAGGAATGCGGGCGGTGGGGCTGGGGGGGGGGATGCGCCTGCGAGAGGGAGCTGGAGGGTGGCCAACACAAGCAGTGGGCGATGCCATTCACGGAGCAGCAAACGGCGCTGATGAACACCCAGGGAAAGCCTGGGAAAGGCTGGGGCCACCGCAGGCAAGATGTCCTTTATCACTGCTCCAGCTGCTTCTGGAAGGAGGTCTTCAGGAGCTCATCCCCCAGAAACCCCAAATACCTCTTCTACTGCTTCCAGCCGTATGGAATTTCGTAGAAAGTGGGTTTCTCCTCAAGGTATGGTGGAGAAGATTGGTCCAAACAGGACCTGACTTTTATCTCTGAATTCATGGGCTCCAGGGGAGCTCAGAGGGCATTCATTTTTGGTCACTGCACAGGATGTAGCATACGAGACAGGGAAACCTCTGCCTTAACACCAGTCCCCGGAGCTGCACAATCCTCCACCAAGTTCATTTTTTAAAGACTACAGCTCACGGACTTTACTTTGACCCTGCTGTAACTACTCCATTATTTCACTGCTACACAGAAATCCACTTGGGCATTACATCGTGGGTGCAATCCACAGGAAAAAGGAAAATCAAAGAAACAGAAGCTGTAAATGGCTTGCTATAAAAATCACAAGTCGTTCAAAACGGCAGCTGTGAAGGTGATAGCTTTCAAAGATGTACACAAAGCACATACGTACAGCCCCACCTATATATATATATATGTATGCTTTGGGTTGGGAAAGACATTAGAACGCTTTGGATCATCACTGGAATGTGCTTTGATAATCTCTAACTATTTTATTATTATTTTCGTGAGTCATTAAGTTTGGATGCCCAATACAGTGCACCAGTGGAAAACATCTCTGCAATGCAAGAGTGGCAAGGATTTTTTATTCTGCTCTCTTAAAACAGGCAGAAATAACGCTTAAGTACTTAAACTCTGGAAATACTCATCATCCCCATGCTATTAATATCGCCTCAATAGCTCGTTCTATTTAAAGCAAGTTTCTTTCTTTGGGTTTTATTTTGTGGGTGGCAAATCCTTATTTAATTCGCAGGATAAAAAAGTATGAACCTACAATTGGAAAAATGGGATTGTATGGGCCCTAACCCATCCGCCAGAACCATGAATAGAGGCTTTGCTACCATCTTCAGCGGGAGACAGCCTGGCCCTGAAGTCTTTACAGCTTGCACAAATTTGAATTTTATTATTTGCTTTCATTTTTATGTCATATGACTCATTTTAAGGAATAATATAGCTGCTTCCACAGTAATGGTTATAGTTATTCATCTGCGAGGCCAAAACTTGATCCCTCTGTTATGGAATTTTAGATACAAGCTGTGTAGTCTACCTTTTAGCCCTACTGCTTGCTTTTTTTCCACTGAGAAAATAAGGCACACTCAAGCCATAGGCACCATTTGTTACTGGACATATGAGGGGTTTCCTTTCTCTTTAAGCTCAACCCTCATTTAATTCCATCAAGGAATGATGGAAAATAGAACGCAAAGTGCTCTTCCTCTTCTGTCCAAGAAAAGTAAAACAAGCAATGCTGGTGATGCTGAAGAAATTGGATATCTTTTAGTGGTGCGTTGCCTTGGCTTTTTTTACAAGTAAAGCTCATCTGTCTTAACCAATTTAAATGAAGTAAAAAGGCAACAACAGAAAAGAGGGATGGAAAACGTTTTCCAGTTTCAACACAAACTGTGAGGAAGTCAATGCTTAAAAAAAGAAAGCAATTTTTTTGGTAAAAGTCTACAGAAAGCCCAGCACTGTGACAAAGGAAGAAATTTGTTTTTTAACTCTTCTCCAGGTAGGATGGGTCATTCCTTGTCCTTTTGCTCCAGCTTCCCACAAGACCCATGGGATTATTCTCTTTTTGGCAGCAGAAACGGAGTCTGGCTGGGAGGGTCCCCACCATTGACTAGTTTTGATGCTTAAACAAGTTATTCCTCCCTTGACAAAAGACTCTATGCACTAACGATTCCCCTCATTCAAATAACAAACATTAGACTAGGACTGAACCCAATTTCTAATCTCTGATGGATTTAGATGGCCAAGCTACTGCCAAGGGTGATCTGCTGTCAAGCCTACCCCCCAGCATCTGGCAGCATTTCCGACAAGACATTGGTTTAAAATGATATATCTTGTATACAGTAGGAAAATATGCTCCCTTCTCCACGATACTGATATTTCACTGCATCATTCGAACAGAACATCTGTCCCCGACACCCACTCTCTCACCAGGCGAGGTGGTAATTTACTTCCTGCACATCCCTCAAATTTGAGAGTGAAAAGTGTTTTTTCCAGTTTTGCTTTTCTTTGATATAGTTTCTTGACAGTGTTTGAGAATGGCTGATATTACTCTTTGCTAAGGTCTTGATAATGTTTCTTGCTTTCTTGTTGATTGTGGTGTAAATCAATATCACTAAAATAAATGGATGTACACCGGTATAAAACTGATAACAAGGGAGATTTGTGGCAGCTGAATTTAAAGCGAAAGTCAAGGCTCACTCACTTGACTGTTAAAATAACTGTACCTCTACCAAGCTCTGTGGTTTTCACACCTTTGTACTTATTGTTTGGATAGTTCCTTCTCTGCTTTCACAAAAACAGCGACACGAAAAACTGGTCAAAGGCCTTCTCCTGTCAGGAGCAGTTCCCCCACCCCTGCCAGGGATGGGTACCCTGCTCCTGGGGGCTGCTGGGAGTATCCTGAGCACACAGAGACAGGCTCTGCCCATGCGGACCCAGGCATGGGACCACAGCCCTGCAGCACGGCAGCATCAGTATCAAAGTATTGGTACCAACGTATTGATACCAAAGGCATCACATCCCCCATCAGGTCAGACCAGGGTAACCCCACCATCACCTGTGAAAGTGGCAGGAGGTGACATGCCAGGGAGAAGGATGAGACGCACCGTCATCAAAACCCACCCTTTGTATTTCATTTTGCGTGCGCGCGCGAGTTAAGTGGCCTCATTTAAAGCAAGTTCACACCATTTCCACTGGCTGGAGTTTCTAAAAGTATACCGTTGCTTATCCTAAACTTAAGCATAACTCAGTGTGATGGAGTTTCTGTGACACGCAGTTTCGGTACACACACATGATGGTACATTCCTTCCCTGCTTCTAATTTGGTTCAGAGGCAGCACCATTTATTGCTGCTTCAGTACACTGCACAGCAAGTTCACGTGTGTATGCAAACAAACACACCAGCACCCCCCCACACGCTAAGAATGACATTTTTGTGTCTGCTCACAAGGAAAAAGAAGGATTAATTATGCACAAACATAACAACTTTCCCTAACTCTGCCTGGAGATGTGAAAGAGAAGTGGCCCTGCAATCACGTCTCTTCGGAGAATACCGCCATATGGTTTTAACAGAGGTTTATTTCCTGAAGCAAGAGAGGACTGCAGATTCTCAATCCAACTAAAATAATTATGCAGACAATTTCACTCCATTACTTTCGGTGGAACCCAAGCTGTGTGGTCCTCACATGCTTGCTGACACCTTTAAAGAGACATTAAACCATTTTTACATAAAATTCCCTTAATGGGTGGGATGTAGGATGAATTTCCTGGAAGATTAGCACCTGTCGCGTTGCATAAGGCTCGCTTCTCACTGCTGCATTAATTCCCTTCCGACGGTAGACAGCAAAACTGGGACTGAAGCCTCCAGAATATGGAGCAGAGAAGCATCAACCATATCTCCACAGAGGGAAACTTCTCCCCTGTGCAATTATTTTACCTCCCACATTTGACCCTGAAATAGCAGTACTTAAGAGCGAACGGGTGCCCCACATTAAGTAGAAGGAAATTAAAATATAGCCTTAAATTTCAGCGTTGGGTTACGCTACGAGCACAATGTGGAGACTTTGCTGAGAACTTATTTCAGAGCCACCCCTGGGCTGCTGGTCTTTCCCATCAACTAGATGGATTGCAGTATAAAACTTCCAATCTTTCAACCAACAATGGGTAAAAATCCAAGCAAAATGAAACCGCTTTGACTCGAAACAATAAAATATGTATTAAAACATCACCTATCCAACATTGAATGTAAGCTACAGGAATCCTGTGAAAACAGGGATGTTAACCAAGACACACAGTGATTAAAGGATATTTTAAAGGAAGATGGGAGACCACCCTTAAAGCATGGAAATATGCCTTTTGGACTAAAAGGTAATCTGGCTTTTTTTTTCAGCAACTGTGTTGCATTTTTGTTACAGTAGCTAGTTTATGGAATTAGCAAACATATTACATTTCAGACTAGTAAATCCAATTAAATCAGCAGAAAGCATACACATACTTATAGTGTGCCAATCTGCCCATGGTGTTAGAAAGATGCAATTCCCAGTAGTAAAAGGGTGAAGGGAAGAAGGTTTGCCACGGGATTGGGGGATTTTTCATAGTGTAAAACACTACTTTTTTTCACATCAAAATGGTAAATTTAAAGAAAAAAGTGACTGGGACTATGAGATTGGATCAGAAGTAGGGTATATACCAGCAGCAAACCACAGGGCACAACCAAATGCCACATGGGGTTATTTTCTTGATGGTTTGCAAATCTTGACTCAGCTTGAGGCTACTGAACGAGCACCGTCCTCCGCCGGGCACGGGAGCTCTGCAACGGTTAATGGCACACTCTGCATGTGTGTGGCCTGGGCGGTGACGAAATCGAGCAGGAAACATGTTTCTAATCTTTTTCTAGTGGCAATTTCAACATTATGCTACAGATAAATTATGGTAATATAAATAGCGAAATCCAGTTCTCAATTCTTTGGCTCTGTGTCTGCCACCACCGTAGGTTTCCACAGGTGGGATGGGCACAGGATGCTCTGCTACGGAGAGGAGGCTTTGTGCTCAACTCCTGATGGTGCCGTAAGCAAGGCAGTCTCCTCTCCACTTTTCCTCCCATGTTTTATCCCTTTCTGTTGGAAGATCTGGGGAATTTTCTCCTATTTCAAGATACAGAATCATAGAATCGCGTAGGTTGGAAAGGACCTTTCAGATCATCAAGTCCAACCATCAACCTAACACTGCCTAAACTCTTCACTAAATCCTATCATTAAGTACTACATCTACTCGTCTTTTAAATACCTCCAGGGATGACGGTTCTTGGGGAGCATGGTACCAAAAAATCCCCCTTCTAGCTGTGGCGTCGATATGTCTTACTACAAAGCAATTGCACCTCTGATAAAATTGTAAAAGTTTATCAACCGTTATCAAAGCCGCCCTTACTAATACAACCAAATAAGGTTGGTTTGTTAAGTCAACAGTACTTTCTCGGTCCCATGCCCGAGCAAAATGCTCTGACTGAGTCTTTCAACACAGTGAAGAAATACTGAAGACATTAGCAATGGCATTGTCTTTCTGTAATACTCTAAAAAAAGCTACGGACATATTTTTGTCCAAGCTGGATTTAACAATGCTCGCTCTTCCCCCAAACCTTCTGTTTTCAAAACAAAACCTAAATTTCAGGCCAACGTTTCCTGTGGTGATCGTTGTGGTTAAACAATATTTGAGAGTTTTGCATGCTTGATAAGGTCTCTCAGCAGAATTGCTTGTCAACTGAGGTGTGGAAAATAGAGACAGAGGTGAAACCCAGCAGAAATGGCCAGATCCAGTTCTCCTCTGAAAACTCCCAAACTCCCACTTCAAGAAAAGCAAGAATTGGGCTGATGCAGCTATTCCAGTTAGTGTCTGGTTTTGTGGGGAGAGGGAGGGCAGCTTTTCTTGTGATATTCACCGAAACAGGAGGAAAATGCTCAAGAGGATAAGAGTGCCGAGGTTTGGCCAGCTGCACCTACTCTTCACGCTACACACCACAAACGTCTAAAGTGGATCTTGGGGAAATTACCCACAGTGGTTTTGAGGTTTTAAATAAGGACAAAAAAGAAAAAGAAGAAAAAAAAAGACAGGAAAACTGCATTCGAACACTGATTCACTCTATAAATTGATTTAACTTTCCGACATTTGAACTGAAAGTTCAAAGAGGCAACCTGGTTTATCAAGACGCAACCCTGCTTTGAAATCATTTAGCCAACATGTCACCTTCTTCCTTGAGAAGATTTTGGCTCTCCAGAAGTATTACCCATTAATTTTGGAGTCTTATGAGTCATGTACTTAACACACTTTCTCCCCAGTCTGACATGGACGAGTGAGACCAAACCTGCATAGAGACCTGCTCAATAGGGAGGACCATGACTATGTATGAGAAGTCAATCTTAGCTTAGTACACCAAGCTTCACTGCTTTAAAAGCAGCCAGCAAGAATTGCTGTCCTCACCAATGAATAACATCAGGTAATGTGGGGACTTTGCAGAAAAGTTAGGAACTCAGCAGTGTTATAAAAATGCGCTAATCACATGAAGCAGCAGTAAAAACTCCTACGCATATGGTTATAATGGCTGGCATTCATGGGCCAACATTAATGTGCTGGTGAAAGTACAATGAGATCTCTGACCACAAATGATAACAACCTTCGTTTTATGCCACACCCTGAAGGCAAAACTTTGGAAAACGCCAGTGTTCCCTCGCTCTTTTCAGAAATGGCACAGACTGTTGGTTCCTTATCTTCATGGGGATTTCCACTCATCTTAGTTCTTTAAGATGGAACCTGCAAAGCTTTTTCCTCCGTACCTGGACACACCGGATGCTGACTACTATATGCAGGTTTGGACTCTCTTGTCCATGTCAGACTGAGGAGAAAGTGTGTTAAATACATGACTCATAATACTCCAAAATTAATGTGTAATATTTTTGGAGAGCCAAAATCCTCTCAAGGAGGGAAAGGAGTCTATCTGCCGTATACTGAGGTCTACAGGAAAATTGCCAACACTGAAAATAACAATTTAATGGGACATTTCATCAATACACCTTGAAATTATGGGCTTGCTAGACATCGTTCCCTTCCCGTCAGCACCTCTCAGAGTTTATTAACAGGTTCTAGAGCACTCTAGGTTATGACCTGTCCCATGACTTAGAAATTACTGAACTTAAATCAATGTGATTAATAAGATCACTCAAAACATGCTGGATCCTTGGCTTTTAATGGAGCAACTAAGAGGGAAACAATTTATCAGCTAGCAGAACAAGTAAAGAGCATTCACATATTTCTTTCCCTAACTTTTCCATTTTTGATTCCTTGCAAACCTAATCCTTAATTTTTGGTCCTCCTCTTTTTTATTTTGTGGTGGCTTCCTCCAGAAAACAAACCAACAAAGACTAGCAAACATTTCTTCTTTGATGTTTTACATTCATCTTATTTTTCCCTCCTTCTCTTAGCATTTGCTGTACATGTATTTTTGGGCGCTTTTACCTCTTCCCATTCACTAATCTTTCATTGCTCTAGCTATAATAGCACTAGACATTTAAGTCTACTTTCTCAAAAAATACAATTTGAGTAATCTGCTCTGCTTCTCTGTGAACTGTAAGCCTTTAGAGATGGGTACGCTACTGGAGAAATTAATTATTTCTAGGCTGTTCCAGATACCCTTTACTTTACAGTTGCATCCTGGCCACCAGGTGTGGAGCAGCAGGAGAGGGTTCACCATTTCCACAGCTTCTCTTTTCTACCTGAGCTTTTCTACACCAGCACTTCCATGAATGGGAGGGATGTGCTGGACAGTAACACACCAAGGAACACACCTGGCATCCCAAATTACTCCCATGTGTTCACTGCTGCTAACGAAAGATGAGGTTAGCAAATATGAGAGGTTCCATTTCAGAAATATTTATCTGGGCAGTGTGGAGAAATGACAGAAAAGTAAGTTATTAATTACAAAAGACAACAAAAAAGGTCATTGCAATACTCTGAGCCAAAGTGAAATGGGATTTCACAGTGTCCGCTCTGGCACCTCGCATTTGGAAATGCATCGAGCCAAACTTTTCACAAACAATTTGACAATTTATTACTGTCTGTAATATAAAAATGAATTGGCCAAAAAAAAAAAAAAAAGTTTTGCTCATTAACGTCAGGCTGCAGAATTCCAAATTAAAACAGCCTGCAGGCTTTCTCCCCTCTAATAGATCTCAATTATTTTTTCCCCCTTAGGGGAGAAATGACCAAGTAGGTCTTTGCAGCAGCAGGTTTATGGCTAGTCCCCTGTCAACATTTTCCAGGAGAAGCCTCTGTTTTCGGGGCTTTCTGACACTGTTGCAGAGCTCACTCAGCCTAACATTTTTTTTGCCTAACAAACCCTATCCATTTTTAAATAATGTTTTAAAAAATAAATTTTGCTTCGGCGCTCAGCTAACAGGAACTGACTTTTTTGGAGCTCCCTTTCCCTTCCCAAAGCAGAAGCTGATCTCAGCGAGACCTTTAATTAAAACCTGGGCACTGCCCGCTTTGCAGCCCCTGCTATTCGACATGAAGCTGGGAGATGAAGCCTGACACAGCTGTGTCCACGCGACCTCTTCAGGTTGCAGCGGTGCCACCTGATGTGATCACACCTGGCCTTTCTCCACTGTTAATCAGTCACCTTCCACCAGAGCTACCACCAGTTTGGAGCAGGACTCTGCTGAGCCAACCCGTTTTGACTGGTGTTGATTAGAGGAGCACAGCCATGGCTGGAAGGCAATGCCCAAGGAGGCCTCACATCTCCCAGCCCCTGGGATTCCTCCTGCCAGAGGATGTGCCAGGCAAAGCCATGTGCCCTCTCCTGGCGTAGATTTATTGTCACGCCAGTCTACGGGGCTCACAAATTTCCCAGTTTCCCTGGAGATCTGCAAGGAGGCTAAAGCACTTATGGCAGATGCCTCCACCCTGACATCTTCTGCCTTTCCTACTGTATCATAGAGTCATAGAATGGTTTGGGTTGGAAGGGACCCTAAAGATCACCTAGTTTCAAACCCCTCTGCCATGGACAGGGACACCTCCCACTAGACCAGGTTGCTTAGGTATTTGCAGAAGGTTGTGCTATCAGCTTCCCCCACTGGACACGGCCATGAGAAATGCCAAACAAGAAGTCCACCTGAGCTCAGGAAGGATCTGACTTACCTTCTTCTCTTTTCCTCCCTTACAAAAATCTTATCTTAATCCACAGGAAAGAGAAGGGAGCTTCCCCGTGGACATGCATGTTTATGAACATCCATGGACCACCCGTATTTACATATAATATGAATCAAATGTCATTAGGGACACCAAAAGGTTAGTACAGGGACAGACTCCACTTGCTTTACCGCTGCAGACACAGAGTAGAGGAACAACCCAGAGGATTGTGAGTTAAGGAACTGGAAATCCTGCCTGTTCAGAGGGGCTGCAGAAAGGGGAAACCCCAAACTCACCACTTTCTCAAATCCCTCGTCTAAGGAGAGCCACAACATGTTAGGGAAGAGCAGATTAAGGATATGCTGTTACAAATCCAGAGGTGGAAGTTTAAATAACTCGCTCTGAGCTGAAACGACTAAATGAGTTGTCATTCACAGCAAAGTCAAAAGCGATGCTGAGCTGGGCCGTACCGAGCCAGGCTGACGGTCTGCCCACAGTCCCGTCTCCCTTCCTCGCACGGAGCTCACGATCGTGCTCATTGCCTCTGTCCTGGAGAAGTGTTGCAACTTTGCCCTACTCAGCAAGCAAAGGAGCCCACAGGGGATTTCAAAAGCAAATTTCTTAAATCAGCTCTTGGCTGCTATATACTAAATATTATAGACTGTGGAAATTATAGAGTTCAAGGTAAACAAATGCAATGTACTTTTCCATATCCAGAATATCTGAGAAGTCAAGCCCGGTAAAATTTAGGGCATAGAATACCTGTCGAAGTCTCTCTAAAGAAGTCTCTCCCCACCCAGGCTGAGAAATAAAATAATTTCTGCTTTGAATGAGCCCCTCAAAACCCCTGTGAGCAACACTGCTCCTGGGGCTGAGAGAGGAGAACCGGCAAACTCTTTTTATGCAAGCCAGCAAACCCAGCTATGTTAAGGGATTCAACAATTAATTTTTAATAAAGAATGTAAATACTGATCTAAAAATGGGTTCGGTTGTTGCCAGTACGGGACCATACAGATACACAGCCAAGTTCCTGGGGTGGAATGGGTTACCATGTCCCAGACCTGGATGGTAACCATCTGGGTGCATGCTCTCAGCCTGTGGCAAATGTGTAGCGACTCTACTTATCTTAAGCCTCTTTTATTGAGGGCTAAGCTAAATCAAATCAACTTACATTTATGGGGGGCCAAGAACACCTACCGGGCAGCTGCTGTGGCTCAGCTGACATGTGGAAACACAGACATCCCCTGTAACTTGATCATGCGTCTAAGCCCTAAAATTTTCGCAGTGTGGACTCAACTGGAGGCTGAAATTGAGTACAATTTCAGGTCTACCTTCTTTCAGGCTGAAGTGGTGCACAGGTATAGCGTTAACACTTCACAGTAGGGCAAATTCCATGCATACATACCAAAGCTATAATGATTCTGTAAGTTAAATATAAACAGTTTTGTTTGTGTTGAAATATTTGAACATCTGTCTCCAGTGTTGGCAGCCTGAATAATAGAAGTACAGTACTGCACAAGAATCAAATGATGATAATTATGGCATGGAAAACAAAACCTCATGATAGGCTGTTTCATAAGCACGCAGTACTATTATGTACATATATATGCAGATGTAGGAATATAGCATAATAAAAGAAAATGCAAAAAACTCAATAAACACCAATAAGCAAAATTTAAATGTTAAAAGTCTGTCTCATTGAATAAGTGAGACTGTGGTTGGAAACAGAGCAACAGACATTTATACTCGAGCCTTCAACATTTCAACTCTCTTTGCAATGTAAAAACAAGGAAAAACAATGGTGCTCTCATGAAAAGGCCAAATTCACAATGCAGAGACTGCTCCTCCCCATCAGGCAGGGTATTCATTATTATTTTAAATGTGCAGAGTCTAAAAAGCTATAAAAATATTTGAGTGTGGCGTGTATCCTTTTAATTCTGCACATACTCATCTTGTTCCATCAAGCACTTGGCATCAAAGGTTTGCTTTATGTGCAGGTGTGAAAGGTGTGTGTACAAATTAAGGAACTATCTCGCTAGCTATTCAGTCTGGAGGAGCACATGAAAGAACCTGATTATAACAACCCAAGGGATTCATTTTTACTCTGAACTCAGATTCCCAGGCTCCAGAGCTGCTCCTGTCGTCTCTGCACATCCAAGACTCACTCTGACTTTTGCAAGGAGTCCCCGTGCTAGAGAAATGTTCTCTTACTACCCAGATGGATACAAACAGCTCGCTCTGTCTTTGCTAGTGGCAACTGTTATCTAAAAATGTCAAATTTATTTGGTAAGATTCATTTTTCAAATGAGCTGTACATCCTAGTGGGTGCAAGCGATCTTGTTCGGATTAATGGATTTTTTTCAGTTCAGGTAGGGGAATGGCCTTGCCCCCCCAAAGTGAGATTTGCGAAGTCCCATGCCCTCCCTGGAGCTCCAGAGGGCTATGACTTCAGTCATATATTCTGGCCAGTAGTCTCAAGGCTGGGGTTAAACAAGCAGTTTGTTCCTTTCTTACATAAGCACCGAAAGACAATACTACATTCGAGCTCATAAAAATATTTTAATTGGTGATGATTTCCAGACAACTATGTCAAAATTAACTCAGAGTTGATGCCCACTTGCTTAAATTTCATTCATCTGGGTTCAAATTATTTGCTTAAAAGAAGAAACATTTCCTTTTATACACACTTTGGTTTCAACCTCCAAAACCATTGCTAGAAATTAGTCCTAACCACCCAGTCGGCTGCCTCAGAAACCAAGCTCAAATCCATCACTTTAATGACATCAATAACAAATACACAACTTTAAACCCTATTGTGAGCAGTGGCATACCGAGGAGCATGTGTAGCTGTCATCTCATTAGTCACTAGAAAAACACCAATGAAACCAAAAGAGCCTAACCATGACAAATTATTCAAGAGTTTAACCTGAGACATTAATGAGCGCTAAATAGCTTGTTTTCATGCTTGCTTAAGGAGATTTGTTTAAAATCCCACCAACCTCCCCTGAATGTCACTTGGTGAAGCCGTTCATTCTTGTCAAGCTGGTTTTCCTATTCCAGCTAAAACAGCAGGTTGCAAATGTTTGCTTAAGGATGCCGGCCTTCCCCACCCCTCCAGACACACACGCACACGGGGGTAAAGCTTCCTCCCCTGCGCTGCACAGAAGCCACCGATTCACTCCTCAAAGTCTGCAAACGTACGGCTGATAAAGCATTTGCATTGTGATCATTCAGCAGTCAGTGCTATAAAAGAAATGGGGAAAGAATATCGATCCATCCATGAGTTTCATCTTTTCAGACTCTCTATTCTGTCTGCTTTTCATCTCTCTGAGCTGTACTAGAGTAAAACTCCTCAGCAGGGACGAGAAGA
This sequence comes from Tringa tobata, assembly GCA_033628505.1. Lineage (NCBI taxonomy): Eukaryota > Metazoa > Chordata > Aves > Charadriiformes > Scolopacidae > Tringa > Tringa tobata. The sequence continues at coordinate 1,890,964 of JAHREE010000422.1, read as the reverse complement.
GCCTGGTACTTGTCGTTCTCTGAAAGCAGCACTAGGTATTTAACCCTGAGTAAGGGCTGATTTAATGAGAGGCTCACTCCTACAAGCCACCTTTACCTCCTGCAATGCCTTCAAGGCATTGAAGGAACTGGGATCTGGAGCCTAAGACAGCTACGCTGTTCTGCAACTGCAATACGGAGCAGCAGTGTATGGTGAAGACTTTGTAGAGTAGGGTAGATGGTTGGACTCGATGATCCCAAGGGGGTCTCTTCCAACCTAGATGATTCTATGATTCTATGATTCTGTGAGAGCTCAAAGCTAATAGGATAGAAAAAAACCCAACACAACTATTACTTCCCATCTTGAGGATGGAAAAATGTGAAATAAAACAAACAAAAAAAAATACCAAGGTGTTTCCATTTATCAAGGGAAACTGAGGCTTTCTGACTTGTATTGTGATATACCTTGGATGGGAATATGGTCTAGTGGTTGGTGTCCCTGCCCATGGCAAGAGGGTTGGAACAAGATGATCTTTAAGGTCCCTTCCAACCCAAACCATTCTATGATTCTGTGATTCTATGCCTTAAAAACATAACTCTGGTAAAACAAACACCTTGATCTTCACCATTGTTCCATATTCCTCTCATTCCTGGGGGAGGTTAGTGCCAATATTTATATGTGACACAACGGGAACTGAGGCAGAGAGAAAGAGGTACCCAATTTCCACTGATAGCAGTAAGTCTGGAAATCTGCTGAGAGGAATTTTCAAATGCACAAAACATCGTAAAGACATCAGAGGCAGATGACAGACCTGGAGGACCCACGTTCAAATGCGTCAGCCACTGAACCATCCTCCTACATCCCTGTCTGGCTCATTTGGCCACAGAGAGCTGGTCTTCAAAACTGCCTGACCCGAGAATTAAAGGAAAAAAAAAAAGGCATAGGGTAGGAGTGTTTTTTGCTCTTTAAAAAGAAACATTTCTTCCAACAGACAGCCTTTAGGCTGATGTTCCAGATATGCTAACATTGCTTTTTGCTATATACAGCCTAAATCTTCATTCAAACAAGACATGAGCAGGCTTCCAAAACAGGAGCAGTCTCAAATGCACTCCAAAAAACTGCATTGTGCTCCAATGTAAAACTATTCTTCAGTCCATATGGGAGATCTCAAGCATTTGCTGAGTCTGGCTTTACTTTTCATGGAATTTATGTTGGAAAAACAATTTTATTTTGACCAGATTGGTTTTTATGCCAAAAATTTTTTACTTTTTTTTTTCTTTTAAATTTTGGGCCAAATTTCACTTGACTGTATCCTCTTTGAAGAGACGACCAAGTAGATTCAATTGTTCCGTGTTGCATATGAGCCCAAAAATCTAATCTCTCCCCGAACTCGTGTCCTTATGAAAATGCAAAGCCTTCTCATAACTTTAAGTTGTTCTGCACACTGAACGCAAATTAAGTGAGGGGGTTTTGGAATTTTTTTAATAACTCGTAAAGTTGGGAGGTTTTCAGCGTGGATGCTGGAACCGAAGCTCAGGGCACACTGAACTAATTTAAGAACGTAAACGTAAAAAAGATATGATCCATAAGTGACAAATTAAAAAGGGGGAAACGTAAACGGCTTTTGGAGCGTGCTACCCTCCGCCCCTTGCGCAGCGCGGCTTCTGCGGGGTCAACGCTTTCTGGCAGCACGAGACAATAAAAAAAAGGCATAAACTCGCCGCCCGTGGTAAAGCTACTGTGTCTGACATAACCCTCGCGCAGAGGCCCAGAGAGGTGACTGAACCCTGGCTCCCGGCTGCATCAATCCCCCTTTTAATCACCCTCCTGACAACGCTTCTCTGTCAGCTCTCACGCCGCTTGGCTCCCAAGGATGGGAGCACCGTGAGAGTAAAACATCCAGGGAAAAGCTTGAACGAAGCCGTAGGAGTGAGGGGAATGAAGCTGCCTCTGAAGGTGCCTTTTTGCCTAGCTCTGAAATCTACCTCCAAAATTGGTTGGTTTTACTTAAAATCAAAACCCCCGCAGCAGCCCCCTTCCAGTGGATGGCGAACACTTCGACGAGGAGAGTGTTCCCTCCTGTGCCATTCCTGGAGGCAGCTCCAAGTACAAGAGTGTGTGTTTGACATGGAAGGAGGGAAAGATTTCTCCACGGGAGCAGATCTCAAGCGTAACCTGTGACGCTGCCTGCTTCTGATCTGCTCCTCATTGACAAACCTGTTAAATCAACTCTTGTCACTGGTTTTAAATGGGCCCAACATCTCCCGAGGGCTGAGTCATGTAGAAGAGGAGAAGGTAAGAACAAGCAAACCTTTTTTCACCGGCTGACATTGGAGTATCCAAACCACCACAGAACGTGTCCCTGGATAGGGGACATGTCGATCACCCAGGTACACCCAGCTGATTTTTTGCAGAAGGACTGGTCGTTTGGCCTGGATTCTACATGGCTTCACACCCTTCCCTGGAGACTCTCGGGGGCCCAAAGTATCTTTGTCCACATTCACTGACTCCAGTCGGACCTCAGCAACAAGACTGGGTCCGGATTTTGCCCACCCTGAGGTCTGGATGGTGCCTGGCCACAGGCTGTGGCCTCCTGTCACCTCACCTGAAGGGGACTGAGACAGCAGCGCAGATTTAGGGCAGAGCTTGGGGAGGGGGTTCAATCTAATTCCCTGTGATTGTTGCTCTTAAACACAAGGGGGGTTTTGCCTAAAAATACTCCTTTCCAGAAGCACTCACACTGGCTCTCCCAGCAGGGCGAAGGGGTGCCGGCGGTGGAGGAGCGGTCCCAGGGAGGAGGCCCAGCTCTGCACCCCGGGAGACTCGGAGGAGTCCCGGTCTGCAGCCCAAAGCTCTCTGGGCTCTCACACCCGGCGTGTGTTACAGCCTGACACGTCTGGGTGGACTGTGCCAATTCAGTTGGAGTGTACACACACCAAATTACCCCTCTGAAGAGGCTGGGGGTGGGGAAGGAGAGTCCTGCCAAACACCGGCGCCTGGAGGAACGCTGCCTTCTAACCTGCAACGCCTCCAGAGGCCCTGCAGGCTGAGCCTGGCCTTTCTTTCATCTTTTACAAAGGTTCTCCCCACACGTCCCCGGCGCATGGGTAGGAGTCACGGCGTGCTCTGCTGTGCTGCTGGAGATGGCACCTCACTCGTCGCCTGCCAGTCACCAGCCAAGGACCTGACATGCTGAAGTCGAGGTCGGAGGTGCTGCAGCCCACAAGGAGACCCTGCCACCTTCATTTTCTCTGCAGTATATCCACTGAAGCTAATGGATTATTTTTCTGTGCAAATTAACACCACGGTAGATTCAATACGTTAGAGGTGGGGCTGGTAGGGCTGCCTATCATTAAAGTTGCCCAACGTTTCCCACTAGAAGACCCAATTCTCAGTTGCTTGCAACTTTGCTGAACTTTGACTCTTTGCATTCCATTTTTTCTTACATGAGTAAGAAAAGCATTTCTTCAATTTCAACCAAAATGGCTCAGACATTCCTGGAAATGAGTTAGCTCAGGGAAAACGTAGCACCTCAAAAAACATTTTTGGCAATCTTTTCTTGAAGGAGCTTTTCTGTCGCCGTATTTTGGAGTGGAGCAGCAGATTGGCTTTTTTTTTTTTTCCCCCCCCAGAATCTCCATTTGAAAAATAAAATTTCATAGAATGGAAATTCCTTAGATTTTTTTCAGTTAAAAGCTTTGGTTACAGCCTGGCAAAGGTAGCCAATTTGCTGGCCCACAGATTTCATGCTCCTGCCACACGATTTTTTGTAGTGACAATAGTTAAGTTGCTTCAAACAAAGAGTTCATGGATTCTGTGCACTGTGTGTTCATATTTTCCCAGGGCCTGCTATGAGACCTTCAGATTTATTCCTCAGAAGCACTGACTGTTCACCACTAACTCAACCTGAGAGCAGCATTTTGAACATATAAAGTGCTACATGTTGTTAGATCTCTAAAAAATAAGAGTAAGTGGGCGTGCTCCATCCCACGGGACATTTCTGCCCTGTGGATACACCAGCACATGCTCTAACAGCGAAGGACTGTTGTGTCACACACACACACGACAGGCATAAATTAAAGCTGCACTGAAAACCCTAATCTTGGCATGTCCCAATACCGACTGCTCAGACGTGAACTTTTCCTACTGTAATTTTTGTTTGTAGGTTATGCATAAAGTAAGACCTAGAGCTAGAGGTATCCGCCCTCTAATTTAAAAAGATCTATTTTTTCATGTCAACAAGTTATTATTTATCTGATGTGTAAGTATCCCCTTGTTACATACCTTAAATCTACTGTTTATTTGCTTCTACACCAGGTCACCAGAGAAAAATAGTTCTCATTTTAATTCTTAATGTTGCATGGAATGTATAGTTAGTGAAGTGTTTACTTTGTAAGTACACACGCTTCCTTGAGAGCTTCCTTCATCCTTGAGCTGGGTCTAAAGAACAGTCACTGTTATCTGGATTTCACTGCTCTCTCCTACCTGTCTATAATAAAGACTGTCTCTAGAAGCCAGCTCCTATCAGGTTTCTCTTTGGCTGCCATCTTTCAGAAAAGGCAAAGATAAAGACGAGTGAAACTAATAACATAGATCGGAAAGTCTGTACACAAGCAAAGCGCAAACCCTACTTAAATACTGAGCCTGAGTATCCTTCATGTGCTGTAATTCTGCTGTCCTAATTCTCAGGGATGCTTATGACTCTGTGTGTCATACCGCAGGCAATGAATACTGCTGCGTGAGACCTCTTCATGGCACTACTAAGCATACCCTGGGCTCACTCTTCCAAAGCAGAAGCTAAAAAGCTAATTAAACTGTCTGAGTTTGCTGTGAAGTTGATGAGGATCACGTATGAAAGCCAGACTACTGCTGAGCTGTAGGGGCCACAGCCCTTGGGAGAGGGACGGTAACAAGCACATCAGCATAGGGAAAGTAATTTTAAACCAGGATGGACTTTTCTGCAGCGAGTGCCTGAGAGTTTCAACCAAGCAAGCACAGAAGAGGAAAACACAAAAGATGACACGCTGGCTACTTATGGCTAACGAGGAGGGCTTCACCAACATCTTAAAATGTGACAAACTTCAGAGAGCAGCGCTTCAATGTGGCTTTTGAAAAAGCAAGCATGAAAGTGCCATTTTAGAAGGTTTTAAGAAGAATAAAAAGGCGTATAAAGCAGCATTTCAAAGCTGTGTGCTGCTGCAGTTGCAGTAAGCCTGTTTAAGGGCGATGCAGGTTATCTGAGCACCAACCCTGAGGTCCATGTTCCCTCTGCAATCCAGTGCTCACCGCTCCTCACCTCCAGAGATCTGCACACTGACTTTTGTAGGTGCTTAGGGTGGGATAAACCAGCTTCTAACACACACATACATCTCCCTCTTGACCGCAACGGGCCAGAGATGACTTGCTGAGAAAACACCAGATCTAGCTTTTAGGCAACTACGGTTAAGGAGAGACTAACCCACCCTGCGTCTCTGAAAATTTTGCCCATATGTCCCTTCACAAAAAGGGTTTTCATTTTGACTGCTTAGCTGATGGATTAAAACACTGAATAATTTACATTCACAGCTCTATCGCTGAGCCCTCTTCTGTAGTCAACACTTCTGTCTACAGAGGTGGTAATTTTATTATAGCACTGGTTTCACAAGCAATTGTTCAAAGACATCAAAAAAAGACCAAAAGTGGGAGTGGATCCATAGCCCAGATCATCAAAGCCGAAGAGAGTCCAGTGTGAAAGCAAAAACTATCTTCTGCAAATCTAGAGTTTATGGTGATAAGAGACCCAAGGAATGAAAAATTAAATTACTCTTAATTTATTGGTATCTTAGAAACCTGGAACCAACTCTATAGCACTTCATATGTCTACAGTGCTTGATAAATTCACTAGATAAATTGAATTAATTGAAGTACATTGTTGCCTAAGAATCTGAATCTGGGTCATTGATTACATATGTACACATGCAAAGAAAATTATAATAAATTATTCCATGGATAATACCCTCTGTACTCCTAACCAGTGTTTTGTACCACACAGCAACTGTGTATTGCATTTCTAGGTCTCTATTCTTTTCCAGCTTCTATACTACCAAGAAACACAAAATACAACAAAAAATTGTGGGTACCATCTCTTTTTGCTGGGTAATCTCCGGATTTCTGGTCTCTTTTAATACAACTAGTTAAAATTGGGTTTCTTTTGCAATTCTAATCTAGGATTTACCATATGTAAACAAACCTGGTACTACATCAGTGCCTGCAAGTGCCTACTGCTTTCCAAGGAGTAGGCACCAATGTATATAATTTTCTACCTGTCTCGTGACATGTGAAGTGATAGTCTGGAATATAAAGAGCTGGATCCCTGTTTCTAGCAATTTAAACTACAAATGCAAGAGCTGGACTTATCCATTTCTTCCCCAGTGCACTTCAGCTGTGCTTGTGGAGATAATGATTTTCCTGTGGAGCTCCAAGAGCCATGAAACAAAACACCATCCAGTGCCTTCTGCCTGCACGTGACATTTAAGACCGTGTCTACTACTGCGGGAACGCAAGAATGAGAAAGTGTATGAAGATTTAAGGAAGCAGACAACTAATTGGCATTACTCACATGGATTACAGACAGGCAGGAAGCAGATTCTACACTTGTAAGCACCCTGATTAATACCTGTTTGGCATCCTGAATTTAAATTAGCAGGGCTACTAAAGAAGCAGGGTATTAAGAAGTGGGACTAAAGTTCACAAAATGCAGGTACGAGAGTTTGAAGAGTGATGGAAGCAACAAACATTTACGCCGGCACTAATCAGGTAAAAGGGTTTGCCTTCCCACGCTGTGGGAAAGATTACATCTCAGAACGAAGGAAAATGGGCAGCATGTTAAGTTTGGATAAAGAAGGAGCAATTAATATGTTCCCATGTGAAGCAGCAACATTGGGAACATGGAATATTTCCCAGGAACATTGGGAACATGGTTAAGAAAACCAGTGTTTCCCAGTGTTAAGAAAATCTTTAAATGTGTTCCCCAATATTCTTCACCTTTAGGTAACACCTATAAAGTGTATTATCACCTTTATGTTGTTTTTTACGCGGCTGTAATACTTTAGTTAGTGTGAGAATCTTATTGAATACTGTGCCTACAGCTAAATAACCTGAGTTTTAATCTCAGCAGATCACACAAGCCGAGCTGAGCAGGACCTGAGCAGTACTTGACTACTGAAATCCTGCAAGAGGTGATAATGATGCCTCAGCAGATAGCATCATTTTTGAAGGTATGTGTGCATTGCACTCATTATGGCAGCTGTATAGGCACTTCAAAGCCAGCTTTAAACAATCCCTTACATTGTCAGAAGTGTAGCATGGACTGTTCACATTCAACCGAAGACAAAGCATCCACCCAAGAAGCTGGGCAAACAGTTGGTTAACCCACGCTGAGCTCTGTGTTACCTGTGACTCTACTGCTATCACCACCTGAGGTACCTGCTTTAAAACTAACTCAGGGTGTCTGAATTTCACAGCAGTCATTAGGTACACCTCAGGACGATAATATCTCATAATTTCATCTGATTTCAGCCATGTCAAAACCAGGGTGCCTAGTCTAGACTAGTCATCTACCCTCCATTTATAATCAATGGAAAGGGACGATAGCTCTAAAGGGCAGTTCACTGCACTCCATGATAGGCATTAAGATAAGGGGCATGAATCACTTTCTGTGTATCCTCATTCACTTCAGAGGAAACCTACCCAACATGTCTAATTTTTGGAGAGCTGAAAGCCACCCTCAGTCGACAGGGAGCCACTATGGTGCTGAGTAAGCTGGTCTACTGTAGATGAGATATGTAACAGTGGATCTGAGCAGACACACATATTTAGGAACCCAGTTCTTCTTAAGAGTAAGGTTTCCGGTGTCTCAAACATACTGCAGCATGAGATCATTACTAAGTTTCTTCCCCTGAAGTTTCAATTAAGTATGATATTCTTCCTCATTTCCTCTTCTGCATTCCTTGTCTGGTTAAATCAGCATCTGTGTTTCACGTCTGGGATGACCATGTTTCAGTGGAGAATGAAGTTTATATAGACAATAAAAATAAATTTTATAAAAAGAAATCATAAAGAAATTTGGGATTGCCAGTAAGGAAGAACTACAGAAGTACTCTACTTACACTACTCTGGTGCAGTGTCTGGTGCAGACATATTTGTCCTGTTCCCTACTTCCCAACCCACTTTGGAAAGAGGAGGGAGAGGTGTAAGAGGTGCTACACTGAAGTGTGTCAGAAAAGTGACAGAAAAAAAAAATGCTGATATTAGCAGCAACAACCTAAATGCATTTCCAAAGCGAAGATGTACAACAGTTCTCTTGGAAGGAAAGTAAGGAACAAAGTGGTCTGGGAAAAGCTACTCTATTGCCTTTTTTTTTATCCCATCTTCCTCCACTGTACCTACATGGTACTTTTCCTTTCCTCGTAGTCATGCCATATGAAGATACAGAATGAACTCACTTCCACCGTTGACTTCATTTGTTTATCCATAACCCCTTTTCCCACCTGCATTTTTAATGGAGACTGCAAGCTATTCAGGGCTAAACTCTCTTATCATACAACCATGCAGCACAACTGTGGAGAGGGGCCACGATTTTATTTGTGACCTAGAGAGACACTCCGAATACAAACAGCAATAGGTGCAATATCAAAAAAACACCATGATGGTCACCTTATGCCAACCGCACATTATGCCAAAGAAGGACAGGGAACTGCTGGAGAGGGTACAGCAGAGGCTACAAAGATGATTAGGGGCCTGGAGCATCTCTCTTAGGAGGAGAGGCTGAGGGACTTGGGTCTTTTTAGTCTGGAGAAGAGAAGGCTGAGGGGGGATCTGATCAACGCCTATAAATACTTAAAGGGAGGGTGTCAAGAGGAATGGGGCCAGTCTTTTTTCAGTGGTGCCCAGTGACAGGACAAGAGGGAACGGGCACAAACTTGAACATAGGAAGTTCCACCTAAACATGAGGAGGAACTTCTTTACTTTGCGGGTGGCAGAGCCCTGGAACAGGCTGCCCAGGGAGGTGGTGGAATCTCCTTCTCTGGAGACATTCAAAACCTGCCTGGATATGTTCCTGTGCAACCTGCTTTGGCAGGGTTTGGACTAGATGATCTCCAGAGGTCCCTTCCAACCCCATGTGATTCTGTGATTCTGTACCAGGAATAGACTGTTTGGAAGCAGTGTTCCCTCTACAAAGGGATGGAAACAATCTGTTCTGTTGACAAATACAAACAAAGACTGCATTACCATTGGTGAAGACATCTTAGGGAATCTGTTTATGGTCAGAGTTGCCCATTTGTGTTGCATAATCTTCTCAAGGCCTTTTCCCTCTCACCGTAACAGTGAATATGTGGTCATTCTGTCACCTCCTTGGGCAGCAATGTTCTCCTATAGAGCGAGCCGGTGATCACGTAGGTCACTGAGGTTTCAGAACTGCAGCGTATGAATTCGAGCCATGAGCGAAGTAAGTAGGTTTCGCTTTCACCTTACCCTACACACTCCACCAGCAGATAAAAGTTATGATCACCAGAAAAGAAATTATTTTTACTCTCATAGTCTATTCCTCAGACGATGAGTTTTTATGCAGCAGCCCCTCTCTGGCCGCAGTGGAACAAAGAAGAACTGACTGGTCCTTGGGATGCAGCTACCACCCCTGAGAACCTCCTGGTCACCTTGTCCACAGGCATGACTCGTGGTGGGGGTAACTGTAAAAAGGCCTTCTCTGTGGGTTATGCACCCATCTCGAACGTCAGCCTAAACCACTGGCACATATAACGTCTGTCACCTTTGACAAGGAACACTTGAATCATCCCACAGGGTTCTTACAGCCTCTGGGAACGCTCAGCAGCTCCAGTCCCCAACGAGTAGGGTTTTGTGAAATTACACATTTGCAAAAAAAAAAACCAACAAACATAAACCAGCAGCAAATGAGAGTGAGGGAAACTACGATGTCTTGCGTTTTACACTGCAAAAAGGACCTGCTGCTGTACCACTGAAATGGGAAACGCTCCAACTCCTTACTGGGGACCAGGTCCCAGCCTGTGTGCAGACTGTGGTCACGCTCAAATGCGCTACCGATAGTCACGGAAGAGAACCTAAACCCCACAGCATCGCCAGGCCGAACATTTCTTTGGCTGTACAATCCCATTTTGCCTCATTTCTTACAAAGGGGCATTATAACACAAACTTTAAGCTTCACAAAGTCATTCAGAGCAACTTGCAAACCGCCAGACCGCCCACTCTGCCTTCCTCTGCTCCCACTTGGGCTGGGAGAAAGCCGGAATAACCCAGCCGATCTCAGCAGAGATTTGTCACTCTGAAAGACACCAGCCCGACTCACAGATTTTCTGACTTCGCTTTGGATGAAAACCCGGGACTCGCTCATCGTATCTCGGGGCATTTAGCATTGACTTTCATTAAAAACCCCCTCGCCGTGCCAAAACACGCGCAGATGCAAACTCCCCCGTTCAGCGCCTGCGACGCCTCGCTTGAAAAGCCTGCCATCCCCCTCTTACAGTCTGAGGTAGATGCACCAAGTAGGACCTGCCTGTAAAATTTCCTCTTCTTCTGCAAACTCTGTCTCTCTCTCTCTCTCTCTGCACTGCCCCAATTTACCGCAGAGCGAGAAAAAAACCACAGTCAAATCAATATATTCTTGGGAAGGAAGGGGGGGGGGCTGGTAGAGTGGTTTTTGAAGGGAAGCCAGAGAATACTCTAAACGGGGGACACGCAGCGTGTTTTAACTGCTGTGATAATTCTGCATAAAGAGATGTTAAGGATCTAGCTCCTTGCTGTAGCATGCCATGTGTCCCTGAATAAAATTACTGCCATGCAGGCTGTTAGCAGAGGAATGCGTAAACAGACAATGTATCCTTGCATCAGTTCCACAAAATGTTGCACAACACAAATGCCTCTCGATGTGTCATTTCCTGCTTGGCCACCAGCCCAGCTCCTGACAGGCAGTCAACAAAAAAAAAAAAAAAAATTAAAAAAAAAAAATAAAAAAAATAATACTGAAAGATTTAAAGCTGTTCTACTCCAAAGCACATTCCACCAGCCCCAGACTTATCCCTCCACCCTCCGCCTTTGAAAGGAAAGAGGGAGAACTTCCTAAAAACTGTTATGCTTTTAAGTCGAGGAATCTCAAAAATCTCAATCACTTATCTGCGTTTTATAAGGCAGGTCGGCCAAACAGTTAATACAAAGGCAGAGCAGCAGAACCTCTCGCCGGCTTCTGCAGCGTGCACAGACAAAAAGGCGATGTTTGCTCATACCTTTCATCACGTGTGCACCTTGCGAGCTGCGGCGGCCGGGAAATATTCGGGAGCTGAAGGAAATAAGAGTTTTCTCCTACTGAAACGCTCCAGTTCAAAGCCCAGAACTACTTTTCCATTCCCGCCGATATAGAAAATTGCAGCCAGTGACTTTAGAGACTACTTTTAATTAGAGATGAACTAAAGTCTATGGAAGCCAGGCAAAATACAAAACTATATAGACTTCTTTTCCCTCCTTCCTCATGATTTCCCTCCTGATCGGGTTTCTGCCAACAGCAGCCAGAAAGGAGGGCATGTCTCCTATTCGAAAGGTGCCACTAGGGAAGGGCAAATCATTACTTCTGTATTTTTAATGAGGTAAGGCAAAGGCATCAAAGGGGGGCTTAAGTAAAGGTTTGGGGGGGGGTTCTTGTTCTGTTTTTTTCTTCCTTTAATTCCTTTACAGTGATCTCTTGCTATCTGTCGGTCAGTTATGACCTCATGACAACCTATTTCTCCAGAAAACTTCTTTCAGCCCTCCCAGCTGGAAGGCAGCTCTGCTGGCTAAGATGTGCATATGGCAGAGGTTTCATCCTGGATATGAGGAGAGAAAAATATCTGCAGGATTTCCCAACGATTCCCAAAGATCTTATACAACCCCGTCTCTAGACTCCATCGCTCCAAGTGCAATGCACTGTCTCAATCCAGCACAGAGACTCTGCAACACAGTAGAGTCCCTGGGCGGTAATCTAGATACACTGAAACAGATGATTAAAAAGAAATAAATCTTTTCCACGGAAAAATCATCACAAGACCTTTTCTCGTATAGTAGTGGGCAGGTTTTCCTGACAGAGCAACCTGACATCACTGTCCCTATGAAAATATTTTAAAATAATAACAGAGAGGCAAGGCAGCAAACTTCTACAAGCAGATGTTTAATACGACTAAATGGCACTTACATTTAAGAACCTGACTTTCTGAAGTGCTGAGCATCCAAAACGCCAACTGGAGTCACTGCGTGCCATGCCTGTTCAGTGCTCTTAAAGTCAGGCTCTAAATGATTGTGATATCTGTCACGGTGCTGCTGCTGCTCCCGCTGCTGCCGAGAGCACGCAGCGTTCGTTCGCTCGAGTCAACTTGCCAACAGAAGGTCAGAGGGCCTTGCCTATAAACAAGCCTTACAAATTCACGATCTAAAGCATGATGTCATGTCTTAAAATGATAAGCTGGCAACAAAGTAAATGACATTTTGTAAAGATGTGCATAATTTTATGTTTACGCTACTTAGAACGAAGGTTCTAATAAGTCATCGGTTGTGTTCCTTTAAAGGGAAGTTTTATAACTCAGATGAATCACAACTGCAAAAGATCAAAGTTAAAAAACATCAATGATGCCATGGGGTACTTTTTAATCTTGTAATGAATGATGATCATGTGCTCTTATGAAGTTGGTCCAACTGCCAACGCCAGATGTGTATATTAAGAAAAAAAGTTGTTTGTGATGTGACAGCTCTGGTTGAGCTGCCAGAGAGAGGAAAACTGGGATAACATGCTTGAGATGTCGAAGTAAAATACAGATCCTGGCAGAGAGGGGCACTATTTACCGATACATAATTTGTTAAGAAAAACACATTTGCTATCAGAGCCGCTCGTTAACTTGAATTCCTTATTGCCCCCAACCACCTAATTTTCCTTATGCAACATAAATGCCAGATACACTTCTTGAGCGATTACTACCAAACAGTAATAAATCTACATGAGTGCAGGGGCTCTCAGAAGGAAGCAGAACTTCAGTGAAACTCCCATGGCTCACTGGAGCTACTCTTTCCCTGAAAATTCAAATTGAGTAACTGGAGGTGTCACAGCCTGGAAAGCCTCAGGCTGCAGTAACAGAACTTGCAGAACCAAACTGACCCCAGAGTGGAGCTTCATTAAGTATTTAGGCAAAATATTAAAATTAAAATAGATAATCAAGCTCAAATTTGGCATTCTTTAAAAAAATATATATAATAGGAAGAATGATACAGTAACTTCATCTAGGCTATAAGAACTAAGTTACTGGGCATTCCTAGGTTCAGCTACTAATGAGAACAGCAGGCAGGTATAGGGTCCAGAGGCCTTTCAGGTCCAAACTAAAAAACTCCAGCAGAAATTGGAAATCTTACTAAGTTACATGAACACAGCCACACCGTTAGTCCACCAGTCACCAAAACGGTCAGTCCCAATGCAAGCAGGTTCCCTTTCTCTGCTACACAGGGTAGTCCACGCTACTCTCCACATCATTTTCAAACCACTCTGCTCTCTCACAGCAGCTGTGTCCTCTGCTGGGAGATTTCCTCTTTTGCAGACACCTCAATACATACGTGGAAGCAGCCTCCAAATGGGAACAACTAAATTATATCTAACTTATTCCCTAGTTTTTATTCCATGAATGCAGTTTGCCCTGTGTCTCCAGGAAAATGATACGGAGCACCAGCTATAGGTGAAAATTAAAAATGGGAACTTATTCAGCTCGGGAAAGAAGACAGAACAAAAATCCCCTCGCTGTGACAGACAGACACCTCAGCTGTGAGCAGGGCAGCAACACAAGTATCTACGTAATGACATTTACCCATAGCTATTTGCTTTTTCTTTGCTTTTATTCAAGGTGAAACTCTACAGCCTGGACAGTTCTTACAGAAGGCATTTCAGTTCCTGTCTCTCAGCCCAAGAGGAGGTGACACCGCAGCGTGTATTAGCACGAGAAACACTTCACTGCGTGAATTCTGTCTACGTCTTTCTACTTCTTCTGCCTTTGTGGTATTTTAAACAAAACTCTGTGAAAGCTCCTTAAAGGTCTCATTTGCATGTGCAGATCAAAGGCAAAATAATTATTTGAGATGCTGCCATTATAGGGATTTTTTTAATGTGGTTATTCATCAAATAATTCTTAATCTCTAAATGTAATTTAAATACAGCTGTACCTGGTTAATCCAATCAATTTAGAATGAGTCGTTCTAGTTAGATTAAGACAAAACTCCAGAACTGGCTCATCAGTGATACCCATATGATGTGAGACGGGTTACCAGCTAAATGTGCTAGACAGAGAGACAGCTGTATAAATCATAATGGATTAACCAGGCTCGACTGTATCTAAAAATAAGTGCTACTCATAAAACTGCTAGAACATGGCAAAACCCAAATTTTCATAAAAATATAGCCAGTGATCACTGCAAATAGATTCTTAGTAAGTTAGGAAGGTGCACTGCTGGGAGATAAAGGTGCTGAGTGGAAATCTGCTGGACTATGTTTAAATAAAACATACTTTCTGTGCACAAATAAGAAACAAAGACCATGCTGTTATTTTATCTTTCTTTGGCCCCCAGGGGTCTATGATGAGTCCATAGCTGAAAACCAATTTCAGGTATGATGAGATTAACCAGGTGCATTAATTATCTGATGGCAAAAGAATTTAAGGGCAAACAAGAAGACACTATATTATATATTTTCTCTCTGCTCTAGGCCTGATCCTGAAAGATCAGGCTCCTGTTTTGGTCTAAACATCTTCCGTTGGAAGCTTACGGGAGCTTAGGGAATTCAGCATGTTGCAGGACTGCATCTATTATACCTAAATCAGATTATATATAAATATAGTGGATTTAGTTCTCATTTACACTGGCAGATAATGTAGCAAGACCTTGATGTGAATGAGAATCAGGTTCGTGATTGCTCAAATTCAGCCAAGCACTTAAGTGTGTGTTTAATGCAAGTATGTGTGTGGTCCAATCGCCTCCAAATTAAGCATGCGCTTATATATTTTGCTGAGCAAGAACCAATGTTTGACAAAGAGATATATTTCATTTATAGGTCTCCGTTAAACAAAATTAAGCAGACGTAAGTGCAAAAATAAGAACATAATACTCACTTCTTGGCTCCCTTGGCCCATCCACTGTAACCTTTATAGCTCTGTGGTATGTAGCGACTTGGGGGGGATTTGTCAGGACAGTTATTGTCAAAGTAAAGCTCTTCCCTACAAAGGGAAAAAAACAAGAAGGAATGAGTGATTACAACATGAAAACAGTCACATGCATGTTCAGTAAGGAATCAGAGACGTTTAAAATTATTCCCTGTCGTTACTACAATCGTGAAAATTAAAAACATAACTGACCATAGGAGTT
Organism: Tringa tobata; assembly: GCA_033628505.1. Classification (NCBI taxonomy): domain Eukaryota; kingdom Metazoa; phylum Chordata; class Aves; order Charadriiformes; family Scolopacidae; genus Tringa; species Tringa tobata. The sequence continues at coordinate 1,875,553 of JAHREE010000422.1, read as the reverse complement.
TTCCTCCCCTTCAGTTTTACTCTATGTCAAGAATATGTCCATGTGTTGACAATCTAAATGTTTCTTATTTAATAATGGGTCATCATACAATGACAGAACAAAAGTGATTCACTGCTGAGGACAAGCCAAATTCTTTGCTGTATTGAAAGTGGTGTAAATCCAAAGCAAGTCAGATAATTTAACAATTTACTCCAGTTTTGCAGCTGTGTGACAGAGAGCAGAATGTGGCCACATGTTATTTACTTCACACAGTTTTATCATTTCATTTGTTTGACTTGACTACAATAAGATGAGGAAAGAATATATTTTCCTCCTGGGAGTCATTTTAACAGGGAATCGGCGTCTCCTGTCCTTCATACACCAGGGGTAACATGATGACATCATTATTACTGGAACAGACTCTTTTTCCCTACATACATTCCATCCATGAAATACTAAGAAAGCCCCCAACTTTCCCGTGAGGGTGAGAAACTGCCGTGTGCACGAACGTCGCCAGCATAAGCCTGCTTTTTTTTTTTTTAATTTTTCACAGTTCGCATTCACACAGAGATTGCACAAGCCCCTCCGCAGCCTTTAGCTGAATGAAAACGTTAAAAAGAAAGCAATGAAGGGAGCTGCCCCACGTCTGAGCTCACATTCTCACAAGGCGCTGGCCCCCGTTCGGGAGACTCACTGACAGTTGTAATCTGTTAGATATGCAACGGTTAGTCACGTCAGATACTCAAAACTGAAAACTGTTTCAAGACAGGAAAAGGTGGGCGTACAACAGTGACTCAATAAAACAGTCAGCAATCTTCAGCCTTCATGCTCATTTAAGCTGCTACTTTAGCAGACACTTAAAACTCTCTTTTCCTCTCCCCCCCCTCCTCCTCCCTGTGTGTATACGTGCATTTTTGTTGCTAGGGCTTTTCCTCTCGCTGAACTCTGAAGGCATTCAATCAAGACACAAATCTTAAACGATATGTTACAGCACAAACTTAATGCAGTTTTTTCAAGCCTAATATAGAACAGCTTATATAAAAGGCATAATATAGAACAGAGCTTTGGTTGTCAAATCTAGTAATTGGTCTTTCTTTCTGGTCCAAGCCGTATATCCCCCAAACCTGCCTGAGACACGCATCATTTATTATCAGGAGTGCAACTTCAAACTGTCTCGGCTGTATTTTTCACAAACTAGAATGTGACATGGATATTTTTTAAAGGAAATATAACTGTCATTTAGAGTAAAATGATTTTCCAGGTGTAGCTTTGCTCCAGCTGTGCCCACCTCTCTGAGAGATGCAGGTTAGAGGGGAGGTCAGGAGCCCCAGCAAAAAGGCAAACATCTCAGGAGGCTAAATTCTCCCTCAGTGGAGATGCACTTTTCCCCCAGTTTCATTGGGAAAGGGATTATTCCTCAAATCTTTTCATAGAATCATGTAACAGTTTGGGTTAAAGGGACTTTTAAAGGTCATCTACTCCAATCTTCAACTAGATCAGGTTGTTCAGAGCCCCGTCCAACCTGACCTTGAATGTTTCCAGGGATAGGGCATTGACAGCCTCTCTGGGTAACCTGGACCAGTGTCTCACCACCCTCAGTGTAAAAAATTTCTTCCTTATATCTAATATCAATCTTCCCTCTTTTAGTTTAAAGCCATTACCCTTTGTCCTATCGCTACAGGCCCTGCTCAAAAGCTTGTCCCCATCTTTTCTGTAGGCCCCTTTTAAGTACTGAAAGGCCACAATAAGGTCTCCTCAGAGCCTTCTCCTGACTGAACAACCTCAACTCTCTCAGCCTGTCTCCACAGCAGAGGTGCCCCATCCCTCTGATCATCTTTGTGGCCCTTCTCTGGACACACTCCAAGAGGTCCACGTCTTTCCTGCGCTGAGGGCTCCAGAGCTGGACGCAGTACTCCAGGTGGGGTCTCACCGGAGTGGAGCAGACATCACTTTTGAGAGTGATCATCACAGAAGGAGTGTTAGGTGTATGTAGAACGTCCAGTCTCTCACCAGTTCTACCCATCCACCATCCCCAGAGGTAAACCGTGTCCTGCCAGCGTACAGGGCCTGTGCAGGGAGCCTTCTGACAGAGAGCAACAGCCCCGCTGAAGCACACAGTGCCTCCACGCCTGCTTGTTTAGGGCTGAAAAAGGTCATATACCGGTATATCTAAGTTCTCCAGGGACAGGTTTAAGGCCTCCTTCAGTGTCCTACCATGTCAAAAAGTTCTGACTAAGAAATTGTGTGATGCCACCATTCAGACCACAGCTACTCATACAAAATCAGTAGAATATACAAAGATGCTAAAAGGAATTTCCATATACTTTGAATGAAGAATTTGGCCTTCCAATTTATATGCCAAATCAGCGTGAAAGTCTATCGTGACTAAAAACTAACCTGACAAAATATACCGTTTGCAAGATTCTGCAACTAAAGATTCTCTGCACTAAATTTATTTCAACAGGATACAGTGGCCAGAAAAAATGCATTCCTTCATATCTAAGAGCTGCATTTCGACCTCGCCTGTGAGCACTTCTAAATTATCACCTCTCAGCCAGCCTAAGCTGAACAGGTAAGCACCTAACTTGAAAGGGAAACTGTTTTTGGTCCCTAACTGGTATCCCACCAAACTGAAGCATTAATGAAATAATGCTTATGAAAGCCCTTCACGCTCAGTAAAAAAATACATCACTTCATCACGGGGAGTTGCACGGCCCTGCCAGCACACTCAGGTTCCAGAGCTTTCAAGAGATGATTTACATATTACAGGACTAAGAACAAAATAAATTTTTAAGGTCCCCTGTTTCACTGATGCTTATGCCTTCCACAGATATTTCACAGATATCCCTCCTCAGCTCTGAAATCCTTTAATGCACTTTTTATCACCTTTCTTTATCGCCCTTAGTCATTCCAACTATCCACTTTTAGGGGCTAAAGACTAATTGTAGCTCTCTTTTATTAAATTCCCCAGCCAAGCAGTCATCTGGCACTATTGCTTCAGTGTGTCTATACTGTGCATTCTTTGTTATTCACACGTGTGAGCCGAGCTGACACAGGAGGAGGAGATGGACATATGCTGAAGCACGAGGCAAACCCCAGAAATCAGCTTGAAAGGAGACTCGGCAGCTTGTGCGTGTTGCATATTTTTTCAGTTAGATGCTAATGTGATTAAAGTATCAGGACACAACAAAATTAAGGTTATGATCTTTTGCCTATTGAAGACAGGAATTCTTTCTTCTCTGCGCTGGGGATCGGGCTTGTAAAAGTGAGCTACTGCCTCAAAACCACATACAAACAACTTCTGCATTCACATAAAGCGCCCCAGTTACTTATTCTTATGAGCCCAGAAAAGGTGCTTAAGAGAAATTACACAAACAAAAACGTGAAGCTTCTGTCAGGCAAGCAACATTAATATGTATAGAAATCAAGTTTCTCCATTGAGCCCTGGGAAGCAAGAAAAAACGTGGGAGAGGAGGTGAAGTGGTAAGTTGATGATTCAGACTCCACAATCAAATTTCGAGATACAGAGATCAAAGCGCGAGCTGTTTAGAAAGATGTAAATCTAAAGTCAGGAACAGGTGTGGATTAGTTTCTCGCCACCGAAAAATGATTTCTTTATTACTTTATTTTTCCTGTTCTACTTCAAGACCTGTATTTACCGATATTTGTCTACGTAAAGAGCTTTCTCACTTCTGTTTGCAACTACTGCTTTCTTTCCCTGCTATTTTAAGCAGAGTTCTAAAAATCTATCATTAATGATAACTCCTTCTCCTTCTCTCCTCTCTCTCTCTCTCTCCCCCTCTCTGTTCTAAGTCTGGAAGACAAGTCTGGACCAATTTCTCCATCCTGCCTCTGGCAGCAGAATGCAGCATTTCAGATCCTCCACCGAGTCCCGGCTGCTTCAAAGGAAAAGCCCTACTTTCTTCCGTTAAGATCATAAGAAATATAGGGGGAGGGGGTCAGCTCTGTTTGGACATAATTACACTTCATCAAAAGAAGCTTTCTTCATCTTCCATGCGTGAAAAGTCTGCAAGCAGTTAAGTCTGTCTTTTTTCTTCCTTTTTTTTTTTTTTAAATATAAAAATTGCTATTTGGGAAAGTAGCCAAAACTCAGAAAGCCAATATAGTAAAACAGTGCACACCCTTTGTTTTTCTTTGAAGTCTCTTAAATAAATATGTTGAGGGTTTGAAAAGTACACTATCGCTTTTCCATAGATTCTACCCAGATTGATCAGAGAAAAAGTCTATTCCAAGTCTGCTAGATAGAAATATAAATGAAACTACTGGAACCAAATTTAGGAGTTTTGTGTTTGTAAGTGTCTGTAGCTGTATCTACTGAGGCTTTAGGCCCTCTGTTTAATTTCCTATGCTTTAATAAAAAGTATACATCGTAGGTTTCAAATGAAATTCACAGATCAGAGGTAGTACATCACATTTCAGTTCTTTTTCAGCACTACTGAAAGACTGATACGCTACTGAACTTTTACTGTAAGGCAGCAGTAGTGATGGAGCCAGAGAACTTTCAAACCTAATCCATCAGCAGAATAACAAAGCAGACTGGTTTTTTCAAAGAAAGCAAGACAAATGGAAGAGCCAGGTAACACCTTACCCCAAAGGGCAATGAACTCCCTATTTATATTGCATTACTGTTGCAATAGTTATTCTGTCTTTCAAGTCATTCCTTGTTACTGATACTTTTTAAGTTGTAGAATGATAAAGAGAATTGTTGGCCAGGTCACTAAAATAAAAAACAGCCACTGTAGATGGACTCAACTTTCAGAAAGCACTAGTAAAAGTGTGCTGACTGATTTAGCCCACCTAGGCCTCTGGCATATCTTTAATTTGGGAAGGAGGGGGGATTTATACTCTTTCCTTCCTTAAGTTGAATTACAACTCCTTTCTACAGAATATTACTGTAAAATTAGCCTTATTGCTAATTTACCGGCCCAATTGTTTGGCTTCTGTTGCTCTGTTTTGTGCCATGCAGGGCTAGTTAAAAAAATTAATAATTACTTCAAATACATAAAGGAAAAAGTATGTAGGCTGAACCAAGGACTGATACAACAAACCCCTCTGAAGTGCCAGCTTCCTTCGAGCTATCCTTTCAATCATTACCTGAAATTTGAAAGCAGCTACAAGACTCTAAAAGAGGAATTCTTGCAAACTTGCAATGATTACAAAGGGTTTCTATGAGTGCGGTGCAGTTTCCAGATTATAGGAAGCTCCTAAACAGCTGGAAGACAATGACAGCACTCCACATCTTCAAAAAAAATAATTAAAAGTTACCCTGTCATTTAAAGTAAAGGTTAAATTTAGTTCAAGCCCGAGCTTACCAGCAATTCATAAAAAGTCAACCAGTTTACTAAAAAGAAAAGTACAGCTTATTTTTGCAGGTCATATGCAGTTTGGTTGTAAAGAGCAGGGAAGTCACTAGAAAGCTTTCCACCAATAGCTGTCAGCCCTTACAGATGTAAGCCCTTAAAGAATATAACCCATAGCACATGTGATATGCAAAATCCCCTTAATTATAGGTCTTCTACAACAACTTCAGAAGCAGCTCTACTGCTGAAGGGAATTCTCCATCTCTCATTGCCGTGGCCTGAGATACACTCTCTGCCTTCACATAACCCTGATCACAAGCACCCCCAGTTCCTTCTACCTTTGCTGTGTGATTAAAATAGGGAAGCAGGTACTCTGCTTTTTCATTTTTCAAAACCTGTGTCTGATAAAAACGTACAGAGACCGGAGGAGTCAGGAAAACTTTAGAGAAACTCTTAACTCGGTTTGCACAGATGCTGAAGTTTGCAAATAAAACATATGTTCACCCCTCCAAGGGAAAGGCCGACGAGGACGTATTTACAGATTGATCAGGATTTCAGTGCAAAGTATATTTGACATCTAGACAATGTTCTTACTTTGTTATGGACACGTAAAATGCAGAGGCCTACCTCTTCCACTTCTGCCCACAAATCGTAAGTCATTAAATCTGGCCACCTGGTTCTTCATCACGGCAGAAGCGTTTCGCAGCTCTGCAGAGTAGTTCTCATCGTTGCCAGCCATGACGGTGACCACCGTCCCATCAGGCACTTCTCCTAAGGCCACCACCTGTGAAAAGGGGAAGAGTACCACAACTCGTGAAGCCACCCTTTGAAAACGTGTATCTCCGTCCCAGCTTTGCGGGCTGCCATGCTCATTACGAAGCCCTGTGGCAGCTTCTCCAGCCCGCTGTGGCGAAGAGTCATGGATTAGCTGAGCGCAGAACAAAGTGCCACATCAAACAAAGAAACATCTTGTATTGTCTCCCTTTCTCAGAGCCTAATGGGGAGTTTCTTCTTTGTTACATTTCTTCAGAAACATTCAACATCCTTATGTAGAGTGTATGGTTTAATGCTTCCTGAAGGCCAACTTTGTTCTGAGCAACCAGTGAGCAGTGAGAAAACACGAGGCATGGCTCATATCCATAAATTATACAGCAGCAGCGCATTTGGAATGGAAAGTCCAAAATTACTATCAGCAGCCCTAGCACCCGGATTCGGTTTTGACTTCTCTGCTGGTTGCACCCATCACCCCAACCCCAGAGCTTGGAGCTAGAGAGAACCACCCCACCACCACCCAGCTGCCCATCGCAGAAGTGGCAGCGGGGACACCAGCAGACAACAACAGCCCTCCACCCATCCCGCCGCCACGATGGAGAGCCCCGTGGCTGGGATTCAAGCTCTTACAGATGCAATATAAAACAAAGGCCGTGTTGCCTCGCAGGCGTGTGCGTTTCCCTAGCGCTCGCACGAGTCGCGTGTGGTTAGCGCTGATACCTCCCTCGGATTCCAGGATGGGGGAACAGAAGATATCAAAGGAGTTCTCCTTACGTTTCAGCTGGCTGATAGTCTCGCTTTTACGCTTCAGTGGTTGTGTAGACTTCCAACACCTCATTAGATAAACACCACAGAGCAGACAGCTACTGTCTTCTAATTTGGAAACACCGGGGATACCTACAGTGTTACTGCACCCTGACTTTTTAAAGCAAAAATAAACAGGAATACTAAGTTACTAGGAAGAAAATACACATGTTTCTTCACATGGGGTAAAAGAAGTCCACAAAAGTATCAAGAAAATAATTTCCTTTTGTCCACTTGGCTGATACTGATTGGAAATAAACTTATAACAAAAAGAGATTTATAAATATTGTATGTCTGAGCTCCAACTTGAAAAAAAAAAGTACTTTTGAGATACAAAGTCTGTCCCCTTGCAGTTTCTACCAGCTTACATGGTCAGATAGAACTTTTTCTACTCTTCAGGGTAATTTAATTCTGTCTCCTGAAACATATATTACATTTTTTCATAAGCCCAGCTTGAAATGTCTTTCCCATAAACGATCCTGTCTGAAACTAGTAATTGCAGGTTGCACTTTAATATTAATTAAGGGGAAAGAATGAGGAGTTCTGAATATATAGGGAGAGCATTATGTGACCCAGTGTACTCTACAGCATTTCTCTAAAACAACAAAAATTTTTGACAAAGGTATGCAAAATCTGAAAGTATTTAGAACAGACTATATTACTGAAAATTATAGCTCATCTTATTTAAAAGAAATATTGAAAAGAAAGAAGGAAACAAAGCTGAAATGCTGTATAAAAAGGATCTGCCCTGGTGCTTTTCTGTTTTGCCATAAAACACCAGGCAATACCACCCAAAACTGAAAACGGAGTTTTGCCACAAACTACTGTGAAGTCTCCGTCTATCAAGCAAAGATTTTACTTTAAAGTGATATGAACAGCCCTGAACATAAAAACACAGGAACCACGGCTGTGGATAAGATCTGAGGTCCCACTAGCTCACTGCCTTGGGTCTGACAGCAACCAGGAACGACGGCTTCAAAGCGAGGTGTAAGGAATAATAAATAATAAGCAAATAATAATCTGCTGAAGGGATTAGAGAGTTGACTCTAACCTTTAATAAATGAATATTGGCTTAAACTCTAAAGTAGGGGGCTTGAGGCTACTTATAAAACAGTCCCTTGCCAGTCTGCGATAGACCCCCTTATCTCTGGACAGTCTCGTCGTTCGCATTAGCATCCAGGGGAACTGCAACCTAGGCTTTTTATATCTCAGGAAACGAAATAGAAATAAACAAAAATCACATTAACTCCAGAAATGCGAAGGCGGCGAGAGCACAGGAGGAAGTGCGAGTCTGCCAGGGGCCTCGGAAGAGGGAGTGAAATGACTGCAGCCTGGGCTCACCTCCTTCTCTCTAGGTGAGCAGAGCCCCAGCATCACCTCTCCCTCCCTGACACGGGGACAAGCTGGCAGCACCCGGGCAGGAGGGGGGGTCAAAACCTCTTAAACACCCCCCCCCACACACACACCTCAATGCTTTTCAGAGGTTGCTTCCCTGCCCCTTCCACTCGGCGATGTCACTTCGATTTGTCGGTGCCTGAAAGCGCACGTGCCGCGGCCGGAGTCCCTGGGCTGATGGCACCTCATCAAGAAGTGCATCATTAATGAAAGGCAGCCGCTTTCTGATGCGGCATGATGCAACCGCACCGCTCCTCTCCTTAGGAGAGGAGAGAAGGAAAAGACAAAACTGAAATCAGGGGCGAAAATCAAAGCTTTGGCTGATAAAAGAAAGTCCTATTCCACAGAAAGCTCCCCTGCTATGCAAAACCTTGTTCTTTTCGTAATTTCATACTTTTTTGCCACACATACATAATAGCACGAGTTAGAAAAAAGCTTCGCCAAACTAGTTTGAACCCTGGAGAAATCCACATCATTTTGAGCATTTTAAAAAGTAACTTTACCTACTGAAAGGCTGTCGGCATAACCCTCACTTTGGTAATTTTATGCCATGTATCAATCCAAAATTCTTTACATATTCTTAGAAAGAGCGTTGTTAAGTGCACTGTGAAATGAATAAGGACTGCGTAAAAAATTAAAGATTAAAAGTAGTCCCAGTGCACATTCTTCACCTATTCTTCAAACATAAATATCTCTACTATTTCAAAATCTTTTCTTTTCCATATTAAACTACCTACACATTTTGCTGAGTAAAGGTAGATTTTGCTTTTGCTTTTTTTTTTTTTTTTTTTTTAACTGAAGCTCAAAAAGGTACACGGAGTCAGATGAAGCCACAAAATAAAACCAAACCAATTCTTACAAGTTGAAAATAACCATGTATTTTTTGCATAACGCCATTCTCGTCTGGTTAGGCAACCTGTTTGCCCAGTTTCGGTCCAGTGGGATTTGAACTGGCCGAAGTATGTACCCTAAAGACGGAAGTTATAAGCACGAAGCAAAACTACTATCCGACAGCAGGTACTACGACTTTCTGCAGAGTAAAATGCTTGTTTCCAAAAAAAAAACAACCCTAGTGTACACGCTAAATAGTTCCTCTCAAACACTGATATCTGCCACTTCAACAACTTTTCTTGCGAAACACTCAATTCAAGCGGCCTCTGAATGTAAAACCCTCGGCAGCGAGGACGCTTTTTCCAGAGATTGCCAAAAGAGCATCTGATACTATTAAAAATATTTTAATGTTCTGTAACTTAAAACAGAATAACTGATTTGCACTACTTTTTGTTTCAAAATATACATCTGGGCTGACAATTTATACAGCAGGTTTCAGCTTGAAGCTATTTAAAACAGCTGAGTTATAAACTCTGAAAATTGGGATTTGGACTGGAAATGCTGACAGCCCCTGAACTACTGTGGTGCTACTGGGGAGAGGTTTTAGTCTCCACGTCCCTTTTTCCTCCCCCCTGCCTTTAGGTCCGCTAAGACTCTTTGCTACTATCAGCATCACACAGAAGCCACTTGTAACATCTTAACGTGGCAATTTCAGTAAAAACTCCCAGGCTGACACATAAACAGAGGGTCAAATTCTGACGACTCTACTCAAATAAAGCACTGCTGGCTATTGAGATTAAGAAGTGAACATGATTTAGACCCGGGCGCAGAAGATCTATTTATTTTATGCTGGAATAGCACTAGATAGCTAGAACTATATAAATAGGCACATCTGATATCCTTCCCCACAAAAGCAGTTTGAATTTACAATCTCACTAGTTACTACACTCAGCACAGACTCCCTCCCCAGTGCGTGTAAATACGAATACTTAAACTTCAAATCTAATACCAATCCAACATTATTTCAAAAAAATATAATCAAACCCAGCACTGTTTATAACTAACTTCCTCTCCTGCATATGATTTATATCTGTTTTTTTTTAAATTAAAACAGTGCTATATCCAGAGTACTTTTTAACTAGAAATCTCTGCGAGAATTATGGCACACTTAACACACTACTCAAAACATTATCATCAACGTATTATTCATTGCCAATAAAACTTCAGAAAATGTGTTGTCTGTGAGCTCTTTTACTTTCAAGTTACTGTTTAGCCGAGATTTCTGTAGCCCAAATCTGTCTTTTTTTCCCCCTTTTCAGAAACAACTCCCATTCTGTTCCACCACAGTCAAGTGCTTCACCGTATGATACGTGCAGATTTGGGGTCTAAAAGTACTGGAGGGAGGGCTGCACACAAGATACATTTGAAAAATGAAATAAATTTTCGCCAACGGTCAGAATTATTTCAACTCAGTTCCAAATTAATTTAACAGTAAAGAGGGGCGTATATATCTTGGGCACACCGCGTGTGAAAGCACAGATGCAGAAAGGGTGTAAGGGGCAACGCATACTCCCGATGCGTCAGTAAATCGCTCAGATCTATACCTCCCTGTCAGCAATATAGGACCCAAATATAAGACACGTATAAACATACGCACACAAAAAGACTTGGAAATGCTCTAGACCTTGTTCTGTCCTTTTATCGCACGTAAGTATTCTTATTGTAATCGTATTCTAAATACTGTAAGATTCCGTTTAGATCTTTCCCTTATTCTAATGAACTGCGACCGCATCCTTTGAATTGCTCTAAGGTAGGAGCAAGCTGGGAGGTTTCAAACGAAAACAGCAAGGCCACTACGGTAACGTACGAGCTCCCGCGTCCCTTCCCTAGAGAGTAACTGTAACACCAACCTCATCTAACGCTCCATTAAATCATAATCACAATTCTCCCAAAGCTCCTCCTCCTCCTCACCCCGGAGCCCCCGTGAATCAGAACCGCTGTGATCCACACCTCAAGAGCCTCTGAGCGCTGCGCCGAGTCACGAAAACGGAAAACACCTTATTTTTCTCCTATTTCTACTTATTTTGCCCATGGCGACCTGCACCAGCAGGCCCCATGCAAAGGGTTCTTCCCCCACGCACGAGAGCTTTAGTCAACTCTCATCCGCACCCCTACTACAGTTTCGAAGCAAAGCTTCATCTTTATCACCAGCCACTTTAAAGCCAGCTCATTTAAGCACTTCCACTAATTTTTCCCAGATAAATGGCCCTGATAACGTAGCTCGCGATTGGGAAACCCAAGAACAAGGCCACGCTCTGGAAACGCGCTGGATGAGACCGTTTCCCAACTCGTCCACCTTTTGAGGGATTTCCAGGCGCGTTGTTTTTCACGCAGTGGGTGTGGGAACGCTGAGATTCTCACAGGGGCCCCCCCCACCCCGGCTCTGACCCCACACCCCGCTCAGGCAGGTGCTATGGGACACCCCAGCCATCGTCCTCTCCCTACCAAAAGCAACAGGAGAGAAAAAAAGAGGGAGAGGATGCTTTCAAATATCGCTAGGGGAGGAAAAGGGCTTGCTTTAAAGCACGCAATCATTGTTGTTATTATTACAG
>JAHREE010000422.1:1802109-1858936 GCA_033628505.1 Tringa tobata | reverse complement strand
ACGACTGGTATAGTCAGGAGCTCTAGTTTGCTATAGTTGCAACATAGAAAATATATTTCTTTCCTAATTATTTTGGTAAAATATTTATGACTATAGTTTTTTTTTTTGATTCCCACCCCTCGTTAGCTGGAGGGGAAATACATTCCATTAGAACCATTCCAAAGGTGCTAGAGAGAAGGCAAGAGGTTGTCTTATATCCAAATACTATATAAGCCCGAGCATCATGATTTATTCTATTTCAAACAAGAAGATACGTTTCCACTTTTAATTAGTCACACTAAAAGTTTTACGGTCGCCTCTCTTCCTACTAAAATAAAATAAAAAAGTTAATTAGGATAAACTAAACGAAGTTATTGGAAGCTACCAGTTTAAGGTCACTTAAAATAGTCCACGGTTATTTATAATGTGGAAATAAAATTTTCCACTGAACGCCCTAACAAAGTTTCAGGTATCTGGCACAGCTGATTTTCAGTTCTCCGTGCAAAAATATCTTTCTGCTGAACATTTACACATTTAACAGGAACTTACTACAGCCCTGGAACAGATCACAGCTCAGAGCACTAGAGTTTTATTTAAATGGTTATGGACAAATTAATAAAAGTACCAGTAATGTTTATGGACCTGCATAAAAGCTGGATGGGATTTTTCAGAAATAGTAATTTATGTTATGATATATATATATATAATCTGGAACGTTGGCTTGGATTTGGCTGAAACAGAGAGCAACCCTGCTGCTCGGCTTTCCTCGGGTTTTATTTCAGAACTTCTCGGAATTTTAGCACTGGTTGCAAAATGGGTCATATTTTAAGATGTTAGAGAAATGCAGGAGGTTAGTGAAAAAAAAATGTGCTTGCACTGCAAATTATGTCTTAACAAACACCTTCGGATCCACTTCATGACAAAGGATTTTCATTAGTACGGCTACGTGTGCTGCAATTCCGATTGTCTTTCAGCTTTTTTTACTTCAGACTACGTTATGAATGCAGCCCTAATTAGATTGCTTTTGGACAAAAAGGTATTTTTTAAAGAGCACTGGGTTTGTTTGCTGTTACATTTCTAAAACACGGGCCCAGCACGCTCCTGTTGTAAGCACTGTATGCTCGAGATGAAAAATAATTGTCAAACTCGAAAGTTTCTAACCTGAACGATGTTCCCTAAATAAGTAGTTTTGATGCCAGTTTGTCGGGCTGGAATGTGCTGCAAATATGATGAATACAGAATTTATTTTGAGCTTCTCTATATATGTAAATAGCCTTTGTGAAACGGGAATAAATGAATGGGTTCACTGGGTTTGTTATTGTATTGGATATTTTTAGTCGGAGCGGCTACAGCAATGTCAGCAATTATTACTATAGTTAAGGACTTGCCAATATTCTTTCCAAAACCTACCTTCCCAAAGTTTTTTATTCGCTCGTGAAAATGTGCATCGAGCCAAAATGTGTGAACTTGAGTAAGCTTAATGCTAGAGAAGGTTTTGCCCAAATTTCCATTCATTTCAGTAGGGGCAAGATAAGCCTCAGTGTCTCTTGGCAGCGCTTTACTTTCGCTTTGGTTGTAAATTGACTGTTTGCCCAGCTATTCTTTGCTTTTTCTTAAGTATGACAAATAGTAACTCTAGATTTGCACGTTATTTGGTCTGTTAAGTAGGCATGTGGTAATGAGCTCTGTAACTACAGCATTCATGGGCAGACTATGGACTACTATGGTTTGTTTAACTTCTGTGTCCCTGCCCCATTGATTTACGGCCCAGATAAAAGAAGATTCTTTGTGTCCCGAAATTAGTCGAAAGCATTTAATATTTCAGCACCACGCACTGGTTTGCGGCGTTTATAGCCCCCGCTACAAACATAAGCGTCAAGGTTTGAAAGGCAGGCTTGAAAATGATTACATTAAAAAATCAATCTTGAGAATATTACTTTTTTTCCCCGGTATTTTCAGTAGCAAGTGAAGACCGAGAGCTGAGACTCCTGTGCTCTGTCTCAGGATTTGATGCTGACTTGCTCCGTGACCTCGGACAAGCCTTTTAGCAAGTTTTCCTTCAGTATAAAATGGGCTTCTAACTATTACCTTTTGAGATATAAAAATATGTGCTAAATTCTCTGAAGTCCAAAGATTAGCAGGGCTCTGCATCTGGAAAGCATACCAGTAACGCCAGGAGAAAAATTCTAAAAGCTGGTAAGAAACCTGCCGCGTCACTGCTGAAAAACTGTCAGCTTTTCCATGGCACACAGTAAAACGCACATTAGACAAACAACAAAGTAAATAGTTACTGTTTCTGCCTTTTTTTTTTTTTTTTCTCCCCTAAATGATGTATTTTCTGCTTCTCTAATAAGCACGGACCGCAAGCCTAGGTCTCGGTCCTACCGTAGGGCTCTCCCGTTTCCCTCCCTGTCTGCAACCTCCCGTGCCCCATCGGAATTGCATGTATTTCGATGAGGTTTAAAGCAGCAAATGTCCATGTCATCACTGTGAAGGAAAGAACCCTGGGCCTACTTGTCATCCTAAAACAGTGGCTGAAAGAGAACGTATGGCCTGTTCTTTCTGGCAGTAAAATACTGAATATGTAGTACGAGTCGAAAAATACATGGCCTGTCTCTTTCAAGTAACTTTTTTTTTTTTTTTCACTTGCAACATACAAACTAAAACTTAACTGTAGAAAGTTCTTAGGGTTCTCGCAGCTGGGGATAAACTGTTTTTTTCATTGCAAGACTGACTTTATCCCTTTCCATTAATCTTACTCCCAGCTTTTGTGCAACTAAATTCAGAATGAGGAAAAAGTCATGTTTTTTCTTTGAATGAATTCAGATAAGGGCAACATGTTGTTTTAGAGACCTAAAGGCTAAAAAATGAGACCTTAAATTTTCTTTTTTTTTTTTTTTTTTCCCCTTCTTTCAGCATATATAAAACCAGCATGAGCCAGAAGCTTCATGGTTATTTTTTCTGTTGACCTCAGAGAAAATGGGTTCCCTTTGGGGAAAGTGGGTGGTGTAACTGCTTGTAATTAAAAAGGGTTTATACATTTGGGACATTACAGAGTCCCTAAATTTTGCATGCTGGTTTTTAGGAGTCTAATGGAGAGCACTCTGGCCAGATACAAGCTCCATAAAGCTCACACAGAAGATACTACATGACGTAAGGCAGTCTCAAGTAGGAGAGGTTGTTTTTGATGCTCCCATCCATGCACACCACCGGTGTGCATTTATCCTCTCAGTGTTGCAATGGGGAGGATTCCCATTAGAAATCTATTCCCAATAGCATAAAGGGCAGAAAAAAAGTAATTTAGGCAGATTCTTTGTTAGGAACATGAGTCTTGAAGCTGAAGCACTATAAAAACACCAAATAGCGATAGACTTGTTCTAAAAAGGATGAAAACACACAACATTTAAAGAGGTGGTACAGTCTTGATGAGGGGTAATGGCTTCAAACTGTAAGAGGGGATTTGGATGAGATATCAGGAAGAAATTCTTTACTGTGAGGGTGGTGAGACATTGGGGAGATGTTCAAGGCCAGGCTGGATGGGGCTTTGAGCAACCTGGTCTGATGGGAGGTGTCCCTGCCCATGGCTGGGGGGTTGGAACTGGATGATCTTTAAGGTCCCTTCCAACTCTAACCATTCTATGATTCTATAGGAGTGAAACAGAAGAAGAAAGCATATGGTAATGGCAAATGTAGAGTAAACATAATGGACATAGCAAACCAACTCTTTGAGGAACTATAAAAATCAGTCTATTTTTGCCCTTTCTTTCCTGAAAATTCACTCAAATGATGAACTAAGCACAGTCAGGCCAGACCAGAGGATCAAGAACGTAATCATATTTACTGTATGGCAGAATGTAATCCTGAAAACGCAGAACATCCTGGTGACATTTAAGCATAATATATGTGTGCTCCAAATTAGCTGTGGTTTTAAGGTGTGGGGTGTGTGGGGCATAACACAGGATCAATCCCTCAGTCGACTGTTGTGGAACTGGCAGCCGAGTGAGAGGACACAACAACATCAGCCCAGGAACAAGCCAGAAGAGCAGATGACAAAACATTAGACATCACAGGAACGATTCTCTCTAGTAATAAAAGGCAAAGATCTGGCAGAAAAAATATGATAGGTGAGGCTGCCAGCAGTAACTGCAGTTAAGCTTGTCTACCACTTTCCAGTATAAGACCTTGTTTTCACTCATGTAACGTTGCCAATTTTTAACTGTTCAGGATGAGCTTTTCAATCCCGAGCCTGCCTCAAGCTGAATTTTTTGGAAAGTTCCAGCAGAAATCCTTCTGCTGCTTCTAAGATCGGCATTAAGAGAAAACACATTGTTTCACAATAGTTTGAAATTTCTTAGAATCACCCCAATATCTATTTCAAAGCTGGGCTGGGAAGTTTTACTAAGGAGGAAAGGAATAAGGAGGGAAAATCAGATAAGTTCCTTTTGTTGCCCTTGACCAAAAGGATCCACCCGAACTTGGCCGAGTTAGAAGTTGCTGAAAATTGTTGAGGTTTTTCTTGCGCCTGCTCAGTACAGATAGAGGAGCTGGCAGCTGAATTTTGCAAAGCCTCTGTAGCAGCACTGGGCTTGCTGGACTGGATTGGATCTGTTGTCAGCCCAGTCTGACCAATATTCTCCCTGACAGTAGGCTGCACTAGAAGTTTTAGAGGAAAGCTTAAGAGACCCTGGAGTCAGCAGACAGATATGGGATCTATTTCTCTTTTAAGGTCTCATCCTGGTTAATAGTAGCTTATAAAATATGATCAGAATGACTGTCAGCAGTTCAGTTTTAAATTGTGTCTTTTAGAAGTCTATAATTCAGCCATAAAAATTCCTTCCAGGCTGAAATCTGGCTTACACTCTCAGTTCAGAAATCAAAATTCTCTACAGATTTTTTTAAATAGTCTGTTTTGAAGTGACAGAAAAGAAAAAATAGTTATGTACAAATTCTGGACATTTATTTCATAACACACTTCATAATTCATTTATGATAAGCATGATAAGTTTTAAACTATTTGTTTCAAATGCTGGTCAGGCCCTAGGAAGGAGAGTAATTAAAATCTTCACCATTAACACTAGACACTCAAATGTGAATATGATCCTCTGACCTTGGGATGTTAGGAGTATTATGATATTAGGAGCTTATGTGATGTAATACCAAAACCTGTTATTCTAGTTTATCTTATAAATATTTAGATAATTTATTAAATGCAGGGAGAAAAGCAAGGGAGAAATCCTTCTGGCCTTTCATGGCAAAACTCATCGTGAAAACTCAATGGTTTTCCTAATTTAAGCATAAGAAGAAAGACATAACCTGGAAGTATCCAGGAGGAACAAGTCAGAGGTCCTCAGAGGGGGCAAAGCAGACACAAAACCTTTCTTGGAAGCCCACAGCAGCTCTTATTCCCACCAAGCTTCCCTTTGTAGTGGAGAAGATAGAGCAGCTCTTTCCATCCTTGGAATGTTTTCAAACATACTGTGCTTGGCACCCTGAGGTTAGCGCGATTTTGGAGCAGATAAAAGCCCATTACATGAAAAGGCAGATCCCACCCTCTTTCTCTCTCTCTTTTTTTTTTTTTTTTTTTTTTTCCCTTGGTAAGAAAGACAGAAAAGCCTTATTCTGTCTGCAGTTCCTCTGATTTCAATGGGAGCCTTCATGGAATAAGATGCTGTTTCACCTATGAGAAGCAGAGGCAAGCCTTTAGGTAACTTGCTACTTCAGGTTACTCTTAGTTTTTCACATTTCCACGTCTAAATGCCCATCTCACTGAAGAATATTTAAAGTCTTTCAGCTCTTTGTTTCCACTCCATTTTAAAGAGCTATAGTATTTTGTATTTTTAGGCACAAGAAAACTATATTCCACTGTTTTTGACAATTGAAGAACATGGACTGAGGGAATCAGAGGAAAGCTCTATTTGCTAAACACCACATGTAGATTAGCACTGATAGTTTTTCTAAGGAAATTTATGACCTGTCTGGAGTAAATAAACTCCCTTTTTGGTAAAGAATCTGCAAGCCAATCATTCATGCTTGCTTAGAGACATTACTGTTCGTGTTGCTTTTATGTGGAAGGCTACAGTAAAGGGTGATGTTATGTCTAAAATAGACAGTTGGCAGCTCCAGAAAAAAAAAAAAAAAGCCATTTCTGACATTATCATGAGATTCTTGCTAGATTACGGCACATTCACTCTGATTCAGGAAAGAAAGAAAAGATAATGACAGGACAATTATAATTCTTGTAACTAATATGTTATCTTCATGCAGGCACTTGCATGCCTCGCTGCGTTTACTGGCAAGTTATGGCATTTTACACATCTGAAACAAACAGAGAGCTCTCAGTATGTTCAAAATGTTTAGTAAGTCTGCAAGCTGTTTGCTCTGTAAAATGAGGATGAGACAGGCGAGTTTCTCCTCCTGGCTGCCCATCCTGTGCTCCTGTCTTTACTCTCCTTCCCTGCTCCCCTTCCTCTCCCCGTGTTATGCACTGGATCCGATAGAGACAGAACTGTTTAAGGCAATCATGAGAATTAAGTGAGAAGAAGGAACTTTAGTAAGTGTTTGTATACCACATTTTCAGAAATATTAAGGTGCTTCTTATACATAAGTAACTCGGTGGCTTTCAGTGGTACCCATCCTTGATTTACAGTGGTGTGAGAGGAGAACCGGGCTATTAATATCTATTACATCTACCTGATTTCATAGATGCATGCAATATGTGTGCTTATTTTCTTTAGACTATCATATGTGAAATTATCAATACAACTTGTAGTAAATTCTATTCTACCTATGAGAGTATTCTGAATTTAAAACAAGTGCCTCTCTGAGTGATGATCCCATGTCCTTAACTCACCCCATTGTACTTCAGCACGTACGCTATGTAACGTCACTGGGGCTTTGCCTTCTCCAGAAAAATGATCTGTTTTTGACGAGGGGTGTCAAAAATAGTTTTCCACCCTCAGATCCACTCAAGGAGTAGTAGAAATGGTTGCCTCAACGGTGTGGACAAGGTCAGTGCTCACCGTAGCAAATCATGGCTTGTTGAGGGCTCACGGGACAACTCGCCTGAATAAGGCAAACAGGATTTGCCTGGGAGCGTACGGAAGAATTTGTTACAAAAGGGGTTGGACGCAACTGACTTTGCCCACGTTGTAAGAGCAGTTGTTTTCAACACTGCCCCAAGATGTGCGGAGAGTGGGCGGGAATTTTGACAGCAACTGTCAAAAACACGTCGTTTGTCTGGGGTAGGTGCAGACCTACTGAAATATCAACGCTATAAAAGGCACAATTCCATAAACCTGGGATAGCACAAAGTCTGCAGCACCAGCATGGACTGTGACTTTCTGTGCCGACCGACACTTGCAGGACGTCAGATGAAGAACAGGATTTTTAATACATTGTCACTTATCACCTACATAAATACAGGTTTCAAGGCTACAAGCCAATTGTCAAAAATGGATGATTTTTAAAATTACGGAGTCTAACTTAAAGAAAAGTTGAATTTGATAGTAGTTAGTGGAAGAAAATACCACGTTATAAGCAAGTAATCAAGACTCTCATTGCATGAAGTTGATGACATAATGCTTAACACTGAATCTTTCAGCCCCTTCATATGCTATATGCTATTCCATGCTCTTATTTGCAAATGAGTAAGCAACTAAATTGCCAAACCAGACTGGACCTCTACTGGTATCTCTACTGCTTAGATGTTCGTTATTAATTGACCAGCTCCAGGGAAGCATCATGAAAGAAGTGGATTGTAATAGAAGTGTTTTTTTCCTATGGTATTTATTTTTGCAATTGCACAAAGAATAGTCTAGTATATGAGGAAGGAAACTGAAGCAGAAGTCATTTTCAAACTGAAAAAGAAGATGCTATTTTGTACAGAAGAACTTCTAGTTGACCTTTGCAACGAATGCCATAAAATACTATTTTGGCCACGAATGGGATAACCTTTTTAGAAGGACGAATGTTTAATCTATCTGTCTATCTATCTATCTGTGCAGGATTTTAAAAAGACTGAAGGAAGGCAGCAGCTCACTCTCGCTTACAATTGCATCTGTAAAACTTTAAAACTGCACAAGATATTTCTCTACTGTGCTGGATGCCATTAGCATTAGCATATTACCACAGAAAAAGAATCTAAGGTAGACAGTGAACTTTGTAAGAAATCTTCCAAAAGCCTTCCATCCCTCAAAAACTTTAATCCCCGACAAGAACCTGACTTTCACAAACCCCACTAAAATATATGAACTGTTCAGTACACTCACAGAGTTGATAACAGTCAGAGTATTTTTTGATAATGGGAAAATCCAGAGCTATATTAGATGGGGGATAGTAATTTTTGAGGAATTTTGAAGCCCCGGAGAAATTTCAGTGGTCAATCAGTGCACTTATACTTGGGGGATTTTTATATTTTTGAGGGGGCATTGTCTCTCTCTTTTTTTTTTTTTGGCATCAGTACAGATTTCTATCAGACTGCATGTCCTATGGCATTCACACACTATTGCCCAAGTACCGTGCAGTCATTCTTTGTCTTTCCTATTGCATTAGATAAATGCAATAATAACATGGACACTCAAGAATCTAGATACTTTACAAATACTTTGTTACAGAGGGATAAAAAACCCTGAGTAGGGAAGGAATAGGGAAAGAATTGCTCCAGATTAAGGAGTTCAGTATTGGCAATCTGTAGCAATTCCCAGTAAAAATGCTTCAGCTGATCCCAGTTGTAATATTGTTCATTGGAAGGGGTAAGTGGGTAAGTCCTCTGGCTGATATGAACAAATTGCCCATAATTTAAAATCAGCATCTTAACTTTTTCACAATTTAAAAAAAAATGTATCTAACTCATTAGTCTAAGAGTATTTGAAAATGCTTCTGTATTTTCCATCATGATGTTAAGTCGAAACTGGCAGAATGGAAACTGGAGAGAACTAGCAAAGAAATAAAAAAGTCTCCTGCTGTGTTTCCCAGCTACAGAAATGACCAAAGCTGCCAGAGGAGCACCTTATACAAAAGGAAGACTGTCTAGAGAAGAGGTAAGAATATTCGCAGGAGCTCTGCTGAAGGCAGTGCTTCTTATCCAAAAGAAAGACAGCAACATGTAATTGCACCCTTCCTTTAAAACGAGGTCTTACTGCTTTCCTGCGTGTTACAGATCACACGTTTTTTTATACTGGAAACTCAGTGCTAAAATCTAAAATGTAAGGGCCAAGTTCTGCTCTTAGATACACACGCACAACTCCAATGAACTCAAAGAGAGCTGTGTTCATATGTTTAGCAATGGAATTTGGCCCTAAATATTTAAACATTTATTCAGAGGGGAAAAAAAAAAAAAAAAGCTTCTCTGATACATTTGTATCTGATATCTAATGTACACAGATTGCCACCACCGGGCACCCGTGTTAAGGGATAAAAAGTTTTGGGGAACCATAAACTCAGCATTCTACCTGCTCTGCGCAGTCAAATAACATGGATTTGTTTCAGGACATTGAGGAAATTAAATCCTTAACAACCTGTGGCTGATGTTATTTATTCTGCAGGCCAGGAGTAATTTGATGCAAATTCCTGGCACTATTCCTATATTTCAAGAAATTACTGTTTTGAATGGACTGATTCTGGAAACTTTCATTATATTAATATGCAATCCAGAAAGAACTCATATCCTCCACCTATATTTCCTCTGCAGAGGAAAGCTCAGTGTTCTGGCTAATTCTCACTTATCTTTCAAAGGCTTGTAACAGGAGTGCATAATAACCTAAACATGAAATTTGGAAATGTTTAACCTGAGGATCCCACCTGCTCTCCCTGGCAAAATGACCCCAGATGTATTTTCGTTAAGGATACAGAAGGATTCAGAAACCTGCAAATTTTCTGCAGGCAACATAATACTCCAATTTGTATATCTAATACAAGTAAACAGTAACTACATATCCATGTTATTTTCCTTGGACAAATGACAGCTGGAGTGAGGCTGAGTTCCAGGTTCAGACACCAAAATTTGGTTGTCTACAATGTCAATGTTCACATTTAAGCTAGCTGCTTAACTTCCCATTATACCCAATAGGGAATCTAAGGCTCAATTCATTTGCCGAAAATTAAGCCTCTCGTGCCATCTGTGGTTATTCTGTGATTCTGTTACAGGTGCTTTGGGCTACCTGAGAAATCGCCACCCACTTGAGGCCCTTTTCTCTTTGGAAAGGCAGATGGAAGCCAGATGGCACACCTGGAGTACTTGACACAGGTAACTAAACTCAGCCCTGGAAAGTGCAGTCAGTGGCTTCTGGAGAGCAAGTCTATGGCCAGAGGTAGGTGTCTACTTTGGGATGAAGTGAATTGGTCTCCTGCCTGCACTGACCACGTTGACTGGGTCAACCTAAACACAGCCCATGCGCAGACACCTCATTTTAGTGTGACTGCACCTGACATGGAAACCTACTCCCAATATTGTGGTTGCCAGAATATACAGTAGTATTAGAGTAATCACTGTGCTTTTGGTTAAGCCAGGGTTAAGCTACGGTGGTTGCATTTTGCGCAGTTCAGTGATTGCAGTTAAATGGTGGCAGGCAGGAAAGCAAGAGCAGTAGGCAGGTGTGGTTACACGAGCGACGAATCTCTCTTGATGGTTTGCTTCACTGAGTTCCTTGAGATCCGTATGGACAATATTTAGCTAAAGCTGCTTCCTGCTCCCTTGCTAGAGGAGTCTCTGGCTACTGATCTTGGCTCTTTCCCTTGCTTGGGAGAATGGGAGCTTTACCTCCTCTTTATCAGTCTCATCTTTAGGTGACCAGAACATGTAGCATATCTTTGCAGAGCTGCATGGTTTTTGGGCACAGTCAGCTTCATAAGAACGACTCTGCACCAAGACTTCGGCTGGAGCTCTCTAATCATAGAGGTCATCTTTGACTACCTCCAGCCATAGAGGCGCAATGCAGGATGTTGATGAAATGCTGTGATCATTGTAGGAAGTAGATGGGAACAAAAGAACGTGCAGATTTGTAAGTTCATTAATAACCATGGCCCACTGGGCCTTCTCTCCAGGTCTTGCATCAGTCCTGACGAGGTAAGTTAAGAATGATCCAAGACCAAGAAATTCTCTGCTGGTACAAATCATGATTTTGGTTTTGCTCTGGTGGTTATCTTGGTTGAGATCAAACCTCAAGCATTACTTCAGATAATATATACAATTATTAGCATAAGTTTCCTTGATTGTGTGTGGAAACTCCCAGCCTCGTTTGTGGAAACCATGGTTTTGAGTAGCACATAACAAACGAGCCTTATTTAAGCTCTAGTCTCAGTTAGGGCAGTTCATTGGAGAGGCTGAAGGAGCAGGTGGCTGAGAAAAGGACCCCTCTAGGAGTTTTTCTTCAAGTGAATTGACTTGGATCAGGCAGAAACAAAACTCTGCTTTTATCATATTTTCTACTTAATTTGTGTGCTGCTTCCTTAAGGGTGTGCCTATGGAGTTGGCTTCTGAGAGGAGTGCCCGTACATGTGCAAAATGACTATTACAGATCGAAGCTCTTGGTCACAACCAGATTACACAAGACAAACTTCTCTCTTTAAGATCATGATGCTTCCTAATTCTGTTTCTCCGGGTCTTTAATTTCCAGGCACTGGAATTGCCTTAAATCTACTTTGGCACAGAATGCATCATTATTTTCATATTGTGCTAGTCTACTCTCCTGCTTTCATCCCTATGAGCCAGGAGTGAATAAGAGTTGGCAACTTTATACTCAACTATTATATTGCAGAGGACGCTTTAATCAGCACCCTAATAAATAGCACGCCCAATTAATTGGGACACTTGCCAGCAAAGCAATTCACTTCCCTACACTGCAGTGGCTGTAAATGATGGATAAATAGCACGCTTGCCGTTGTCTACAAGTGCATTAGTTGCAATTAACAGGTATGATTTGGTGTTTGCTGGCATGTGTTTCCTCAGTAGCGCTCGGCTCATTTTTCAGTAGGCTCCCTGTTCCAGTGCAGTTGCTAAAAATAAATAAAGGACAGATTTCCCTTTCAGTATTTGCTTAAATCTATGTAGTCCTTTTGTATTAAAAAAAAATAAAAAGTCAATGTAATCTAGGTATTTCTATGTATTCTATTCCTATATGCTTTTGATAATAAAGTTGATAATTTAATTAGCATGTTTCTGTTTTAATTAGTACAGCAAACAGGACTTTGCCACACCATGGAATAATTCATTATAAAGGGAGGGATTTCTGCTGCAGCTTTCTAACGCTACCTTTTTCATCAGGGGGTTGCTTTAAAGTGGCATTTCCTTGAGGGAGATCCACAGAAGCGCAACCTCTTTTCTGAAACTGGTATATGCTATGATTTGCTGTACACGTGACACTTTCTCTTATTTGGACAACCTTTGCCAAAGAATGAAATAAAATTGAACACAGCAAACCCTTCTAATCCCTGCATTCCTCACAGATTGCTTTAATGGAGACTGAAAAAAATTATTTGAAGTAAATGAATATGAAAAGGGAAATGGTACAGGGGAAATCTCAACAAGGGAGCTTAAAACCCATGATGGCTATGGATCAGCCAAGGGTAGAAACATTTGTGCAATTAAAGGAGAACATAATTTGTGGGTTATCTGAAAAGAACTGTCCATGTTAGCATTTAGTTTGACTTGTTGGTAGGGGGAAAAGAAACTGCCCCATACCACTGCGTATGGTTCCTTATTAGTTGTGGCTTCTGCAGAGGCTCTGACTCTTCTTTGGAGCATGGAGGATTTCTTTCATTACATAATCTGGATACTTTCTTTTATTTTTTAATAGATTAATTTTTTTTTTCTCTTGTGTGTGCAAATTCTCTTTGCACCAATGCTTCTATACTGAGGTTATTATGCCAAAGGAATGCAAGCGTCTAGAGTAACAATGGTTCATTTTCCTTTAATGACTTTGTCGACAGGATGGAGACATTTTTGTGGTGTGATGAATTCACTCGGTCTCCCGTTGTGTTTTCTCCACATGCTTTGGAAACTCTCTCTCTCTCTCGCTCTTTCTCTGAGAATTGTGGCCATCCACTCCAGCAAGAGCTTCATTACTTTATATTCATTGTATTTAAATGACACCCCAGTGGTACTGACCTCCTGGGATGATTGATGTAAATTATATGCTATGTAGGGGAAAATAAAATCTTTTTCTGACTTTTTATGTTCTGCAGAGAAATAAAAAGTGAAAACAAATGACAGAGAAAATCAGACCTATTCAAAGTGAAACTTTTTAAGCATTATGGTTTGAGCAGAATCCAGTTTGTAAAAGTGCTGAGACAGTTTATAATGACCTTACAATCTGAAAGGTGACCCGAAAAAGGAAAATTATTTTCTATGTGCCCTTTTTTGGTTTTGTATAATGTATAACAAAAACTTGCTCATTTTTTTCCCCCTCTGTGAAGTATAGTAAAATTTCAGACTTGAGTAGGGAGCGCTCAATGCACTGTAACTGACAATGACGCACAGTACTAGAAGGGACATTGTGCTCCTGTCCTCTTTCCTCCTGTCTTTGAGTAAATTTTTTGGTATAGATTTAAGATTCCATAGCCGGTAAGTATCTGTCTCGCTCAATTACTCAGTCAGGAGTTATCACCTACAGAAGCGAAAACAGAGGGAATGTTCTTTCATCAGCCCAGCTCATCACTAGGCCCTGACTTCAATCACTTCTGAACCAGTAACCTCTCACTGCGGGATAAAAGGTTGTGCACAGGAACAAAATTTGTCAGAAAATGTTCTCTCGGTGCTTTTTCAGGCACCTCACCAAGTCACGCTGCCTCTATTCAAACTCCTGGAAATTATGTAATTCACATTCGACATGCTCAACCGTATTATCCCAGTTTATATAATCCCCTTATTAAAATTACCATATGGAATTGGCATAGTAATTTCTCTATTTTCTATGTTTTCCTGTTAGTCCATCCTACCAATTCTGATATATGTAAAGATATGCATGGTACATATCACAGAAATTTCAGCAACGTGCTGCCTTGTCTTCCTCAGTTTAACGTAAGGTTTTGGCAAACCACAGAATTTGGCTAGAAACTCGAGTCGCCTCAAGGAAGGCTGCAGTACTTTTCACAACCTGACAAGATGCTTTGAGTCTCCTTTTTGGCCAAGAAAATGCTTACCAATAACCCCGCTTTGGCTGGGGTTGCCCACGTGTTTCAAAATGTATAACAGGAAGGACTAGATATCCTCCTCTAGCAATAACTAGACCTTGCTGTGCATGCAAGAATTAGAAGCACGAGGCCTCTTATTCTCTAGGAGATTATTTTAGCTGTTTGGTGTTTTGCCCTGTTGCTGTCAGTGCTTGGGCTGGTATCGGTTTTGCTTTCAGAATCATCAGCAACGGCAGAAGGGAGAGAGGGTGGCAGCGCTCAGCAGCAAGCGCCAGAATCGCCTCGTCTTTCTGAAGCTGATGTGGGAGGAGGAAACTCAGAAGGGACTGATACGTGTGTTTATACACAGTAGTAAGAAGCACCGGGAGTGAATGTTAGCCATAAAAAAAAAGGGAAAAAATTAAAGTCAGCAGAAGGAAGCTAAAGGAACAAGGCAGAAAATAAGATTAATTTCAAATAAGGTGATGGCCCCCAGACTGCACTGCAGTGCTTTCCATAGCTTCCTCCTGCCTCCTTTTCTTATCCCTCAGAAAAAGAGAAGTTAAATGCTATGATGTACATAAAATTATGAAGTCTCTAAGCTGTCAGTTTCTTAGAATGAATCGGAGTAGAAATAATATGGGTACTGTTCAGTGTGAAGGCAGGAATTTGAATGAAAGATGGACCGAGAAAGCAAAGCAAAAGACAGACCGTAACTTTGGAAGTTATACACCCCACAAACCTTCAAGAAAAGCAAGACTTTTGCATATGTGGTGAAGAAAGCACTAACAGTTACTCCATTTAGCTCTACTGGTCACATTTATTTATTCCAGTTTATATCATGGTACATGTCAGCCTGTCTCCTGACAAACTTGGCAGATGAGTGAAATGACCAAACTGAACTCACAAAAACTTACAATTAGGAGGTACTGAAGAAAGAAAAGATTAAAACAAGAAAAGAAAGGTAGGTTAAATACTCCAGCTCGCCTAGTTGTGCCCATCTTCATCAACCTGTTGAGCTGATAGGAGATGGGAAGAGGAAAGCCACCGTTGCCAGGAAAGAGAAGGAAAACATAGACCCTGCTTATAGATGGCAGGTATTTAACCACCTTGATACATTTAACCACCCTGGTGTGGTTGAAGTAGCACAACTTGCTATGTTGGAGGAAGGCTCCACTGGTATTTCCNGCTTCCAGTCAGCTATACATGTGCGGGGCGGCTCGGCGGGAGAGGGGCGGGGGGGGGAGCCTGCGGGGGCTTCTGCTCACTCCATCTATGTTTGCAGCTTTGCCTTTGGGTTTTGTATTAGCTTTTTGCTGGCCGGAGGTGAGCAGCAGCCTGCGAAAAGGCATTGCTGTGGTGGTATGTGGCCAGTGAAGGAGCTCCTCGGTGTCAAAGCCATCCGCTCTGGCGTGGAAGCCGGGGTGCCGGGAAGAGGCCCGGCCACTGGTTTCATCCCTGCTCTGCAGCCCCCAAACCCCTGGATTTGGGGTGGAGGCATCAGACTTGGGGTTTACTTGCTGCTGGCAGGTCTCAGCGAGCAGCTTTTACCATGTTTCGCTCTGAGGTCAGTTTTGTGGTGGCCTGCGGTGCTGTTGCACATGGCGGACCCAGCCCTGGTTGTGGCGTTGGCTTGCAACTAGTCTTGAAGGTGTTTCTAGGCTTAAAGTTGTGTGACGGAGGCCAGGCTTTGGCCTGCAGTGTGCCACGTGCTGTTGGGCGTTACTAATTTCTTGTCGCTCTGTTGCTGTGAAAAGTTTGTAATTTTTTTTCTGGTTTATTAACAGGGATCTTGTAATTTTCCTTATAGAAATTATCAGTTCTTACAGAAATTACTGGCAAACACTAAAAATTTAGGAAAAACAGCTAATCTGGAAGAGTGCTCTGTGTAGGGTTTCAGTGGTTTTGCAATTTACTAGCTATGTTTTTGTACTTCCTATGTACATAGCAACTGCTTGTAAGTTTCTAGAAAGTATACAAATGAATGTTTTGCTTTCTATGAATACAAAGCACAATATACATGCAAAATGTTTATTTCTGTGTACATGAAGGGGAGGTAAGAACCTGACATTGCAGACAACCGGGTTTGCTGTATCATTAGTATTAATGATTTTTCTGAGACGTTTCATTTCCTAAGAGTGAATCTGTTTCAAAGTTTGCAGTGCTGTTGGTGATATGCTTAAATTTTCTTTTGAAGTATTTGATTTAACTCCCACGTCATTCTCTTTCTTTGTACAGGCCTCTCTTTCCCTTTGGCTTAACGGTGCCAGTGCTACCTTACTTGGCAGGGTGCAGTGCACCCTCATTTTCTCCCATTTTGCAGATCTTTCTTCACTGTTGGCCAGATCCAAGTGTCATGGAAGGCCGTGTCAGGCTATCTGTTAATTTTGGACTTTGCACAGGCTCATATTTATATGTTACTAATATGCAAATAAGATTTTATTTTATTTTGGTTCTTTTTGTCCTGCGTATTGTTGCTGTATAGATGGGAATGCTGATGTTAAAAGTAGTGTTTCCAGCTGTTTACTTATGGTTTTATGGAAGCCCCATCTCTGTGAGTTTTTTGAAAGTGTGGAAGTGTTAGTTCTCATTTAGATAAAGAAAATCTTAGCCCTGATGATTGTGAAGAAGAGCTTGAGGTCTAACCAGAATACATTAAAAAGACAGAAGGGGAAATCTCGGTCATATCTCTGAGAAGTAAACAAGAATTCCTTCTGTGCTCTGTGGGCATTGTGCTCGTGATTTTCAAATGTATGGACATGGGAACATTGCTTAAGATTTAATAGGATTCAGTAGCCTTTAGATTATTTGCTGAGCCTCTGAGTGTCAGAACCGACTGAATTACTCTTCCGGGCTCAATTCTGAGTAACGTAGAATAGAGTTTGATTAGTTAATTAGTAACTTGTCAGCGTAAGCAAGCTGTAATTTAGTAAACTACAAGTGTTTTTAAGAAATACACATATATAATAGTCCAGAGCAACACTGAACATTGTTCACGTTGTTATTGCTGTTCTGATGGGATGCCCTCAAGCAGTGAGACCAGGGTCTTTCTAGGCCATTATTGCAAAGGTGTTTTAAGGCATGAGGCCGAACCTAAGCGGTGTAATTATACCATAGAAACTAATTGAGTTAATGCTCTTGTTGCAATTGTGAAATATCCAAATGTGTAGATATATAGAGTATGTAAAGAAAAGGAAACTAGTTAGGCCCGTGTTCTCATGGAACCAGGCGGTAGCGACTCAGTTATGAACTTATCTGGAGCTGATTGGAAAACTGCATGTCAAAGGTACTGAGAATGATATTGATTAGATCTGTAATGTGTGTACTTGGCATTCATAGTGCTACATATAATCATTTGAAGTAATCTTAGTACATGTTCATTTGCAAGCTAATGCAGGATAAATTTCTATTTATGTATAATCTTTGGCTTTTCTCTACCCCTGTATTTTGCATACATTTGAAGAGTTACGTTTGATTACAATCAGACATTCACAGAGTCAACTGCAAAGTTTCTAGTTCACACAGCTCATTAAACTGTCGTAGAAAAAGTAACAGTACTGGTAAAAAGAGGCCAAGAGCTTGTAAGGAAGAGGTGATCTGAAGTATTGAGGTATTGGCCTAATTTTTGCTAATGTCTCACAGGTAAATCCTAAGAATTATCAATGCAGCAGTGTTAGGTGCTTTTAAAAATCATGTGCTTAAATAGTGAAGAAAAATGTGTATTTTCAAATAAACAAGAATACATTTTAGCAGAAACCTGTTGGACACCCTCTGTGACTATGAGATCTCTGCAGGGGGTTGGTGTCCTGAATGTTACTGACTTACTGTTAGGTCTATTTCTTAAGAAGTAATTTGCATGATTGTAATTTGTATTAAAGCTGTGCCTGTCTTTTTCCTGTAGTTTCCCTAGTGCTAGGTGTTGTGTAAATAAACAATGGAGGTAGACGTTTTCTGCTCTAGAGAATTTAGGCTTCTGGTGGCAAGCAGTGATTTCAGAAAGGAGAGGAACGGTTCAACAAGAAGAATTGGAGAAAATTCTTACCATCTTAGCTATGTATTTGGCTAGTCATTCTTGATTAGGAATTTTTGATACATACATTGATGCCCTAACTTAAGAGCAAAAGTATGCTCTTCGGGGCAAAGTATGAAATTCCTGATATCACAGAATATTCAGTTAAGGTTGAAGTGGGAATATATTATGAAATTATTTTAATTGTGTTTCAAATAGGGAACTAAATGCAACTCAGAGTGATGTGAAAGGAGGATTGATGTAATCATGGTAGGTTGGGAAGATGATGCCATCTTGAAAGAAGTTGAATAGATGAAGGCAGGTGAAAGTCTAGACAGAAATTATACCCAGGAAAGTACAACTTAAAGCTGTTGGCAAGAAGGGGGTAAACTTGGTTATGCTTTACAGAGCGTACAACTGCATTAGCGAAACCTTAAATTTTAAATTACTTTAAATGGAACTAAAGGTAAATGGGAACTACGATGGCTAAAATGGGTTGGTTTGTTGTTAGATGGGCAGTAAAGCGTACTGGCGGAACTAACCTGACATCTGCATATTCATGTAGGAATGTTTTACTCTCCAGGAAAAAGCAAAATATTGAGTAGGTTACAGGCTGGGGTCTGTTCATCTACACATGCTGGAGTCAAGTATTTAAGTTCCTAATGATTTGAAGCCGTTTTTTATCACAAGACTCTCAAGCACACCTTATATTTCCTTAACCGAAAACTCTCAGTGGTTACTGCAGCAAGGTCATGGTCACTAAATTGCGTGTCTATACAATTATTAAATTAATGGTATGTAAGATTCAGAATACTGCTAAAATAATTGCTGGTCCAAAGTAAGTTACGGTTACAGGAGCCAGATTTGAGAAGCTATGGAAACTTTGCTGTGATTTACAGGTTGTCTGATCTCTATGCTGTTTTGTTAAAGCATTTTTAAGGAAGAAAAAAGACATTGGTTCTTGATTTGCAGTGCCATTAAGTGTCAAATGCGGCATGGGTTTCTGCAAAAAGGGCTGCACGTTCGGTTCAGAGGGAGATGGGCCTATCTGTTAGATTCCTTTTCCCTGTTTTCTTAGTTAAAAAGAAATCAATCGCTTCTGGGGAAGGACAGAGCTCTGATTAGGCTGGAGTTAGAAACTCTGAGAAGTGTTTGTAAACATCTCCAGATGTGGAGGCGTACCCCTCGTGTAACGTTATGCTGAATGTTTCTCAATCTCAAATAAAATAGTTACATCTGTGTATTAATATTCTTTCAGTAGTCCAGACCGTTCTGTGGTCTGTTTCAGAAGAGGCTTAAATAACTGTCATGTCTAACTCATGGGTGGACAAATAATAGCCTAAAACATGAGGATATGCAGAGTAATTTTAAGTAAAATACAGTGGTTATTATGCAGAATGGAGTCAGAAGGTTGTGCTTTAGTCTGTAGTTGGTTAGTGATTCTTCTTTCCCTGCAAACTCAGTGAGTTGTGCTCATTTACTGCTTTAATTTAAGATCTTTGGTAACGTTAATGCACAAAGATACTTTCTTATGAGAAGTAGAAATGAACATTAAGGATTAGATTATCTCCAGGGATGTGAAACCAGGACAGTTTTAAAGATAAAATCAATAAGATGCATTTCATTCTTTGCACCAAAATCTATGCTTACGTGAATTTGAAAATTTGTTTTACCCTTTGTTACCAGACATGCATGTTTCTTCTGTAACTTCTAAATGGGATGGACTGACTGAGTTGCCTTATAAGTGATGCTCAGCTGTATTCCTTATATTTGTGTGGGCTTTCCAAGCATCTTTCATTCCAAGAAAGAGTGTCATGGTTAAAGATGAGATGCTTATTTGCCTGGGTGGTGAAAGCTGGGCTGTGCATTGACAGCTCCAAGATGATTATTTCTTTCTGGTGTTCACTTTAAAATGAAAGTATCGCAAGCATTTAGTTTATCAGGTAATAAATGGAAGCAGCAGTAGCAGATGTAATGTGTTATCCTTAGCATGAATAGTGCATGCATTCCGCTTTGTGATACTTTGTTAATTAATTAAAAAAATGAAAGAAAGCTGAGATTGCATCCCTAGCTTTGAACAATATTATTGTGTGCAGACCTGATGCAGATGTGTCACTGCTTGCCCACAGATTGCTTCTAATCCTGGCTTTGGTCTGGCTGCTCCTTGAAAGTTTGTGCCTTTGCTTTATCTGCTTGGCTTTTAAAAAGGCCACATTTAGGGAATATGGAAGTTTTCTTATTGCCTATAAACAAAGCCATTTCTTAACTGTTACAAAACAAGCTGATTTTTTTGAACCTGAACAGGTTAGAGGATGATAAAGGATTATACATTTTGAATCATTAATTTGCTGTAAAATCTAGGCCATCTGTGCATTTATCTGAGACTCTTTAGAGTGTTTCTACTTCCAGCTTGCTTCAATAGCTCAGGAGAATTTAAGAACTTAATATTCTAGTGTTTTAATTTTCAGTTATTCCATGCTGCTGGGAGAGTGAGTGATCAGCGAAACAATATACGCACTCCAGTATTTGCTTATGGGTTATTGGGTTTTTTAACTTTTTAATTAATTTTGAGCATACTCTTAGAAAGCCAGTCTTGCATATGTTCAACAGTGTTTATGGTTGTGTTTTTGGTTTTTAAAAGAAGTGCACTAACAAAAAAATCTATATTTCCTGCAGTTAATTAAGTTCTTACATCTCCAGTCCTAGAAGACTGTTATCTTATACTCTCTAGTCTGCCACTGAGGCCATGCGTGCAGTAAAATACTCAGTGGTAACAGACTAGTTAATCTAATTACTCTGAAGTAGAGGGTGTGAAAACTAAAGCATTAATTTTGTGTTAATTCATAATCATCTTGGCTTTTATTTCCTTCCTGTTTGGTTTGGGTTTATAGAAATGAAAATATGTCAGTCTTTAAATTTTTGCATGATTTCAGGTTATAGGCAAAATGTATTTATGAAAGGCAAGAGGAAAGGACTGATGCAGTAACTGCACTAGATGAATTAAGTTTGATGAATTAAGCAATCATAATAGTAAATTCTACTCTAATGCATTATTTAATGCAAAAATTTATGTAGGGGCACTGTTTTCTTGGTTAAGCCTGTAACACAGACATCAGGTGTGTCAGATTCTGCTTCTGTTATAAACTGACCCAGTTTAGATTTCTTAGTGTCTTTTTTTTGGGGGGGTGTGTGTGTGTATGTGTGTGAAAGCTGTAGTAATATTAATGTTCACTTTTCCTGATTGAGTTTAGGTCAATTATTGAACAGATGTATTGGAAGACTGTCCTGTATTGACTGTTTGGATGCACCATTCTCTTAGATCCTTGTGTGACATTTTGGCAGTGGTGACTGGTCAAAGTATTTGAGTAGCATTTCAAAAGACAGAGGTGTTGACTATGAGTGTGTGCATGTGTATATATATATATTTTAAGAATGCTTATGTATGTCCCAAATGATATGAAATAGCTCAGAAATTTGGTGCTCTACACTTATGGACTGGGTGTATAGCCTGTATATTAAATTCGAGTTTTAGGAGCAGTAGAATTTCAATTTTTACACATCTCTCAATTTGATCCCAAATAAATAGATGGGTTGTACAGGTGATGTATTACTGGACAACCATCGATGGGAGCGAGTATTGCCTGGTGCTTTTGGGGTGGTTGTAGGTATGAAGGATGGCTGTGAAATGAAAATCTGCCCAAGGTATCTTACCTTGGTGAGAAGGATGGGCTTAAACTTGACAAGAAATGACAGAATTTGTTTCCCTCAACAGAGAACTCTCTTGTTCTTCTGATTCATATGGAACAATTACTGCTTTCTGTGATGACTTTTCAACGTAAAAGACATTGAGATTACAGTAGATGCTTTTAAATACTTGCATTAATAATTTTATATACCTTTTAAGGTCTATTCCTATTATGTATTTGATTGCAATATTTTACTTATTGGAAAAGAATTTGTAGAAGCTGGACCTATTTGGGTAGGAACTCATAATTACTAGTCCAAATAGTGTTAATCAGAAGTTATTTTCTCCTTGCTAAAGTTTATGATTAAAATACAGCATGTTGAAATAATCTGTGACCTAATCTGAACATCTGAATTCATTTTGTAGAATATGGCAAACAGCTGCATTTCAGTTGGGAGCTAAAACAAATACAGTATATTGACCCATTGAAGATTACAGTAGGCTTTTCAGTTACATGTTAGCTGTACTTATTGAAGAAAATTGATTTGAGAGTGCTTCTGCTTTTGAATGATTTTTTTTTTTTTTTTTTTTTTTTATGTCCGGAAGAAAGGAAATAGAACATAAGGAGGATGGGACTTTGATGTGTAAAGAAGTTAATTATCTAAACCATCAAACAAAACATGGGCTGTGGAAGTAATTATTGTAAAGGGTCTGACGAAGCCTGACAAGCTGTTGGTTTTTTATGTCAAGAAAATGCTGTACACCTGCTTGATTTGAAAGTTAAATCATTTGGTTGCAATAGGAAGACCAGGGTTTTTAGTTGAAGCAGTAGCTGATAAGCTTTCAACTCTGAAACCTGCTGGTACTTCTGCAGATGTACAGCCCTCTGACTTTTTTTAATTAAACTGTTCTTGTCCATTTGGAGGGTAGGAACCTTAAAAACTCTTTACTCCAGAATAGGACATGCATGAATCCCAAATGTTATGCTGTGAGGGGGCAACTATGGAATTATGTCCCATGTTTTTTGGGAGAACGCTTCATAAATTAGCAGAACAGAACCCCATGGATAAAGCAATATGTCTGCCCTGGATTTAAAAAAAAAAAATAGCCATATGCTTTAAATGATATAGTTAGTTGGGGAAAAACCCAACCAACCCCCAAAAAGCCAAACTTGTTAAAACCTTAAGTCTTTGTATATTAGTTTTTAAACGATAAAGTACACATGATGGATACGTTTTCAGATTTTTTTCTACAGCTGTTTTAGAAGGTATTAACTGAGGCGTTCCCCTAACTACTTTCTCTAGAGTCTGGGTAAAATATAGACTTTACAGTCTATTAATTTAAGTTTAGGAATATTGATACTGTGATATTGGATATACATAGCTACTAAAATAAATTGTAATCACTCCCAGTCAAATAGTGAACAGTAAAAAACACATAAACTTCCAAGTCTTTGGGCTGTTCTGGGTACCATTGCAGCTTCTGCTTCGCTCCCTTCCAAGTGTGCGTAGAGTTTTCCTAGAAACAGTCTATCCTCTTCCTTCATGTTATAGATATTTCTTACTTTTGTTTGTTTGTTTGTTTTTTAACTTGCTAATTTGACTGTTTAGATTATATGAGTCTTTGGTAACTGCTGATTGTGGCCGGATCCTGCTAACGCTTAAGCCTGGTGTGTAACTGCTTAAGTGATTAAAATCAGACTTCAGCGGGAGTAAACTTGTGATTAAAGTTACACATGTGTGTAAGTGCTTGCAGGATGGGGACCTAAGTTAGAATCTGCTTGAAGATGAACGGGAGTCTGTGAAAATCTACTTGAAAGCATTAATAAGAAAAGCAAACTTATTTCTAAATGCATAAGCTTCTTATTTTTGCTGTTCATCCTTATGCTGTTATGTCATTAGCATTTCAAAACAGTTATTCTTTTGTTCAGTTTTGAAATTATTTTACGCTTTGTATTTAGAGTATTACAAGCTCTATTAAAGCAAAGCATAATATTTGTGTTTGATTGCAGTGCTTTTAATGGCATTTAATATAGACCTGGTCACTTTTAGACTGTGTTTTAGAAAAGAAATCTGTCTTAACTGTATAAATTTAAAAGTGGAGAAAGGAAGGATCTCTATAGAGGCCTTACAGCAAAGCAAACTATTTTAACGTATGGTTTTCATTGTCATTACTACTGCTTCTACTAATAGTACAAGAAATGAGCAATAAAACTCAACTGTTACTAGTGTGCAGCAATCTAGAAGAGGAAGAAATGTAGTGAAAATATATTCAGGAGAAGTATTATCAGGAGGCTTATATAGTGTGTGCAGGTCTTTGTTAAAAAATTTCTTGAAGGGGAAAAATGAAAATCCCTATTCTGTGTTCATAGAGTTTTCCAAAATTAAATAAATTTTGATTTTTTTCAGTGTTTCAATAAGTGAAGTTATTTTTATAAATGAAATTATTTAAAGGCATTTGACTTGGCTTTTATTAAAGAGGGAAATGTAGATGTGTTAATTCATAGAATAAGAGTAGAACTGTCTTGGTTTGGAGTTTTTAATGAGAAATTTGTATAGGAAAGCCATAAACATTTTGTATAAAGGTAGTCCCTTTAGTCATATAAGTCCTACAATGACATTCAGGTCCCCCTCTTTCTAGCACAGTTCTGTTTTGAAGACTTAAGTAATATATGTGCATAAGGCTGGTGTTTTAGAAAGGAAGCGTGTGATCTTGGGCCTCATCAGATTTTATCCAGCTTCTTCTGAGATTCCGTTTTACTCCTCTTAATGTCAGCAGAGATAATGCGGACGTGATTTACTAGTGCTTGGGATACCGCAGGAGTATAAAAGGATGTTCGGGGTATCAAGGTATTGATGTCTAGGAATACCATGTAATCCAGAATACCAGTGTTTTTATCTCAATACTTTTACAGTGGTGCTCCTAGGGTACCTCTAAATGGGTTGCTGAGATGATATTTTTAAAAATAGCGCACATTTCTGATACTTAAGTTGCAGTAAACATCAACTCCCTTATGTTTTCACCGGTATCTCAGGCTTCTTTTTGCATGCAGATTCTTTGCACTTAAGTCTACCCCTAAATCTTTTCTTCCCTTTTGAGTATCTAGTGTGAAGCATAAATATGTTCTCTTTAAAATGAAATATAAGTATCTTAAATGCTGTTATTTCTTTATTTACGCAGATGAGCAGCACTGCGGCAAGCCCGATGTCAACTATTGCCTCTTCGAGCACTGGAAGAAAATCGACAAGCTTTACACCTGAATTGCAAAGTATGATGTAAGTAATCAAAATATCTGGTAATATCTACATTTTGTATGCATCTTTTAGCTAGTTTCTTTGAATGCGTCTATAAGTGTGTTGGGGAGGAAAGAGCAGGTATTAGTGATGGATCTGTTAGTATTTTGCTTCTGATTTATAAAACATTCAGAGGTGAGTTAGATAAATAAAAAACACATGCTGCTTCCAAAGGAGAGAAAAGAAAGCTGAGTAAAGAATTGCATTTTTAATATTACTTTAGAAGTAATTAGAGACGTGTATTTCGCAGTCCTTCATCAAAGAAAGCCAAACTTCCTTTTGTCATATATGCTTATTTAAATAAATATTCTGTATTACTATCTTTCAGTGCTAATACAGAGAGGTAGACTACAGAGATCATAATATTGCTGATTCTATTAAGAGTTCCCTGTCCAAAAGTAGAAGATGCAATTTGTTTTCAGTTAAATGTGCTTAAGAGACTACTACATTAAGTGGATGATGGGGTACGTTCCACTAGAGCGTAATGTAAATGAAATAATGAACTGTTTCCTGTGCATTGACTCTTCTAAAGCAGATGAGTGCTTTGTTACCAACCCAGGGGTTTGCTGGCTTCAGTTCGTTTTGGATAGAAAAATATTAGTTCTCTCCTTCAAGAGACTTCTGTTTAGTTGTTGTTTACATTTATTGTGGTCACCTACACTGGAAAACGTGTCATTCTTGGTGGAGAAAATAACTGTGTTTGAAAAACAAAGGAGCAGCCGCGAAGTTTGGAGTCAAAGAAGCCTGTGCATCTATTCGGATCAGTGTTTGGGGAGCCTGCATTTTATTTAATTGTGGACTTCCTGATAAAGTATTTAGAAAGTGCCCTCCCCGCCAGTATACACATGATTCTGTCAGAATGTAGAAGTTATTGTTGGCCATATAAATGGAAGAAGTAGACATTTTCCTTTCACTTCAGTACTGGTGCAGTTAGACTTTGAAAGCTATGCAAACAGATCTTCTGTGCTTTAGAGTAACAGTTTTCACAGTTTCATTAAACTAGAAGGACCTGAAGAAATTCCTTGAATGTAAGGAGCACATTGAAAGTTACATTTTTATTGTTTGCTGGAAAAAAAGAGACTTTAGAAATGATAAAGTGCAAGGGATGAACCATGTGGAGAAAAAAAATGACAGCTGTTTCTTTTGGCCAGGACCGCAAAATGAAGTTACCACTTTAAAAGAACTTTCCAGGCTCTGACAGAAACTGACATTTTTTATAAACTGCGTAACTTAGGAAGTTACAGATTCTCCCATTTAGGCAATTTATAACAAATCCATGCTGACATCTTCAGATCCTGGGAAATAGCAGGGGCTGGAGCATTACAGTGCAAAAAAGGTAACAACTTGCTTTAAGAAAAGAAAATAGAGGTTATCTCTGCATAGTTTTCTATTGTGAAGTTATGTAGGATCACCTGTTTCCTATGGATTGTCATCCATACAGAGTAATATCAAGAGTAACTTCAGCTTGTCCTGCCTATTAGTTTATTATTTATGGCAATTAAGTGTTGAATCAGGGTTTGACTCCCCAGAATGCTTAAATTTATAGGTAATATTAAGCTTGTGAGTAATTCTGTTTGAGGTGAGAAGGTTATTCATATGCTGCGTCTGTTACACATGCTACACCTATTTTTGAACCACAGTATTAGGGAATGAGCTTGAATCCTTTTGTAGAATTAAGTTTTTATAAGCTCACAACTATTTTTCTACTGTATTTGAGAAGGCAGAAAAAGTATGGGTCCTGAAATGAAATCCCAAAATACTGCAGAAAAGCTGTTTTAAAATATATCCAAGTTTTTCATAGTATACACATATATATATTTATTTAAAGAATAAACCGGTTCTGTATTTCCACTGAGTAAGAATATTTAAAATATTTGCTTGGATTTGAAGAAATTTTTGTCAGAAAAGAAATAATTTGTTGTATATGATGGCCAATGCTTGCGTAAGTAGTATTAAGTATAACTGGTGATAGTACTTAATATGCTGATTACTTTAAGAGGAATACAGATTTAATTAAAACTGTCAGACCATCACAGACCACCCAGATGTATGTCAATTTACACTAGAGATGTTGGCTTTTAATTGTTAAGACCTTGGAGTTATTTGATGTTTATCTTACAATCATTTAGAAGAGCATAATGCTATGTAGATTTTTGCTTTGATTCCCACATCCTTTATTTGTATTTGGATATTTTATTATGTTACCATAGAACTTACAGCAGTAGGTGTTAATAATTTAAAAGAGTTTTCAGCAAGTCTAGTTCATTTTGCTGGGGTTTGTTTGACAAAGCTTCATTTTGCTGATCTACAGCCTATTTCCAAACTAGCATCTCACCTTAGATCAGTTCCACTTAAATTATAGTTCTGCTCAGTAGATTCACAACCATGATGATTTCACAGTAGCCGTTAAAATTCGTAATTTAGTTGTGATCAAATATTTTGTACTATAAGCACTACTTAATAGACTGAATTCCTGGAAACCATAACGTTCTAAACACTTGTGTTGAACAATATGCAGATGAAGAGACGGTGGTTTTTTTTTTTCTCCTCAGTAAAATATCTTGATTTTTCTAAGCTATTCTAAGTATTTACAAAAATACTAATTACTGTGATCTGAAGTGAATTGAAAAGATGTTTTTATTGATTCTGTGTGGGATTTTCTTCCCCCCCCCTCGAAAACTCACATACAGAGAGAACAGAGGCCATACTCAAGATTAGTTTAGGTTATCAACAGAATACTTTCAAGAAATCTTATGAATAAAATCTTTCAAATGGCAAACGTATTTAAAACTAATATGATTCAAAACCTTCAATTTCCTACAACGTGATCCTGCAGGTGTTCCAGTGTTAAGCTTCGCATGTTTCAGTAATTTTATGACAGCTAAGTGTTTGTAGAATTGTGCTCCAAATCGATGATAAACCTTTGAATGATATTGTATAAAGTAGTAGCTAGTTAAACATCCACGTGGAAGGGTATATTTTTTGTCTACTGCATTTTTTTTGTGCCTCAACTGGCAGGCTGTATTACCACACTAACACAATTCATTTGAGGTGCAGGGAAGTGGCTGTGAGGACACAGCTGTAGGAAGAAAACCTTTACTATCTGATTAAACCAGATACTTTTCTGGTATCACTTTTTAGTGAGTGCTATAGCTAAGTAGCAACATCTTAAACATATCTATGGAGAAGGGTATAGATAGGCAACAGTTTTGAGTTAAGAGTAACTGGCATTCCATTTTTTAAGTTTCTTTTTCAAATGCTTATAACTAATTCTGGTGATGAAAAATGTTTCCTTCAGTAGCTTATGCTAAATGGCAAATTTGAACAAGTTTTTTGTTTCAGTTCAGTTATCAGTGCATGGAAAAAACCACTTCTATTTCCTTCTGTTCCTTTTATAAATGCCTACTACAATAGTTGAAACATAAAGTTAGGAACTTGCTTTGACTGACTTTGTGGATCTATGGCATTGGTGTTGGTGGAGAAGTTGCAGTGCTCAAAGGAAAACTCCATACTTCTGTTCTTGCCTTTGTTAATTTTCATCTTGCAAGCGTCACAATTACAGGTGGTTATTCAGAAGTAATAGATACAAAGCGCCTCTCTTCTATCTCCCTTTTTTTTCCTATTTTTTCATTTTCTCTCTCACCATTTGTTAAAACAGATTAAGAAACCACAAAACTGAACATACAATACCTTTAGAAATTTGTAAAGCTGATAACTAGTGACTGCCAGTTCTACTGGGACATGGTGTGTATTTCATTGTACTCAAGAAAAATGGGGGAAAGTGAGTTAGGCTTTGTCTTTGTTGCCAGTGTTATTTCCTCTTACTAAGATTAACCTGGTATTTTTGATCTTTTTAATGCTGCTGATTGTACTGCACAAATTACCCGCAGGAAAGAAATGGAAAATACTCTGTGTGTGTGTATGTAGAGTGTACGAAACTAAAACAAACAGAAAACTTCCCTATTGAGCTTAATACAATGTTATGTGTCTTCTGTTCTTTTCATTTCCTTTTTTCACTTTTGCATCAATTACTTCTGGGAATATAACATAGAACATTATGAAGAATAACATCTCTCTTGCTGACCATGAGGGCTTTCCACTGGCGTACTCTTTCAGTAATGGCTTCTTACGTGTTGGGACTTTGCTGTGTAATTGACCCAACTTTCATGATCGTTCCCATTGTAATATTTTCAGTAATATTTGCCAGTTCAAACTGGGTGGAAGAGCCAGTTTGGTTCTGGTTCTAGACCTCTAGTCGCTCATGGGTTGTCTAGGTTGAGCATACTTTTATTTTAGACTCACAGGCATTGTATGGTATGAATGTTTCTTTTCTTTCCTACAAACAATGTGATCTTATAAAATCTACTCTTTTTTTATAGTATATCGTGACCTTATCAATCAAATTATTTTTAGGGATTAGTGTTCCTAGATTCTCTTCTACTTATTTAGGATTTCTCATCCATTCTCACATGACAACATCTTAAGGAATAACATTCTAAATTTTTCCATGTGAAATGAAATTCTCGAAAGTATTATCTCTGATCTAATCTTTTCTCCACTGATGTATTTGGATAACCCCTGCTG
Source organism: Tringa tobata (assembly GCA_033628505.1). NCBI lineage: Eukaryota > Metazoa > Chordata > Aves > Charadriiformes > Scolopacidae > Tringa > Tringa tobata. The sequence goes on along the minus strand of JAHREE010000422.1, from coordinate 1,829,280 downwards.
ACTTGAGTTGGATTACAATTTGTTTGGAACTGAATGCCCTGGAAGATCTCACTGATTTCTTCTAGCATCAGATGTTAAATTTATTTTCAAATAAAGAAATGTAAATTCTCTTTCATAATAGCAATGCTTATGTATGCTAAAATAGTGTTTTCTTATTAGTTAGAAAGTTCAGGGAACTTGTTGCTTGCTGCTGAAGAAGTGCACAGTAGGTGTACCATGAAAAAAATGTGATTCATACAGCTGTGCTTTGCCAGATTGGCTTGTGTTTGTGTGCTAATCCAGTTTTGAATATCAGAGTAATTATAATGTAAGTACTTTGAGTTGTTCAGATTGCATACTAACTAAAAATAAGACACAAAACACAATATGCATTTTGTGCTGCTTGCAAGGCATAATTTAGTGTTGCGTTTTTTACCTAAAGTGTTTTATTATATAGTGTAATAAGATAACTTTTAAAAGACGTTTTGTCTGACAAGATTTTGGACAAGAGCTAGAAATCATTCTTTTTAGCTGTTAGAACCATCCTGCTACTTGGTTTTTGATAAACATCTAATTTTGCTATTCTACTCTTCAAAACTCAAGTGTGGTTTTTCACATCTCTTTGTGATAATGGATTTTGCTGCTGGTAAATCTAGTTCAGTTATTAAACCATGGCCTTGATTATTTTGTGTTTTTATGATTTTATTTTTTTTCCTGTTATACCAAAATGTCTAAGCTTGACTCACCCTCGTGAGACAGATATAAGCATAAATACAAGAGCTGCCATTCCCTTCATGCCAGGATTCCTCGTGAGGAACGTCAGGGTTCCTGCCGTTCCCTCATGCCAGGTTCAGTTCTTCCATGAGAAGAAGAGAGTTTTTAGAGTATTGGCTTTCATGTGTCTTAGGCTTCTTGGAATGCAGAGCACATGCGGACCCTGATTCTACTTGAAACAAGTAAATGATTATAGTGACTGGGAAGTTATGCTGAACAGACAGTCTGGATGATTGTTTTTAATAAAATGGTCCAGAATTTATATAGTGTGCAACACACAATGAGCGTGTGCTGGGATTGAATATTAATAATTTATTTTATCTGACTGGATGATGAGGTATGGTGGTACTTGCATAACCCTATTGTGACTGTTACCTTATTGCTTCAGTTGGTCGTATGCTTATCCCTTGCTGCTTTGAAGTTGATCAGTAAAATCATCTGCCTTTTGGATGGTTCATTTGGAATGATAGTGGAAGAAAACAGCAGGAATGACCTGGCTGAGGGAGCACTCTGGTTAACCAAACTGTAATTTGGGATAGTAAAGAATTTCTTCTCTATTCTGTCCCATACTTGTTTACCATATTTGAACCCAGAATTGTGCTGAGATTGCATTGTTCAAAAATAACCAGTTCAGCCTGCTGAGCTGAAATCCTGCTCTGCAAACATGCACAGGAGACTTTTTCCCACCCTGTTAGTAGAGAGACAGCGGAAGGGCAGTGACAGCAGATGTGGGACTTGTTCATCAGATAGCGTGGTGCTTTTTTTGTCTACCTTTTTAAATACAGCAGGCAAGAGTGGTACAAAATAGGCAACTAGGAGAACTAAGTTTTTCTTTTATAGGTAGGAGGAAGTACAGGAAGGACGTTCATTAGAGAGAGAACTTACTACAGCTCTTTCTGCTGCTGATGTGATGTGAAATTTTTAAGCTTTTAAAGGCAGAGTCTCTTCTGTGTCTAGTGCTTAGTGCACCAGGGTTGTGCTGAGGAGGTCTGAAAGCGTTCTCATGACTGGTGATAAAAAATGCAAAAGCTGAAAATTGAGAGAGTTTGAGAGCTATTTGAAAATTCATTCTTTCAGGCTCCCACATCTCTACTGCATTTTAAAGTGTAGTTACGTTAGACCTCTCCTTTGTGATACTGCAGTTTCATTTCACCTTTTAGTAGCAGAGTTTACTTGAAAAACAGCCTGAACTTTGGCCTTATTAGTGTCAAACAATGTCTGACACATTCTCATTTTATCTCTTCCTTCTCTCTTGTTTTCCTTTTTTTTGGTGCTGTTGAGTATCCTGTCCCTACTTATGCAGGGGGCAAAAGGCAATGGGGGATCTTAATTAACATATGGAGTAGTAGCTGAGCAGTCTTTTACATGGAGCAATCACTGAATCTCTTTACAGACTTACGATGGAATATCCGTGTAACTAAATTCAGAATTATGTTCATACTTAGCTTGCAAAACAAACACATGAACGATGTTTTTATTAGGTAAGACTGGAGAGGTTAATCTGGATAACAGTTTTTACTATAAATGAAATGAGCTGAAGTTTAGCACTTGTCTGGGTTATGTGCATCTTCTATTTCTGCTCTACTAGTACTATATTTTTCTTTTGCCAGTTCAAAGTTATTGTAGGTTTTGCAGTTAATTTGTAAAATCAGTTTTGGTAAGTGTGAGAAGAGTTCCTCTAAGTAAGGTTACGATGCATACAATTCTACTCAGCTTCTTCTGAGTTGCATACAACTTCCCTCCCTTTAAAGATAAGGGAAGTAGGTGGAGCAAGAGACCCCCTTGACTTAACTGTGAGCTTCTGAGTTCTGCTCAAAGCCAAAAGAGAAGTGTACCAGAGGTGGAAAAGTGGATGAATACCAGTTAAGTACTATGTTCCCAGGGTGTGCAGAGATGCAGTCAGAAAAGCAAAAGCTCAGCTCAAATTGAAACTGGCCAGAGATGTCAGAAACTACGAGAAAGGATTCTTCAGGTATGTAAATAACAAGCAGAAACAGAAGGAAAATATTGGCCCACTCTTAAAACAGGAGAGGTGAATTAGTCACCAACACTGCTGAAAAGGCAAAGGCTCTCAACGCTTCCTTCACCTCCATCTTTACCAGCACTGTTGGGCCCAGGGCCTTGGGAACAGCAGTCCGTGTTGATGCAAACAGAGACCGTCCAGAGAAGGGCCACCAAGATGATCAAAGGACTGGGAAGCCTGCTGTAGAGAGAACTGGCTTTGTTCAGCCTTGAGAAAAGGCAGTTTAGTGGAGACCTTATCACCACGATCCAGTATTTAAAGGGTGTCTACAAAGAGGATGGAGACTCTCTTTTTACAAGGAGTCACTTGGAAAAGATGAGGTATAATAGGTACAACTTACTCCAGGGAGGATTTGATTTGGGACATGAGGAAAGTTTTTCCCAATGAGAACAATCAGCCATTGGAATAACCTCTCCAGGGAAACAGTGGATTCCCTGTCACTGGACACTTGTGAGATTCAGCTGGACAGGGTCGGTTGGGCCATCTTGTCTAGACTGTGCTTTTGCCAGGAAAGGTTGGACCAGGTGATCCTTGAGGTCCCTTCCAACTGGGTGCTCTGTAATTCCAAATCCTATGTTTAAAATTTTATTTTGAATTGAAATATTTTAAAATACATGGTTTCAGGATTCCGAGCTTAGATTCCTGAAACTTCAGGTTTAACAGGTTGCTTTAAGGTATTTAATACCTAAGTAAAAGATTTTAAAATTTGGAAATGATCTGTCCCACTTAAGTAGTGTAACCAAACACTGATTAAACCATAAATTAAGACATTAATCAAGTTCAACATTTTATCTTCTTTTCCCCAGTTGTAATAAATTGCAATATGTGGGTGTAGCAGACTGAACCTGGAAATCTCTTTTAAATACAGCTATGACCATAACTGGCAGATGTGTCTGTTCTTAACTGCTGAAGTCTTTAAACAACAGCTGCTTGCATAACTTGCAATCTCAATTTATTTGTTTTAGTCACTTTTAATTTGACAGTACAGATAGTATGTGTCAGTGTGCAGTGTTGTTATAGCACGTTATTCATCCTTACAGAACAGTAGGGTGAGAGACATGGTAATTACTATTGACCTTTTCATTCTTCTGAAGTCAGTCCACCCCATGGAATTATTTCCAGTTGCATCAGATAATTTATTAAAAATTAGAATATTACATAGATGGCTGGAGTTAGAAGGAGCAGAAGGAAACTGCAGATTGCACTGTGTCCTGGGTAGCTAACTCACAGGGTCTCTCTCATCTAGGTGCTATTTTTTGCTCATTCAACTCTCTGCTACTTGGCTTTGGAGAGCAATACTTATCTTTTTTTATTTTCTAAGGCACAAAGGCTGTATAATCCTTCCCAAGTTTTGCTGGACTGATGGTGAAGTCTGCCTCCCCTGGTACGTGGCTGTCCTTTCGGAGGTACAAGAGAGCCTTTAGCGGTTAGAGAAATGTGTTTATGTGTTTTCCTGTATCATTGTGAGTTCAACCTAGTAATTTAGATTATGACGTTCTCCCTAAATTGGTCTGTGAGGTGATTAGTTTATCCTCAAATCCCACACTGGCTATGGGACTTACAATAAACCAGCTAAATAATGATAGATGGAATAACTTCTCTTCTGGCATAGTTCCTAGCACTTTGTAAAAAAGTAACGCTACCAGTTTTTTTGACATAACGAAGTGTAAAAATGGCTTTATCGTACTCTTCATTTCCAGCTGATTGCTCTGCTTACTCTTCCATTTGACTGTTATATCTATAACAAATATATAGTATACTGTATATTAAATCTCACTGCCTCTTTTTATTATTTTTTAAGTTGCTTTTAAATCCCATAGACCAGCATTTGATCTTTTTGTGTGTTTCTGTAGAACCTTCTGTAATGATGCAGTGATTAGAAGGGAACCCACCCTCCACTCCACACTTCCCATGGCTGTAGAATAACTGAATACTGTTTCTTTTAGCTTGGCTGTAGAAATGGTAAACAATAATTTAGCAGTTGTGATATAACTGGATGGCAGAAATGTCAGTAAGACTAATGGCTAAGTGGGAGGTGGGTGGAGAAAGGACAAGAAGGAGAATAGTCTAATGGCATGTGTTAGTTTATTCTGCAAAATGTTAGCAATGATTAGCTTTTTAGCTTTAAAAAAAACCCAACACGACAATATCCAGAACATGTACTTTGTGCTTAAAGTTTCTTTTTTTTTTTTTTTTTTAACAGAAAATGCTGAGCAAACAACTTGCTTTTCAGATTTGGTGATGGTGATTTTTTTTCTGCTTCATTTTTCGAACAGAAAGCTATAAGCACTTTATGGCGTTAAAAAGCAGCAGCTTCTGACCTAATGTACCCTTCTCTGAATGATAATGTTTCTTTGTTACTTATTTTTAGCTCAGATTGTTTTTCTCCCCTTTCCCCCAACATGATTTGTACAACCTTTAGAAAATTGAGTAGTTGTGGTTTTGAATCATCCTTCGTTTCTAGACTGAATGAGTATTTCTGAAGAAGCACTGGCTTGCTTCTCAGTGAGTCTTTTTCTTATTTAAAAAGGCAACACAGCCATGACACAGCCTTACCCCCTGAAAAAAGAAGATGCAGCACTGTAGACCCTTTAGTAGACTGTATTGTGACCCTGGAAGGGACAATGTGTTAAGCACTCATTTAATTTTATACCAATGCTGTGTTGCTAGCAGATGTCCTCTTGTTTTTCCTTTAACCATGATTCAGAGTCATTTGGATAAAATATCTTGACGGAGTATATTTTGGTCCTGAAATAAAGCATGACTCGCCATTTTGAAACTATAGCAATACTGCATTATGAATCAGTCTATATTTGACTCCTTGTTTGCGTGTAAAGCCTTCAGTATATCTAGTACAAGTCTAAATACTGTTATTTGTGCTTTGGGGGAAGCACAGCAAGATAGCATAAACATCTGATGTGTACACAGTGAACAACTAAAAAAAAAAAAAAGCCTTACAGGAATAAATTTGAATTCCACAGAGTGTAAATAAGCGTGACTGACCCTTTTAAATGTGGGAGAAAACAAATAATGAATTTAATGGCAACCCTTTTTTTTTTTTTCCTATTAAAAAAGTTATTCCTTTTGTATTGGAAAAGTTTCCTGTTAATTCTACAAATAAGGTAGCTCCCCTGTAAACCAAGCTTGTAGTTCTTAGTTGTTGTGTAGTCTTTATATTCAGAGTTATTCATAGGAAATCAAGAACCTGAGCAATAGGCCTGCGCTTTTTTTGTGTGCTTATATTGTATGGGTTTTCATTTAAATGAGTGTGCACACATATGCTCATTCTCAACAGTTTGGCAGTATTTCTGCACCAGTTAAATAATAATGCCATAGAATGGGATAATGGAAGAATTTAGATTGGAAGGGACTTGTGGAGGGCGTTTAGTCCAAGCTACCTGCTTCAGACCTTAGATCAGGTTGCTCCACAACTATATGAGAAAAATATGTATTTATTTTATAGTCTACTTTGTTTAACTGCTATAGCCTACAGTAGTAAACTGCTTTTTCTAATATAGCTAAGCTACTGTAATTACTTTGGAAAAACTTTTAAATATAGACTAGACCTTAATATTAAGCAGCATCTAAAATTGCTAAATAATATTTAATTTTGATTCTCTGGAAAGTCCCTTTCAGTAGCCAAGTTAAGAAGAGGAAAATATATAGTCCTTATGGAAGGTATGTATCCATGTGGTTTAATATCTGACTCTATACCTATGACTACTTTTTCTGCTAGAGTGCAAAGGTACTGCAATTTTAAAATGTAGATGTTGGAATAATTTTGCATATTTCCCTGAGAAAATATGATTTAAAGTTAACACCTCCAAGCCCAAACACTATTATCTATTTCTAATTTTTGGAGAACTTTCACAAAAAGTCAATAATTAATATTTTACAGACTTGCTTCTCAGTTATGATAAAACATTTTGTGTTACTGATACAACTTGAGTTTATTTTCTGTAGCCATTACAGTGCTGAAGGTTGCTATGAAGGAATTTTTTATTTAAAGTAAGAAGTTTGAGCAAACCTGGAGACTTGATAAAGTATTTGGAAAGGATGAAACAGTACCCTTCTATCCTTTTTTAGGAAAAAGAAGTATGATGTTTTAATTAAAATAAACTATTTCTTCATATGTATGTGTATATATATGCTTGTATACAACCTTAATGTTGTGCTGACTTGCAGTTAATATTCATCTCTTTGTCTAACTATCTAGAAAGAGACATGAGCATAAAAAAGGGGACAGGAAGAGGTTGATCTGTGAGAATGCATTTTCTTAACATCCCTTCACCTCTCCAAAAAGCTCCCTAAATTACTTAGTGTTTTGTTTAAATTGAATGTGTACATTCACTAAAGCCAGAGCTCTCTTCTACGCTTATGTTTTATCTAATAATTTGGTAAAGCAGTTGAGTCAATAGCAGTAAAGGCTGCTGAATAGGCTGCTGAATAATTCTGTCTCTTGATTTACAGCTTCAGTGATGAGGAGTTCACATTAGTATATTAGTTAGTAAAAAAAAAAAAAGATTATGTGGCTTTTTTGGGGTAATTTATGCATGTTTATGTGTGTGTATTTACGGAGTTTAGAGAAGAAGAAATATCTATTAGTTGTGGTGTGCTGAGATGAGGAGGTGATTATTGACTAAGACTTTAATACGTTGTCTTTGTAAAGATTGTATGGCCATAGAGTTGAGCATGACTTTGTACTACAAGTTTTGATGTAACAGAAACCAGTTTTCCTTATATTACCTACTAAGATGGAATGTAAAGTCTTTTAAGATGATCATAGTAGTCTTTTGCTTCGTTTTTAATGCACAAAAATATTTCTGTTACCTGTTTAACTTCCTAAACCTCTACTGATCTGCCAGTAATTCCAATTTAGCTTTTGATAGCGGAAATTATTTTGATACAGAAATGCTATTGATCTTGGACTTCTCAGTGTGTTTATGCCCTCTGAAATGAAATTGTAAGTAAGTAGGCCTATGGAGTGAATACTGAAAATCTACTGAACTGAACCAGCTTTAATACATGTTAAGCAGGGCTAGATGCATATCTGGTGGCTTGCAAGAGAAAGGCTCTGTAGCTAGTTGGCAAACTTCTGGATTCTCTGTTTCTCTATTAAATGCTAGCTCTATTCCTTCAAGAATGAGACTCTCTTTTGGAAAGAAACGCATTAAAACAAGCTCTGCCTGCGAGTTTGCACTGGCAGGATCTTCCACTCTTCCTGCCCAGGTAGGACCCTTCACACCCTGCTCTAGTTACGTGCCCAGCGCTGACTTTACAGTCACAACTCGGTATCTGTTGGGTCCTGCCATGGTTCAGATGAGCGAAAAGATACGTGATCAATTTATAGAAGGAGAGGTGAAACTCTAAGTGTTCTTTCTAATGAATTAGGGAATTATTTTTGAAAAAGCACTGCAGTGTTTGAATAATCAAAGTCAAGTATATTTCTGGAGCCGGGTTTAGGATGGCAATATTTATCTTTGAATTCGTAAGACAGCTGGTGGTTTGGGCCTTTGATTTTTATCTTTTTTTTTTAATGTTTATATTAATCCAGAAAAATAGTCCAAAATTTTGAAAATTGGTTATTTAAACATGAAGTGAAGAACTCTATGTAGAGGAAGCTTAATTTCTTTCTTAAAAAGACATCTCCACATAGTAACATAGGGCTTGAGGGAACGATTAATTGATTGATCAATTTGACATTTTTTCAAAATGTCCTTTTGAAACAGTGAAGTCATAACACTGTTTTATCAACTGGAAATTGAGGCCCTGGGCAGAAACTCCTCCATTAAAACCATTTAGCTTTAATGGAGGCTTTTTGCTGCTTTAAATGTGGGATGATAAAAGCACGAAGAACAGTTGCTGCTACTTTAATACTGCACAAGAGGTGATAGTCATGTGTTTTTGTGGTCAGTGAAAGACTCCTTTCTTGTTGTAGATGAAAAAAAGGCAATTAGGAATGTTTTAGTGCTCATTGTAAGAGCATAGCTGTCCCTCATGCAGCTGAGACATTCAAAGAACAGTCTACCTGTTATAGCCAAAGGTAAAGAAAACATTTTCCAGGGAGTTTTAAACTTCAAAAAACAAAATAAGGTTTTTTTGGACTGCAAGAATGAGTGAGTGTGAGCACACTTTAAAATTCTGCAGTTTAGTTTTTACATAGAGTATTTACAATTTAATTTTGATTACTGAAGTTTTTCTTATATACGTGCTTGTAATTCATGCAGCAACATGTGTCAGTGGTCTTTATTTTTTGCCAAATGGAAAAGCCAAGTGTTTTTTTCCTCAAAGAGGTAATGATGAGCTGATGTAGTCTTTCCTTTGACTTTGTCAATGTGTCTCAGCTCTGATCTTTTGAGACTATTGGTAGAAGGAACTATATGATCGTCTTTCTATCTTCTTAACCTTGGGGTGTGATCAGTCTTGGATTAAGAATTGGAGCCACATCTTCTAAATCTTGGCCAGAACCCCTATCTTAAAGCAATCCACTTGATTTTTAAGCCAAAGTAAGGTGGACTAAATTAAAATCTACTTAGAGTTGAAATGCTAGAAAGCAATTTATCTGCAAACCTATCAGTTTTCAGAAGTCTGTGCTACTTTGTTAAAATTTACAAGGGAAGGTCCTTTACCAAAGAGAAAACACCTTTTTTTTTTTTTTTTTTTTTTCCTGGCAGGAGTTTTTTTAAATAAATAAATAGAAAAGGCAACTGTAAACATGACTTAACTTGCTAGTTAAACTGTCGGTTCAGCTGTTATCTGTTACCCAAGCAGGATAGAGCCCACCAAGTAACCTCTTGTTGAGTTTTTGAGTTTTCTTATTTAGTAGTGCATAATGTAAAAAAAACAAACAATGCCCCCCTCCCCCAAACACCACAAAACTCCACCGTTCAATATATTCTTACAATTAGGATGTGCAATGCCTCCTTGCTTTCCTTGTTTGCTAGGTCAACATTTGGGTGCTTTAAAACTAGACTGAAGTTATCTTGCAGAAATGTAAATCTTCCTCTCAACAGGGGAAAAGCAACTGGGGAGAAATGATTTGTATTCTTATTTGACTCTTTTGTTGTAACTGCAAATTAAAAATTAGTTGTGCATCACTTATCAAATTCAGTAATAGGAACTGGAAACATTTCATATGTACTTTACACATTGAGAACAGACTGTGAGGTTATCTGGATGGTTTCAGATTTTGAGCAGGATATTAGTATTGACTTGGTTGGGAATTAGATACACGTAGCTGTTCATGTACTTAAGTGCTTTGCTGAGTAAGGCCTATTGATAAATAAACAAAACCTTTCACTGAAATCTAGAGATCTCAAGACTTGCTGTACTTTCTGGTATAAATTATTGTTAGGTTTTGGGCATGCAAACAGATTCCCCAAAGATAAACTGGGATGTGAATTTTTACTGCCTTATACTGTCTATCATACTTGCACGTATACTCATTTTTTCCATGCTAAATTGGAAGTTGTTCATTCCCCTTCCATTCAGGGATAGTAAAACACAACTAAAGAATGAGTGTGTGCACCTGAGCACACCCCTTAGGGCAGCTGAGTCACTGCAAAGTTTCCATCCTACCTTTTCTTGAGGAAAGTTGATGATGTTATGTTTCAAAGCCCTTACCTTTATCAATGATTGTTACTTGTTAGTCATTTAATACAAGAGGTGTAGGACTGGGAGGGAACTGAAAGAATCTGTTTATTCCACTCCAGGTCACTGAGGCAGGATTCTTTATTACCAAAACCTTCCTGATACCATCTGTCTCCTCTGTGCCAAACTCTCTAGGGAAGGTGATTGTTGGGTAACTTCCACGGAACAAACTTTCTTTTCTGATAGTTGCTCCTTTCTTTCTCCAGGGAAAAGATGTCTGTGATAACTTGCCTTTTTGTTGTACAAGACTGTAGAGAGGGTACAACTGAGCAGTGTTAATTACTCTGGATATAATGTGAAAACAATTTGGATGCGAGGGATGTATTTCATTAACTTTCTCACTGTTTAAAAAATAAGTAAATATCTCAAGACACCAACAGGCTTGCTTTAGGAGCTGTGTAGATTGGATTATCTGGGCCTTTTAGATCTGTAAACCTATTTGGTAGGTCCTTTTGTGGCATATGTGGCATAGTTGCAACCTAGCCCTGGAATACTGAATTGTTCAAAACCTCTTATTACACCTCCTTTGCTTCTGATTTCTTTTTGTCTTTCACCACAAGCCTGAGGAAGAGTTGGTCACCACTTACTTTTTAGTGGCTAACCTAGTGTCTTTAACTTTTTCCGCATTGATATTAACGGCTTATTTTCTAACAGTGTTTGGGGATTTTTCCCTCATCTCCTCTCAAAAGATGGTATCAAAACCAAAGAAAAAGTAAAAGTTTTCTTGTTGAGCTCTTCTCATGGATATGTGCAGAAGGCATCTCCTACTTTCTATGTGTATGATAGGCCTGATAGCATTTGTGAGAATGCGTTGATAACCTGTCACCAGTTTAGTTTGCAACCCTTTTTAATTTACAGATTTTCTTCTAAATTACCATTTTTTGAGAAAGTTATTAACCTTTAAACAATTAATTCTCTAAGTTTGCATTTTTTCCGCTTGTCTAATTTAATCCTCTTGGATTTGAGCTTTCTCTAATTGATCAAGACTATAATGCTCTCTTCAAATGAGTGTCCTCCAGCTTGCTGTCTTAGTAAATTGCGATAACTATGGTTCCTGTTCTCTCATCTATGCTGAATATATAAACCTGAACAAAACTGGTCATAACATATCTCTGTGGGACACTTGAAATATCTTTTATTTTGATGGGGAGTCACTTTTACCAACTACAGTTTGCAACGTGCTGTACTGCAACACTTACTCTCCTCTGAGTTTACAAGTTCCCTTGGATAATATGTGAGCAACATCAATTTTTTTCTGAAACCAGGTTGCTTTAATTCTTTTGCTTAATCTTTACTGATAAAGTCAGTTTTTCTGTGAAATTAATCAGTTAGGTTGATACTTAATTGCTTGTTCTTCATGAATCCATTTTGGTTGTCTTTCCACCTTGCTACTCTGCAAGTGTTCATGGGTTGACTGTTCAGAATCTCGAGTACAGCAGTGGCTTGAGTAAAGGGTGTTGGTGTATGAGGACCAGATGCAGGACAATACTTTATATACAGTGTGAACTGTGGTTTTTAGGAAGCTGGCTGAGAAAGAATGCAATAATCAACTCTTTTTAATCAGAATCCTGTACGGTGCTGTTGACATAACCAAGTCGGTCAGTGAGGTTTTTAAAATCATAAATGCTTTGAATTTTTTTTAATTTTTAGTTGCAGCCAAAACCAGTTTTCTAGTTGAAAATACCTTCAGGATCCTATCCAAAGTAGGGAACAGCTATATTTGGTGATGGCACAATTGTTAGCATTGCTATTTTCAGGTTTAAAATATGCTTACGCAAAGAAAATGGAAGCATTTTGCTGACAATATTTGCTAAGCGTTTTTCCAGCAAGAACCAAAATTACCAAGTCCTGACGATGTGAGTCATCAGTATGTCTTCTTAAATTTTTATTTTTTTTTTTAGAACAGACTTCTCAAATATACATCAAAATAAGTTGACCTTGAAGGGGACAGCTTTACTTTGGGCTAAAACAAACATGCGCTCAGCAAGGCTGATCTAAAGATGCTGTTTATAAAAGTTCTGCTATTGGTATTGTTTATATTGTCATATAAGGGTTGTACCTATGGACCAGTATTGTTATTATGGTAGGCACTACACAAATGTATGACAAAAATATAATCTTCACATTTCCTACTAAAGAAAAAAGGGATAAGGGGTTTAAGATATCTAGAATTTCCAGGTGGCTCTGGCTTCTACATGGGACCAGGACCTCTAAAAAGCACGCCAGGTAGCCATTGCCATGTGAAAATAAGACAGTTGAAAAACCTTTAGTCAGGTGGTTGTAGTCTTTTTTGCTAATTTTGGAAGTAGGAGAATATGATTTGTGATATAATACATTCAAGTAGGTTTGGAGTCACCTTCTTGTGGGAGCTATACCCTGTTCTGTCAGAAAATAGAGGAGATAGAAGGGTAGTACAGAGGTGTGAAGATGCTTAAAACATTTTTGGGAGAGAAGACCTGACATTGAGAAGGTTGGAGCATGAGAGGTCGGTAGCACTGTGCTAAGGGACAAGTTTGCCAGAGTCAAAGCATTTGGCAGTGAAATGGGTTTCTTCTGCTGATGATTCTACCCACCACTAGAATCAGTAAACCGAAAAAATTAATCCACTGGGAAACAATGAAGAATTATCAAATTGCCATGAAAACAAGCTGTGTTACTCAAATTATATGTTGTCCAAATGCGTGCATTGCTTGGCCTATAACGCTCCCATCATCCTAAGCCTATGTGGTTGTCACCAAGGATGAGTTTTTGATTTGTTTTCTTTTTTAGTGCTCCTCTCTTTCTTGTATAATACCAGTAAGATGTCAGAAAAATAGCTTTTCCAGATCTGTACAGGAAACAAGCCTGGCAAAATATGTTCCCGGAGTTTGCTCTCTCTTTACTTTGTCTTCCCTTATTCAAAACACTGAAATCAAGTTTTAGGGTTCCTGAAGTATCACAGTTGCTCCTCTAATAGAATGCAGACTTCAGCAGCGAAGTATGTTGGTGTGTTGCTTTTTACAGACATGTATGTATGGATATATATGTGTGTGTATATATATATCTGTGTGTCTATATAAAATGTTTATGAACTGAAAATCTGGAGGCAATTTTTCTGTGGCAGGCCTGTGTAGACAGATTTACTCAGAGCTACCACAGAGGCTTGTGCTCCTGAAGGTGAACGTGCGTGTGTTGTGTTCCATCGGAGCAGAGCAAAAGGTTCCCTACGTGAGTTCTTGGAAGGGCTGTGGATCTCTCCTGGTAGGAAGGACATTTGTGAGCAGCCGGGAAAGGAAAGAGTTTACAGGTTAAGAGCATGAAGTTAGTTTTCCACCATCTGACCTTTCTCACACGCCAGCACAGAGCAGCTTTTCTGTAGCATCAAAAGATGTTATTGTTTGCCAGGACAACTATGCTAATAAATCCTCTTGTACAAATGTATCTATTATGTTATAAAAAAACCTGAGTACTACTGTAAGTAGTTTTATTAGTGTAACTGCATTTAAACTAGGCTTTTTTCCATCATCACTGTCTGAAAAAAAAAAAAAAAATTTGCATTTCTAACATATTTCACTGCTTTCCAGTATTGCCTAGATCTTTCCTTAAGGTCCACTGTAATAGCAAGTGACAGCAGAAATTCTGTTCTGTAACGTAACAGTGGAGGAGAGAACAGCTCTCAGCACCAGGCTTTTCATTACAAAGATTTTCAAACATGTACCTTCCAAAGGATTTTTTTTTTCTATAGTTTTGTGTTCCTCTTGCTCCATTAACTTTTATGCTACAAGTGCTAAAGTTGAAATCAAGTAAGTATGATCTGATATGCTTCAGTGATCTTTCTGGGCTCTTATTTGGAGTTACTAGTTAGTTATTCATGGCTATCATCCCTGGTCTGTGTGTTATAAGGGGTTGTTTGAATGCTCTCAGTCTCCTGTAGTACAGAGCAAACTGGGTTTGCATAAATGCAAGTGCTCATCTGGTCAGATCCTTCATATGCAGCATGGGTGAAGGTAGAACCAGACTGTCCTTAAAAAAAAATATGAAAAAATAAAAAAATCACTGCTGCATGTGACATTAAGGTCTTAGTTTTATCTGTTTTACCAAAGCATGAGGCTTGCATTAAGGGATGGTTTATGTGTGGATGCTGTATATTTGGGCATGGATTCATCTTTAGACTATTTCTTAGATAAAGTGGAAGAAGAAACAAAATTAGTGATGTATTTTCTGAAAGACAAGCCAAGCTCTTACTGACAAAAAAAAAAAAAAAATCTGTGAGAATTTGCAGATTTTTTTTATATGCCATATATTCTGATTACAATTACTGCTTTGATGTACTAAATTGACTACGTTACATGTGTAGACAGGCACTTATCTCCTTAAGGAATTGTTTTAATATTTTTCTGTCTTTGTAGGTTTGCTACATGTATTTCGTTGTAGACAAGAGATACCTTAGTATCAGTGGTTTCTAGATGTTGTCTTTGGGGAAAAAATGTAGATCTAAATCTTATTAAAATAGGTGATGTGTGTTACGGTGTGTTGCCCGCCTAAACCGTGGCTGGCTGCTGCGTTCTGTTGTGAGGAATAACATTCTAGAATTTCATGCTAGTAGCTATTAGGAGTAAGAATGTTTTACTTTAGCAGGTTTTCTCCATTTGTGTTTGTGTGCATTTTTTTTTTTTAAAAGCAAACATCCCTCCTGTCCGCCAGTTTTCTTTATTAGAAATAATACTAATGTAATTTGTATTTGTAAATTTGTAAAGTGCATTTGCTTTTGTTTGATGAACTCGTCAGTCACTGTATTCACTGCTGCTTTATACTGCAAAGAAGTTTACCATAATGAAAAACTCAGAACAGTTTACTTTCTGAAAAACAAGTGACTCCTGGTAAGGCTCAAGTGTGGTTTGTAGTGTTCCAAAGAACAACAAATACTAAAAGACACTATTTGTTTCAAACCCCAGCTTCGAAATAATAGAATATGAATCTGACATCAAGAAACACTGTTTTGAAACACGTATGAAATAGATTTCTGATGAAGAGGGAATTTGAGAAGTACTTCTTTAAGAATTCTGGTGAGATACACAAACCACCTTCTGTAAGCTCTCTGACCATAACTTGCATGCTGCTCAGTTTATTCAAAAAGGACTGTAAATTCTGGAAGTTTTAACTTGATATGTTTGCAGGTAACGTGATTGATGTGTAACCCTAGAATGAAAGGAGTATTTAGAGTCTTGGCTATCAGTTCACCAGCTCTTATTCCTTAAACAAAGACAGGTCAGATATTAGTCTTGTCCTCTGTAAGTGTTACAGTTTCTGACTTCATCCTGTGAGTACAGACACATACGAACTCGGAAAATATTCTAACACTCGAATGCCTATCGATCGCTAAATCAGAAAAAACATAACAGTGGAGGGGGGCTACACTGTCTGTCATAAGATGATTTTTTTTTTTCATAACTTCTCAGAGGTATATCATATTATAAATGCATTAGAAATGTTTTGCTCTGAGGATATGTAGCATTCCTATAAAGGTTAAATCAATAAAAATGATTTGGCCACATTCCTAAGCATGGCTAGAACAGGTAGCCCGTTGTTTAAGGTACCCTTGAATTTCTGGATCAGATTATTATGGTGCAGCAAAAAGGCTTACTAAAGGCTTCTTACTGTCTGCAGACGTTCTCTGTTTCTATGTGAAGATATCGTCAGCCTAAAAAAACCTTCAGATTTCCTGGGCTACTGAAAAAAAAGAGTATTTTTATGTACATAGGTCTCATGTTGTGCTGTGTGTGCTCTAAGATTTTTTTTTAAAGGAGTTTTGCAACAAGAAGGGGTGAAGACACATCAGTAATTGATAACAACCAGG
This sequence comes from Tringa tobata, assembly GCA_033628505.1. Lineage (NCBI taxonomy): Eukaryota > Metazoa > Chordata > Aves > Charadriiformes > Scolopacidae > Tringa > Tringa tobata. Next base: position 1,813,018 of record JAHREE010000422.1, on the reverse strand, counting down.
TATGTAAAGAAGAAAAAAAAGAGACGTCTTTTAAATTAGTGTTGAGACTAGTAAAATTGTTGCCCATCTCAGTATCTTTATTGGTCTTAGATTATTCTTATTTTATGAATATCTGAGCAAGTGGAATAGCTGTTGTATTATGTATATTTACTACCTCTAGCCAGTTCAGTAGGCAAGTAAGATTATTAAATGTGACGGTAGAAGACTTCAGACAATTGTTAGTTCAAATTCTTTTAACTTTATACATAGCTGATAATATCTAGTAGCCATTAAGTAGTGTTTATTCAGTACATCTGGTTGATTCAGTAGAAAGTGTTGAAGTCTGACAGCAGACTATTTGTATAGATTTAGTGCATTTTAAAATCTTTCTTGTGCACGTTGAGGAGCTACTGTATATTATTGTTACAGGACAGATTTGTGTCTGACATTGCGTGCATATGCTATGCATCTACTCCTGACATTTTTATATAGGTTTTATGGAGCACAAGCTTACTGTAAGAACATGTCACTAAGATTAGAGTTCAGATCGTATGGCTATTTTAAATTTATTTCACTCAGTCGTAGTGTGCCCTTCAGGAATACTGGAACTGAAAACCAGTGCCTTTTTATCTTTATTCCTTCCTTTTTTTTTTTTTTTAAAAGCGTGAGAAAGAAGTTACATTATTTTTAAGATACATCCTAAAATGTAAAATGATGAAGAGTAAATCTGATGATAAAGTAAAAAGCACGCACTACTGGTAACTGGGATGTTTCAAGATGTTTTTCAGTTGTGAAAATTTGATCAGTGAATTAACCGCACATCCGGCTACACACATCTTTGATCAGAATTGGGACATTCCAGCCCGTGTCTGTGTATGTAAGCTGCCTGCATCAAGGAGATTTTACACATGTGCACTACACATGTGCCTTGAAATTAGTTAGTAAATTAATATCATAATTTAAAGTAACAAAATTATGCTCTTTCAAGCCTTTGTTTTGTACCAAATGAGTATAACAATAATTTATCTTTGTACCTGGACAAACTCAAGTCTTCATTTATTTTTAAGATGTATTAATACACATTTAGGTGGTTCAGCTGTAATTAAGATTTTGCTTTTGCTTTTAAAGGTAATATTAAAATGTTACTTTAATTAGAGCTTAGAACCCCAAATTATTTGAGGTCATGACTGAATTAATTGCTATACAGAATAACAGAGCATGATTTTTAGATCCTCTTCCTGAAATACTGTAAAATTAAATGTTGCATTAGAATCAAACTGTTCTTGCTGCAGAATGAAAATGATTTGCACTGTGGAAGATCTGTCATCCACTCTGATGCTTAATTAATTTTTTTTTTTTGCTACCTAAACGGTGTTATTTTATTATCCACGAACGACTGGACTTTTTCTGAATATTGGTTTCTCTAATAAAATGTCAGTATGAAGAGTGTGCCCTCTGAATTTGTTTTAGTCTTTCTGTTTATGCCTTTTAATCAGAAGGGGGGAAATAAAAATATACTGAATAGCAAGAAAAATATAGCACTTAGGTTTGAATGTACAGAGTTGGAGGTAAGAGGGGTGGGAAGGAAGCAAAGTGAATGCCCTTTATGCAGCAAATCCTTTGGGGAAAAGAGAACATTTTTACTGGTGTATACTAAGGTACACCGCCTGAGTAAATAGTTGCTGCTTTCTGGTCCTGTCAGTTTTAAAGAAACCATTCATTGTTATGGCTTGGTTATTCCACAAACACAGCCGAGTTAAACTTTGATACCACTGATTGGAAAAACACAGATGATGAACTCTCTTAACGGGAATTTCTACTGGTGGTCTTTACTTAGAGGAAACAAGTTCTGCAGATTGTGTTAGGAGGTAAATATCTTGCAGACTGTAAGTGCTCTGTTACGGAGCTGCTCCTGTGCTGGGGTATTGTACAATAGCGAGTAGCATTAATTCATCAAACGCTTGTTAATAAAGAGTCACTAAGCTAGACCATATGTGTCCCTTCAATGTTAAAGAACAAATGTAACAATTTTTTTTTTTCCCCTAGAAGTTTTCTATTTTAAGGGTGAAGGATTCTCAGTGGAGTAGATGGTGCATTTGAATGAAAGCAGTTACTCGTGGAACTTATACAGAAAACGCAGCGAAAGCATAGGTACTGTAGCAGTGGAGTGTTATGGCTCACCTAAAAGGCTTTTTGAGCCATGATAAACTAAAATAGCAGATTCTGACACAGTCCCCAGAATCAGTTTTTTTTTGTTGGCCGTGTCTTAAAATGCTTTTTAAGTTCTGTTGAATCCTAACTATATAATCTGTGGAAAGTTAGTCTTGCTGATTCTACTGATATTTACAGTAAATTACCAATGTGTTATAGTATTAATATCAAAATAATGTTGTGAAGTAATATCAGTTCTTGGCAGAACAACTCTGCATTTCACATCAGAATTCTTTTAATGTAAATACAGCATGCTTTTTTTTTTTATGACTTTCGGAAGAAATATATTGCACTGTGTCAAAACCAGCAGCCAACCTACAAATAAGGCTCCCTTGGCTAAAATACAATGTTTCACTTTGAAAGTTGAGGTGAGTTAAGATTGGCCAGTCTAATGTCCACAAAAGCAGTTTCTTTCTTTATGGGTCTATGGGAAGAAGCAAGAAGATACCAAGAAACTTGCTCTCAAAACATCTTATTTCTTCAGAAATACTGCCAAGTATTCTAAAATGAGTACTTCTGCCGTCTATTATTTCACTACTAGCACTTAACCCAGTTTGTGTAGAACACTCTAGTAGTATTAATAGTCAGTCTTCTTTACAAATATTAAGAGAAGCCCCTTGCTGCAAGTTCCTACATCGTGTATGAGCAGAGTCAGTGGAGATGAGTGAGGAGCTGTAAATGTCCTTTGGGTATTTGTGCTGCTGGCAAGTCGGAATGTGATGGCACGTTCCCTCTTACAACTTCAGTCTTAAGGTAGAAAATATTGTACCAATACAGACGTTTTCTAAATTGATGCTATTACTTTTTTTTTAATGTGAAGAATTTCAAAATTTTGAAAGTATGGATTAGTAGGAATTAGAGGTTTGAACGATATACACGTGTATGTTTGCACATACACAGCTCATTAACATTTCTTAAAAGAAAGAATACCCTGTTCTAATACCACATATGGGTACGTTAAAATATCATGCTTTTTTAACTCTGTCTTTTCTAAGATGTATTTAAATGAATTACAGATATTTTGGGGGGTTAACGCTATTTGGAAGTGAATGTACTTAGGCATGTTCTCTATGGTTTTATTCCCTTTAAAAAAACAGAACAAAAAAACCCAACCAAATAAAAACCCCTCCTCTCTTTTGCTGAAGTGTGTAAAATAGTATGGATTAAATGTGTTTGAAGAGATTTAGCTGAATAATGACTTGTAACGTTACCCTGCTCCTATTTGTTACACCAGACCCACTTGCAGAAGAACCCTACCCAGCATATGGTCATTGCTGTATATGCATCTACGTGCATATAGATGCAAACACAGCTTATTAGTGTTCCAGTTAATTCTCTTTGTGATTGAGGCTGGGTCGTTTTCCTCTGAACAATAAAATATTACGTAACTGGCGGTGGCTCTGTCTTCTGTTTTAGTAAACCCCAGAGTGGGCTTAGATGGGAGATATCTGACCATGAGGGATAAGTAAACAATGGTTTGGCACACAGATGGCTCAAATAAATTCTGGGGAGAATAGATGTATGTAGGGTCATCAGCTTTTAACTTTCCTTATTCAAGAAAATGAATGATAATAAATTGTAGGTTGTTATGAAATGCTAGCAATTCTGCTGAAATATAAGATGTGAAATAAGCTAGTGTCTATCAGAGATACAGTAACCATATTTGAATGAATTCTTGTCCAAATATTTTTGCCATGGGGTTTTTAGCTATAACATATTAAAACTTAAAGCTATTGTTAATTCCAGATCTGTTTGACCTTAATGAATGTGGCGTTTTTAAGAGAGACAGACAGCAGAAGAGACTGGTTTCAGCCTTTGCTGTGTAAATAAAGGTAGCTTATTAAAGATGAAAAAATATTCTAAAAGAAAACTGTCAAGGATACAGTAAATATGAAAATACTTTTTAAAGCACTATGTGTATTTAAAGGAAAATGCAGCCTTTTCTCTTTTTGTCTTTTGATATGCTAAAATTGATTTTTATAAACAAAAATGCTTAATAAGGAGTAAGTTGCGCAGAATAATTTAATTGCTCTGATTAAAATGATTTCAGCAGTTAAAAGTGAGGCAGTAGAAAACCTATGTTTATTTCCCCTCCTGGGGCAAGTTCATACATGAAATAGGAAACTTATAGCTACACGAGGAAGGCTAGAACAGTACACAGTATGGTAACAAGCAGAATAAAAAATATATACAGGAAACAGATGCATGAATAATGGATTTTTTTTTTTTTAATATTGGAAGTGTTAAACTGTTTTATGATATAGTAACTGGAGTTTATTTTGTCTTTGTGCTCATCTTTAAAATACTCTCTTTGGGGTGTGCTTTTCAGTATGTTAAGTGGCCGGACTTATATTTATTTGTAGAAGGGAGCATGTTTATGTAAGGAAACCTGCTCTTCGATTTAAGCTTTATTAACTTAAAAACAAAAACACCTGAAGAGCAGAAGATAGATGTCCTTAGTCTGTTCCCCATAAGACTTTAGAAACCAATCTGAAATAAACATATCCCATAGAAATTAAAGCTATTGTATATAATGTGAGCAAAAATTAATCTTGTTGATAACAGGAGTTTCTTGTGGGGGTTCTGTGGTGGAGGAGGTAGATGTTTTTCTGTGTTTTGTGGGTGTCTGCTGTCTCCGCATGAAAATCTGTGGTTAATTCCTAAGTCTGGCAAAATTTACAAGGAAAATCTTTTTGCAATAGCACACAGCTTACTGATTTATTTTTGAGTACGCTTATCAGAATAAACGTATTTATACCTTTTAGACAAATTAACTTTTTTATATTTAAAAGAACAGTTGAATATTTTCATGTTGCAGTTTCCTAACTGGGTATATGAAACTGATTCTCTCAGTGCCGGAGTTAAGTCCTTAAAATGCTTCAAGTTTTACCTTCTTAAACTCACTATTTATCTTGAGGCTGCCTTAATTAAAATATTATATACTCCAGGGCATATTAAACATGGCAATTTATTGTAATTCTTATTAATGGAGTGTATTTAATGAGTTTTCAGAACCAACTCCATCACCTACAAGGCACAACGTTGATTTTTATTAGGTACATAGAGTCAAACGTAGCGGGGGTTTGGTTTCCAGGAGGTGCTGGGCACTGACAGCTGGAGGATCTGGGCAGGAGGAGCGCGGGCGCTCAGCACCTCCGCAGCCTGGCAGGCACGGGAGAATTCCTCCCTTCCCTCCCTGCTTTAATTTCCACCCCAGTGTGCTGGACTCGGGCAGAAAAGAATGCCGAATTTTGCTTGCGTTTTCAGCTTCTTGTGTTGACTTCCAGATTTAGAAAGTATTTCTTCTTAGTTGTCTCAGTTCTACCCCTTGATAGGTGCCTGCCGTGTCCTTAAACACAGGTTTTACCTATATCTCTTTGCTGTTTTGAACTGTCTGCACTGCACACTTAGCATCTCTTGCAAGAAATATTTACTGCTTTATTTTTCCCTTTATACTGACATGGATACAGAATTAGATATTCATTATTTACTTAAGGCTGCTCTCTGCTTCTTGTTATTCCTAACAAGTACAACTGTGCTCTGAGAAGCAATCAGGAAAAATAAAGGTATAAGGTGCAACTTTAAGATTAATCTTAGTCTGACCATGACCAAGAAATCACACTGCTTGGGAGGAATTTCAGTATTATTGTTATGCTCTTAATGTGGGGTGGCAGAGCCTTTAAATATTTCTGCTGGAGTAGTTAATACAGCATGGAAGTTTGATATTTGTACAGTTTGTAAAGGAATTTGAGGTGTTACCCTATTTTGACTTCAGTTTTCAAGTATGCACTGGTGCATCATTAATCATAGGAAATGCAAAAATAAATAATATAGTCCCTTTGGATTTTTCATGTGAATACTTACCTTTTCCTTTTTTTGTATATACAGTTGAGGTATTTAGGTAACCCCTAACCTTTTGCTTCAACAAGGAGGTACAGTATAAAAATATTACCACAGTCTTCATATGAGCAGTTCTCTCTAAGAAAACCTCTAGATGAATATTTATTGAAAAAAAGCAAAGTTGCAATACAGAATGACTTAGCTTGGCCTGAATATTATATTTTAGACCACCAGTGAATAAAATTAAAAGCACATGGATTTCGAATAACTAGAAAAGGTTGTAATTGATTAGCACTGCATGAAAGTATTGAAGTGGAGTAAGTTTTGATTTGTGAATGGTTCTATTCAATAGAGATTAATCCTGTATGTTTGATAAAATCTTAGTGCCCCTAATGAGTTAGGTTTTTTTTTTTTTTTTCCCTCTCACCAGTTTATTTAACCATCTGATATTTCGATGTGCCTCTAACAAACTGGAACATTTTTGATCTTTGTGAATTTTACACCAGTGTGCTTGATTTAAACAGTATTGGCTATTAATAGTTCATTTGAGACAGATAATTAAACAGATCAGTGCATTTTGCTGCCCAAGAATCCTGTAAGTGGTATAGAGCAATTGTGTGTGGTTTAGGGGTTCCGTGTACCGAAAGCCTCTGTGAGAAGCTTGCAGCTTTCTTAATGCATGTGAGAATAGTCATCCTTGCATAATTTTCAGTATTATTTTTTTAAAGTCCTGGTATTTTGAATTCTATCTTATGCAAAGGGTTGTGATTCCTGAGATTTGGCTTAGCATTTACAATAATATGAGTATGTTAAATAGAGCTGGAACATATGGAAAATATCCCTTTATATACATGGATAATCAAAATCAAAAAGGATCTTTTTCCCTCTTATCAATATCTTAATTAAAATGAGAAACAAAGTTTCCTTACCAAATAGTAAACCACTTGAGAATTGAAATCTACAAAACATTTGGTTTTTTGAAGAATAGATGAGAAGGTACTAAGGAATATTTTAATAAAAGCAGAGTAAATTTTTTGTTGTTAACTTGAAGGCTTTCATTCAGATTTTCCAAGTCTGTCTATTGGGATCAACTTCCAGAAGTTACACGTGAAATAACTGATTAAATAATCAGACAAATTTTGATTTGATTTACTTTCTTCAGTTAAATCCTCCTGTGAAGATGCTCAGAACATATTTGAAAATGCCTTTTTTCTTTTTTTTTAAATTGTAACTTTTGTGGGAGGTATTTCAAAAGCATTTCATTCTCTGACATAATTTGTGTAAACAATGTTTACCAAATTTTCTAATAAATATGCTGGGTTTTTTTTTGTACAGTGTTAATTTTAAGCCTTTTTTTATACGATACAGATATGAATATAATGTCATTTGCTGGTTTAAAATGAATACACTTATATTTAAAATCTTAAGAAGCTTTACACGGGCGTGATGCAGTCAAAACCTGTGTATAATTAGCTCAAGGTAGAAATACTCTGGATGTGAAACAGTATCTAGTTAATTCAAGTCTACAAAATTTTAGAGGAATGCATATGTTCACGTTAATTAGGAAAGGATCCTTCCTCTTCACTACTCTTGTTTTTCCCTTTCATATGAAGTCAGAAACACATAGACAAAAGCAAGTGAAATGAGTATTTTCAGCAGTATGGTTAGTGGCGTAGGTTAGCGACCATGCGAGTTAATCATCCCAGCGCTGCTTTCCTACCCTGTTATGACTCGTCATTATGTTTCATCAGTTAATTGTTGAAAAGAAAGCTTAATTGAATTCAACAGTCCTGAAAGGAGTAAGGTGGAGATGGGAGCAGGAGACACAGACAGTACAGAAAGGAGGAATAGGTGGTGTGCTCTGACGTACGGCTGCACCATTGAGAGGGAACGGCAAATTCAGGAGTAACTCTTCTGCCTTTTGTTCTTTTTTAAAATATACTCTGTCTCCTTTTTATAAAGGTGTTTTTTCTAGTTTTCTTTTAGCTTATGATGTATTGCTTATGTATTGATAAAGTTGATGAGGTTTTGTAGTTCCTTATGTCCATTGTTTGTGTCCAAAGTGAAATTTGTGCCCCCAACCCTATTTTGTGAAGTTTGGGGAAAAGTATCATTCACTTTAAAATACTCCTTGCTCGCTGGAGGAATGATCAAAAGTAGATGAATTAAGCAGTCAGCACTCTGTGTTTTGATAATTTTAGCCAACTAAATTTCTTCTAATCTTTTTTGGAAGTAAAAGCAAAAGAAAGTCCCTATACATGTAAACTGTATTTCCTGTTGTAAACACTGGGATAATGTGGTCTGGCCACGCTTCTGCTGGGCTTCATTAAGACAGCAATTTCGGTGGAAAAGCTGCAGTTTTGGGTTAGTGTTTCAGCTCAGCGATCGGCGTGTTCTAGCTCTACAGCCAGCCGCAGGTTATCTTATCTCCTCTGCTATCTATAGATCAGAAATTAAATTGGTCTCTCTCCTGGAAGAAGCTGTTCTTCATTTCTTTTCCTACACACGGTCTTAGAGCTTATTCATGTGCTGGGAACCAGTCAAAGCGTGTGAAGTAGGAGGGGTGAAAGGAACTCCAGTCACCAGTTCATTACAATACAAGCTTAATCGGGATGTATATACTGAAAATGGTTCTAGCATTGTTGTTTTTCTTAGAAGGGGTAGCAGGGGGGGGGAAGAAATAAGTTTAGCTACGGTCCCAACACAGTTTCAACATGATGGACACCATTAAGAAACTCTTGTAAGTTTTCAGATATTTTTTTTTTCTTGATCTGTCAGAATTTTTAGTGAGAGTTCCTCATCTATCTCAGTAAAAGATACTTAGAAAAAAATTTTGAATATACATCTAACTACTCACCAAGGATGACTAGAATACAGCTTTTTCTGACACAATTTAAAACATAACTTTGTTTTACTTGCAGATAAATCACTTAAAAGTCATATTCAGTTTTAATTAATATTCTGTGCTGCTCTGTACTGATTTTAAGACTGCATCTGAGAGGAAGAAGCCTTTCAAAGTAAGCAATGATAGAGGTGCAATTTTATAGCGTATTTATGATTTTTATGGGCATGTATGTATGCAGTGCATATAAATAATTACCTCAGTATACATATGTGATTTTCTTAAAGGAATCTGTGTTTACAGTTTAGAATATTGAAGTAAATATTTGGCAGTGCCCTTCTACAGAGTTCTTTAAATCCCAGTTTCAATTAAAGCTTAAATTCATCAGCATGTTAAATCATGTATTTTTTATTTCATAGCTTAATATTTATATGCATGAATGTTTTTCCTTGTTCATAATAAGTGTAATGAGCAGAATTTGCTTTTACACAGGAATACATTATCAAACATGCTTTGCTGTGAAATGAGGGCAACAAAAGACTAGAGAACTGCAGATTTACCCTGATAACTTCATCTGATATATGTGCTTAAAAATAAGATTTCTGGTAGAGCAGTTCTGGGTAGAATAGGCTGCTATATGCTGCATGCTACTCATTTTCATCAGGTTTAGAGAATAAGCAGTTTTAAATCATATAATTTAAGTCTCTTACTATATCTTTCATTAAGCAGTCATGATGGATGCATCTAAAAGTGTTAAGCTTTACACCAGAGTTCTTAATAAGGTATTCTGTGCTGTTGTTGATTAACTCACTAAGTAGTTTAACATTTCCCCTAAGATAGTATTAGACTTTACACTAGATCCCATCAGACTCTTCCGAGTCGGTGTAACTCCACCTTGCCCCAGGTGACAGCCGAGCACACCTGCTGTCAAACACTAAGGAACTGAGCCACTGACTTCATTTTCCTCAGCTTGTCAGCTAACAACTTTGCTCAGAAATCTGCAGAAGTTATTTACGGTGACTTTCCCCCCCCAGCCAGACCAGGTACTCTATTTTACCACCCTGAGATCCCATCCGGCAAGTTTTTTGCTTGGATAACTATACCCAGCATTGGGAAAAGTAAGAAAACTCCCGACAACGGCAAACAGAAGCTCAAATATTGCAGGACTTACCCCAGAAGAAGTTTTGCTGACATGGTGTCACTGAGCTGAACAGGCTGTTTGATGCCATAGTCCCTCTCGCTTCACGCAGAGCTTTCACCTTCTGGTGTAAATACTTCTTGGATCCTCAAACTGAAAACACAAACCATAGCCAAACCTTGTTTTAGTTTTACAGTGTTCCTGGATTGCATAGACTCTATAGTTGGTTTTTTCCCTGTCAAAAAATCATGTAGCACTGGTAACATGTGAAAAGCAAGGAAACAAAACAAAAAAAAAGAGAATGAGCAAATATTTGAAGGACCTACTATTACTGCATAGACTGTGGTTAGAGAGCACTTACTGACTCTGTTGGTCTCAGTGGCTGGTAGTGACCTGCGGAGATTAACCATTTAAAAACCAGAGCCGCCTTTGCTGTCCTCCTGGAGAAAGTTTGCACCGCACTTGTGGTTCTGTGGTTGTTTGTGAGGCGAATGAAGCATTCACACAATCCAAAAAAGCAAAAGCTTTAAAACTCCTTTTTTTTGCAAGCACTGTTACTGGAGCGAGCGAGTCATGTGGCTGTGACATCAGACGACTCCAAGTAGGACTGCCTACACTGTGGCTTTTTCTTTCTCTCTCCCTTTTTTTTTTTCCCTTTTCTTTTTTTTTCTTTTTTTTTTTCTTTTTTTTTTTTTTTAAATGTATTTTGACAAAAGGCCCGTGGTAAGGCCCTTCCTGGCATCCAGAAGGGTATAGCTTTTTAATTTTTGTGACTCATGAGGATTTGGAGAGAGTACAAAATGCTGTAAGAGCCCAAACTTCTGTACAGTTAAAGCATATGGACAGCAGAACTTTATTTGTACTCTCAGTTCAGGTTCCCCCCACTCTTCTTCCCCCCT
>JAHREE010000422.1:1707893-1801714 GCA_033628505.1 Tringa tobata | reverse complement strand
CCCACTTCATTATTGTGTCTGTGGAAAAGTGAGCAAAATTGGCACAAGTGGCTGTGTGAAATTCTGAACAACAGTGATGATTTACAATAATTTACATCTTTGGATTGTATCACGGTCTTGGGTCTGCTTCATATTTGCTGGGTGGCTGGATTCCTTCTGTTTTACTTTTTCTCCTTGTCTTCCTTTACTTGTGAATCTGTAACTCATTGTGCGAAACTTTACCTTTCGGAAGGTCTAGTAGCAGGCTGCTCCTTGGGCTTGTGTTTTTTAACTGTAATTGGCTGTCACAGAAGTGTTAGTCTGGGGATTCCTTTGCAAATCTTAAATCATGTCTGCCTTGCTTTACATGCCTTCAAAACTACTTGGCAGTTTTATGTAATGCAAATGAAGGGCAATTATGTTTCTTTTCTATTTGGGGCAAAATATGTCATTTGGATATCCTTACTGGTTGTGTACTGCGGTCTAAGGGATGCTTTGGAATACCGGTATTGCTGGGATTTAATGTAGACGTTGCATCAGAGAATGAGCTGTGAGAGCTGGGAGGTTTTGATTGCGCTCACGTTAATTGCTGCTTATAGTTTCAGTGTTTAAGAGAAATAGAACAGTCGTAGGCTTTTTGGGAGACTATAAATAACTTTATTCACCAGTTAATGTTAACACTTAGTTTTAAAATGAAACATAAATTTGATGCATATGTAAGATTTAAATACTTAATATCATCTGTGTGCATGTGTGTGTAATATTTTTTATATACTTAACATATTGTAACTTTGACTTTGATTGTGTAATATAAGCCTTTACTGTACCAGGACGGAGTGGGTTAACAAAAGCAGTATTTTTTTGTTTATAATAGAGGCTTTGAAATAAATTGCAAAATGCTGTGTGTAGTAAGGAATAATGTGCACAGACAGTGTGTATTAGTAGTCTTGATTTGCTCACTCAGATTCAGAACAAAATTGGAAACATCTTTGAGAAAGTATCTTATTTTTTGCCTTTTTGGACATTATGTCTAGAACTTTTCTTATTAGCCTGATTGTATGACAGATGCACTGGATTTTCTAGTTTTAGCTGAGTGATTTTTCAATTCTTTTTTTTTTGCATTTATATTTTCGGGAGCAGAAGAATTGTGTAAAACATTTTCTAGATGCTGTTCAAGTTTTATCTGTAAAATGAAACATACCTCTTTGAAGCTGCCATCCCTTCTCTAATATTTTCATCTTTATCCTCAGCTTTCCCAGTAAGAAACTGGCCAGGGCTGATGTGAGATGAGTAGCTGGAGGTGTGGGTGGAGAGCAGGTTCTCGGTTTTGTGGGCATGGAGAGAAAACGGGAAAGGAGATTTCAGTAGAAATTACAGATTGTGTTTTGATTTTTATTACATATTTATCAAAGCAACATAAAACCCCGTTCGTAAAAACTATTTTCATAATATTTATTGTAAGGTAAAGGACATTGTTCTTTATTTAATACTTGGAAAGTTATTAGATATTGCCGAAGTTATAGAATTCTGCCATAAAATGAAAAAGGAGTATTCTGCAAATCGCCCATCTCATACAGAAGTAAGGGAGGGTGATATTTAATTCTCCTAATGATGAATTGCTTTTGTTTCTTTGTATTTTCACAATATGGTTAATAACATCAATGGAAAAAAGTAAAGAGTATAAAAATGATGGAGAGAATGGCAATTTTCTCATATAAACAAAATATGTTTGTGTGCATTACAGTTTTAATCAACTTTTGATGCAGCAAAAGCTCTTGGAGGCTGCTGCCTCTGGTACTTGTAGAACTCTCAATTGTAAGCACAATGTTGCTTCAACTACAGTTATGCATTGAAGATATTTATCAACATTTATTTGATGGTAGGTAGATTCAGTAGTTCTGTATAATATATAACTCATGTCTTGATCTTAAATACATGTTTTCATTCATATGAATGTAGCTGTTTGATTTTTTTTTTTTTAAACTCCAGAATATATTCTTAGTCACGGTTTTAATATTGGGGTACTGAACTTCATACAGAACTCTGAATTTTAAAATTTACTGTATTGAAATACTGTCCTCAGACTTTCTCTGGAGTGGCTTTTTTAAGGCTTTCACTTGTGTACGCAGAGTTTGTATCTGTGTTTTGATATGATACCTTTATAAGATTACTTTTTTTTACTGTACATACTTCTTCACCTGTGCTGTCAAGATCAAGACCGCTACAGTGAAGCCTTCATCTAGTAAGGCAAAGTACAATAAAAGCAGAAAAGCAAACAGCTTAACTGAGCAACCTAGATGTACTTTGCAGAAAGCATCCCTGAAAAAAGTGCTAGTTTTTTAATACAGAGATATTATAAAGTTAAACTTTACACAGACCTGATACCTGTGAAACTGGTGGTTTCTTTCAATGTGGTTTGCGCTTCTAACGAAGCAGATGCATCAATCCTGAAAATCCACTGTATAAACCAGTGTCTTGGTGCCTGACTTACGCTCGACAGTCTTTTGTTTAAAAGGTGGATCTACAAAAATCAAAGTTAACGTATGTGTTCCATAGGGGATGCTTTAAGTCACAATTACACTTACAAAGGAAGTATTATGCTGAGGAATTTCTCTGGTAAACTACAAGCTTGATCTTTGACGACAAATGAAATCTTACTTAAAGTCAGTTGTAATGCAACACTAAAAGATAATTACATCTTTCAATTTTTTCTGAAATGTGTTTTGAAACTTTTAAGCCACGCTTTATTTCCAAACATTTTCCCTTATGTCACTCAAAGTTCATACAGCATATAAACAGTATGAGACCCTGCTGAAAGTTTATTTGTACTTAAATGTTTGTTTCTATGCTACAGCTACAGGGATATACATCTTTTGCTTAAAGCAGTACGATGACAAACTTGTTAAATGGCACTTTATATTTTTATATTGCACTTACATTTTACAATATATGCTATAACAACACACTGATTTTTAAAATACAGAAATTCCTACTGCAGCCTCCTCAGAGTCAGGTATTAATTGTAGGTGTTATTAATGCATCTGTTTCCACTAGAGCAACATTTATTTTTTTTTTTAAGGAGTAAAACTTCTCTCGTTGGCTGTGTTTTTCATAACTTAAATAAATTATCATTTTTAGAAGGATAGTACTATGTTTTCTCATGGTTCTTAGCTAATATATTTGAATTGCAGTTTGATTTAAAATATTTGCACGTTTTATGGACCTTTTGTTGCTAGACTTGGGTATCTTATAGACTTCTAATTTCCAACATCTCTGTGACAGCTTCAAGTATGCTAATGTCACATATATACTTATCTGTTAAAGCAAAGGCTAAAACTGCCTGTTAATTAAAAAAAAATATTGTAACAGCCAGATTATTTTAGCAGTCTGTATTTTAAAATGCTAGTTCTTGGTGTCTGCAAGGAGTAGCATTGAACATCTGAGCTTTACTGCTGCCTTTTTATGATGACTTTCTGTTCTCTGCCTTATAAGCTTTTTCTGAATAAGATATGGTTTGAAGAAGACAGTGCCTGGGACCACTAAGAATATAGAGGGGGGAAAACAAGCTGTTACGTTTCTAGTATGAACAAATGTTGTCTGTTCTCTGTACAGTGGAATCAGGCTACTGAGAATTAAATTAAACCTTAAACTGAACTGTTACTTAAATTAAAAGGGTGATGGTCATCTGTTAACCAGTGAGTACACCATATAATGGCAAGTAGTAATAAATTGTTTTCATTCATCTCGAGTTGCCAGCTCTCTCACTTCTTCATAGAATAGAAAAGATATTCTCTGGTGAAATAATCTAACCCCTGATCAGGCTTTGAATACAGGGCTACATCTTAATGGTCAGATGTGTCTCATCTTGGTCATTTTTGCTGCTTAGACATTTTTTTTTTCTGACAAGTGTTACTGTTCTTGTGTTCCTCAAATGCATGTCTTGTAGAGTGTACAGTAATTGAGAAAAAACCCCTTTTGATTAGATGCACACATTGTAAACAGTCAATATATGGTGTTTAAGATCATCCTAACCTTCTAGCTATTTTGTCCTGTCTGTTTTTTTTTTTTCTTTTTTCTTTTTTTTTTTTAAAGTCAACTTGCAGAAAATATGGGAAACTTGTCTCATATAACAGCTGAGGATGTGGCTAGGTTAAGGCAGGAAACTGCTACCCACAATGCAATGTTACATACACTACCACTTAATAAAATTTATTTCAAACATGCTACTGACAAAACCAAAGAAAAATAATATCCTAACTATGCTAGTTAGTACACTAAATATATCTAGGGAAAAGTGAAAGTAATCTCTCTAGAGTCTTTCTTGCTTCTAGGGTACAAAGCTACCAGTAGTTAAACCAGAGCAGATCTCAGTAGTTAAAAGCAATGAGCTATTTTTAGAAAATATTCACATTGCTCTGGAAATTAACGATTATAAGCTTTTTAATAGCAGTCAAAGTTATTTTCTATAGGCAGAATTCAGATAAGCTCTCTCCTTAGATTTTTCTGGTCATCAAAATATCCTCTTATTTAGTTTTAAAACTGGCAGCTTCTGTTGCTTCATCCCGTTCTCACTGGATCCTACCTTTAGTGTAGCCAAGCAGCCTTTCGCCTCTCCTTCCCACTTAATCTTTTCTAGGTTGGTGTGAAAATATTTTCCGTGTCTCATGTGGGAATGGAACTGAGAAAAGGAAATTTCTTCTGCCTAGGTTATATGAAGATTTAAGGGTTCTAGTTGTTTTATTTGATTGCCTGCAATTTGAAGTGTGTAATAACGTGTGAGAGGTAAATAAATTTAGATAACTTCTAAGGTGAATTTAATAGTCCTGAATCTTCAGTGAGTATTTCCAAATATGAGGGTGAGATATGTATGAAGTCACTGATGCTGCTCTGCCATGAATGTCCGGAAAGTCTTGTTCTAGATAGATTCTTCTTTCTGTTTGTTTTTAAATGCACGTATATCGAGGGTGATCCTCTTACAGAACGTTTCTGAAGCGTTTGCCTCTATAGTTAGAGAACACTTATCAAGAACAGCTGCTGGAGTGCTGTGGATCCTATCCATGGACTCATGGTGGTCTGCTGAACAACGTTCTTCAAGTTTGACAGGTGAGACAGAGACTCTCCAGTGCCACTGCTTTTGGATGAATCTAGCTGTGGTCGGAGAAAGTGCATCTTGCCAAAATATATGGGTAAGACCACACACAGTCTTTAAAATAGTTATTGTAAGCTTATTTTTAGGCAATATATGTCTTGACAGTTCTTTTATTTGCATGCCAGTTTCACTGCTGCTTATAGATTTTTCATTTATTTTAGTAATGGCAATTGCAGATTTAGATCTATGTTTGTAAAGCTTTTGCACAACATTTACTCTGGAAAAATACAGACTTACTACTTTCAAACCTTAGTTGAGATTAGAAAAGAGATTCTAAAAAATATTAAAGCAGAGTATTCACGCTCTTCAGATTTGGTGTCAGTGTTTTCTTATTAAACCCCATTTTCAGGGGCATAGTTCAGCAATAAAAAATGGCTTCTGGTTTTAAAATTATACCAGTTTCAGTAGCTTCTGTGCTTGTATAAGTCTACAGCAATGTATATTTAAGACATGAAATTAGTTCAGTAAGTAATAAAAACAAAATGTTTTTTTTAAATTGCATAGTTATTAAATACTGAATTTAGAATCTGTATTTGATTTATGTTATAATTCCTGGACAGTATTTTTCATGTGTATTTTAATGTGTAGAATATTCTTTGCATTCTAAGTGCCTGCTTCAACGATTGGCTCCATAACGTGTCTTTAAAATGTTGTATGTATAACTGACAGTAGAGAAGGGGGTTGTACCCTGTAGAATTTCTGAGTAAACAATACCCATTCGGTAACTTTCAGAACAGATGTTTTTTAAATACCCCAGGAGAAATTAAATATAATACTGAAATGGAATATCATAAACCATTCATTGGGTAGCGATGCTTTAAAGTTATAGATTCATAACAACGTGTTTTTTTTCCCCTATTTCTCTATTTTCCAGATTATCTTGCATAATTAATGCGTGACTGTTTCTCAACAAAACGTTACTCATTTTTTATTACTTCACATTGCATAGTCCTGTTGTTTATAGCAGTGGACTTTACAGACAATTAAGGAAATAGTCACTGCCCTGAGGAGTATACAATTAAATATATGCAGCTAGCCATTTCATAAAAGTATGAAAAAGAGGGAGGGGAAACCCTGTATAATGAACTGTAATAAAAACGAGTGATTTGAAGAATTTCATGGAGAAGGGAGAGTAGTTGGTTTTAATTTTATTATTAACTTTCTCCCCATATTCCAGTATGAAGAGTGTTAGTCATTGTGTGCAATTGGCTGGTCTTGTTATCCGCTTGAACCTGAAGGAGATGCCTGATCGATCATCACCGTTGCTTCTCTATATTTTTGGGGGAAAAAAGCCAACCCTGTATGATTTCCCTATGCAGTGAATGCAAGTTGAAATATTTCTGTGCTGTTTGTGAAGTTTACGTGAGTTTGAGATCCTCAGTCCTGTAAATAGTATTTTTTTTTTAGAAAAAAAAGTAATAGTAAAATGGGGTAGTTTCATTCTTTCTCCCATTTATCTCTCCACATCCTTTTTTCTTTCTTTAAAGTATTTAGTACCTGGATCTATTTCTTTTCCACAGCTTGTCAACAGTCTAAGCTTTGCCTTGTAATTAAAAATGTATTGTGGTTTTTTGTTGGAGAAGAGATCTGAAGATCATTCATGAGAAAGAGTTGAAAAGAGGATGAGGGGAATGGAAGGAATAAAACTGGAAGGAGGAGAGTTAGAAAGAAAATCTTGTTGTGTTTTAATGACTTTCTGTTTTAACAGTGTAGCTCCCGTTTTGTAGAGAAGGAATACTGAAGGGGAGAAGAAATGAAGAAACTGAAACAGGATGAAGAACAAAAACCATACACCCCTTCTCATGGTGACAACACACGTAGGAGAAAACTCCCCTCCGAGCTCCCAGGCAATGTGAAACCCAGTTTGTTCTGAAACAGCCAGTTCGGATACTGGGAGCAGCCTGCCTGTGTTCAGTGTGGTGTTGAGCTCGTTTGGAGTAAATTGGGCTGTCTCTGCATAGCACTTAAAATAGCACCTATAGGTCTGCCTAAAGAATAATAAAAAAGAATCGAACTTAAGTGAGGCTGGGAAGAGGATGGGAGACGTTTGTATTAAATTTCAAACACGCAACGTGTTCTGTGCTAGGGAGTTGGGTGGCTGATTTGTCACCTCTGCAAGAGAAAGGAGACGGTCATCCAGCGATGTTCAAATAAGCAGGTCTCAATTCTCTTTAAGATATTCTTTTGTCATGCTCTGAGTAATAGACTGCTTAATAACTGAATTGCAGTAATTAAGAAAAAAATTATAAAAATGTATTATAATTATTCCTTCCATTCATACCTCCTCCTCTGACCTGCCAAACCAATGTGAGGAAGGAGGGCTGGTTGTTGAGAGAGACCCTTTGGTTTGATTGTCAGAATCCAGACCTGTAACTTCTAAGATAAATAATGCAAGCTTTGAGGAAATGTTCTGTGTAAATAAGACAGTGAATGCGTTATTTTTTTAATACTTAGATATTTTGTTACTTTAACAATTTATTTCTGTTCTGCTTAGATGGAAAAATAATCACTTAAGAAGATACACCACTGTGTCTACTTGTTAGCTCCAAGAGGGACACGTCTAGGAGGCACCCAAACCAGTTAGCTCTGTGGAGAATTGACGGTTGGGTGAACAGGGTGATTTTTACTTGGAGACCCAGCCTATAATCAAAGAGAATTTGTTAACGTTTCCATTCCAAGAGGAAATGCAGGTTCTGGGTCTGCCAGAACGTACTGTGAGGGATCAAAGGTGCTGAGCAGGATGAAATTCTGCATTTTGGCAGAAAAAGACAATAGTGGATGGTGTAGAAGCTCTTGGGTATTAATGGGCACTTAGTACCCAAATCGCTTTTGGAACTGTATGGTCAAATTCCTTGTTAGTGATTGGAAATAGAATGTGTTTGTGATTGGAATTGGAGTATGTTGGAGCAGAAGCACTGAAAACCAGTTTTGTTGGAAAATTCAGCAATGTAGTCAAAAATTAATCCAGTTAGAAAAGTAGTGTTCTCTAGTATTTTCTGATTTCCTTTCCTGAGACCATTCTTCTTCTAGAGTGGTGTTTTTCAGTTGTTCTGAGCTGAAAAGACTTTGGACTCAAGTTTATCTTTCTGTCCGATAATTAGTTCAAGAATCAAACAAATCTCTGTTTCACATACTTGCATATCAAAGAGGATGTTAATTGGTTAATATTTGCATAGAATAATAAAATTTCTTTGTACTTTATAAGCTTGGTATTTTAAAGAAAGCTCTATTTTTCCAATACCCAAAGGGGACCTACAGGAGAAATGGGGACTGGAGTAATAGGACGAGGGGTAATGGTTTTAAACTGAAAGAGGGAAGATTTAGATTAGATATCAGGAAGAAATTGTTTCCTGTGAGGGTGGTGAGACACTGGAACAGGTTGCCCAGAGAAGCTGTGGCTGCCCCATCCCTGGAGGTGTTCAGGACCAGGCTGGGTGGGACTTTGAGCAACCTGGTCTGGTGGGAGGCGTCTCTGCCCACGGCAGGGGGGTTGGAACTTGATGGTCTTTAAGATAGCTTCCAACTCCAACCATTCTTTGATTCTGATTTTAGCGATGTGGGATCTACATTACAGGTTAATTCCTACAACATTTACTTTGTACCAAAACCCATTAGATGAGGTCAGTTGTAACAGTGACATTCTCTGTGACCTTCATCTCCTCTGGATTTCTTTCTCTGTAATGATGCTGCCAAAGCAGGTCCTTGTAGCCGGTCTTGTTCATCTCTTTGGAGAACCAGTGGGGGACGTACAGATCTTTTTTGTAAAATGAAACAGTGTTTAGGGGTGTTTGCTGCTTTGGCAAAATCCCCAACGCTAAAGGATGTGTGGCTTCTTGTGAGCTGGAGTTTGTTCTCATGGCGTAGGCTTTAAAGGTGGGGGCCCTCAGAAATAATTGTATTCTCTGTAAAGTGTAAAATGAGCTACCCTTTAATTCTCACATTTTATGCCTTTCTGTAGAGGTGGATTATAATCTTTTATTCTGTGAAAAAGAAACTTCAGTGACTGTTGGCCTTTGAGAATAAGGCAGAGTGTGCATTTTTACTTGGCCATCTTTATCCTGCTTATTCTGTGAAACTTGTAATTGTCCTTTCTTCAAAGTTTTTTTTATTATTTTTATTTTTTATGAAAATCTAAATGTTTTCTTGCTTTTTAAGGCCAGTTTTGCCCAGTGTGGGTTTGAAGCAGCTCTGCAGCAGAATGTTTATATTTCAGTTTCAGGGGAAAATGATACCAGTCTGTTCAGAAACGGAGTATTTGCAGTAGTAAGTGGCATCTTTACAAGCTAAACATAATGATCAAAGAGTTGAAGAAATAACAAATTTAGTTGTCTTTTGGACAAAATTACAATGGAATAGCATTTGGTTTGTCATTTAGCTTCAACATGATTTATTTTTCTTCTCTTTTAATTGAAGAACAAATCCAATTCATAACCGAATGCAATTCAATCTGCTCATTTTCTGATGTGGGTAGAAAATATCTGTTTTATCTGTGTATAGGAGCTACGGTAATTCAAGCTTATTTTTCCTTTTGAATAACTGAAATAAGCTGAAAGAATCAGACATTCATTACATGACATTATTATGCCCAGACACTTTTTTAGAATTCATGAATTTTACAGAACACTAATTCTTTGAGTGCTTTCCTTTCAGCTCTCATTAGTAACTATTCCTAGATTGGACATCTGACAGATATGCAACTAAAATAGTAAAGAGTTTCTCCACAAGACTGCCTATTAATTTAGAGGTGAAATCTGAAGAACATACAAACATATCTACTCCTAACTTTTTTCTTCCGCCCCAACTCAATCTGTGTTACTCAGCTAAAAAAGTAAGTTTATTTAAACTCGACAGTGGAAGAATAAGTTGATGAAACTTATTCTAGCATGGAAATGCTAGAAATAAAGTTTGCAGTGATCCTTAGCACAGCGATCCTTAGCACAGCCCCATTGTGTGTGGTACATCAGAATACAGTGCTAATTGATGGCATTTTTTTTTCCTCCCTAGAAATCCTGACTCATTCTTTGCACTGAACGAATACTGCTCACTTCAGAGTTAGTTATTCAGTGATTTTCTTTTTATCCCTCATTGCTCATTGGATGGCTGACTGCCATCTTTCCTGCACGGTATTCAAACCCTGCTATGAAGAAGAATTACTAACTTTCACGTGCTCTTTTGTGGCACGTGTCACACTATGAGTATGTTTAACAAATATTAATTATTTCTTTTCTTCACAGTAACCTTGGGAGAAATATTCTCTATATATGATGTATAATTTGGTGGAGGTACAAAGAATAAAATTAGAAAAAATAAAGGATAAATTCAACCCCAAACTTCTCAGTCACCACAGTACACAACTAAGATGTACTTTTTTGTGAAATTGCTTAGCTTTATCTATGCATCTTGATAAGTTTAAAGAGCTCGTTTATTTTTCAGTGATGGATGTATAAACTTTTACAGATCAAATATGGTTTAAACAAGGAATGGATAAGGACTGATAACTTCCTAAAATAATTGTTCTCAGTATTTCAGAGGCAGAACAGTATCTGGTTTCCCAGAAAAATATTGAGCGGTTTTAGTCTTGAACTGGAAAAAAGCTTCTTTACTACCTGGCCTTGATCCTTCCTCCTAACAAATCTCACCTCTGCAGTGAAGGAGACAGGAGTTCTGTGATAACCAGACCCACGGGATAGTAGTAATTTACAGCTCTCAGTAGTATTACTGCATGTATAGATAGAAAATTCCAGGGTTACACTTAAAGGGGTGTTTCTTTTTAGACTTTAATCCTTATGTGTATTGTGTAAGACAACTTTTGTAGGATAAGGGTAAGAATAATAACTGGTTAGTTACTGAATAATTAAGTTTTGGTATATTGATTCTTTTGGGGTCTCTGGTCCATTTTCAGAGAAAGGGGGCATGGTTAGATGGAGAATTGTTCTGATCTAGTATGGTATTTCTTTATCTCATCTATACATAGATGAGCCTCATTGTATATGTTTTCCAAACATAAAATTGGAACTCAGCATGTCCACTTTTATGATCAAGAACATACACAACTTTTTATAGGTTCCAGTGGGTGGCTTCATGGAGACCGAATGGTTTCATCATATGTGGTTGTGATCAGCTCTTAACATGCCTGTAGTCTTATTTAGTTTGTTATTGTACTATCTCTACTTATATTTAAATATGAAAAAAAAAAAAGTGTTGATAGAAACAGTCTTTATGTAGCATTGTTAAATAAATGTCTTTATTACATATCTATACGTAGAAATTTCAGTCCAAGCTTTGATCAGTGTTTTTTGTTGGCTTTGGGCTGGTCACTGGAACTTGGCATGCATCTGCCTTGGCTTGATTATTCATTTAATTTACCATAAATCAGGGGTAATTATGCTGAAGTTATTGTAGTTTTGTGGAAGTAAAACAGCTGTAAAAAAAGCAGGCAGAATGCTATACCTGTAATGGACTGTAGTCTTGTGGTTGAGAGGTGAGTTTAGCTACGGGCTGGACCACAGACTTCTCTTTGAACCTTCAGGAAGTCATGTAAGTTTTTCTGATGTTCACTTTGTCATCTGTAAAATGGGAATGATAGTTTTGTTTTTTTCTTTTTGTTTTTTTTTTTTTTTTTAAACAACTCTAATAAGGTTAATTTACGTTACTTGAGAGATGTTCAACGTTTGAGGTGTGACCAATGATGAAAGGTCATAGGAGCATCAACTCTAAGACTGAGTTTATCTCTGTTGTGTTCAGTAGAGTTTTTAGTCCCCTATAACTGAGAAATAGAGAAGACTGCCTTATATTTTGCCAACATAAGAAGGACATGGACCTGTTGGAGTGAGTCCAGAGGAGGCCATGAAGATGATCTGAGGGCTGGAGACTCTCTGCTGTTAGGACAGGCTGAGAGAGCTGGGGTTGTTCAGCCTGGAGAAGAGAAGGCTCCAGGGAGACGTTATAGCCCCTTTCAGGCCCTAAAAGGGCTCCAGGAGAGATGGGGATGGACTCTTTATCAGGGAGTGTAGTGATAGGAAGAGGGATAATGGTTTTAAATTGAAAAAGGGGAGATTGAGATTAGATATCAGGAAGAAATTTTTCACTATGAGGGTGGTGAGACTCTGGCCCAGGTTGCCCAGAGAAGCTGTGGATGCCCCATCCCTAGAGGAATTCAAGGCCAGGCTGGATGGCGCTTTGAGCAACCTGATTTGGTGGGAGGTGTCCCTGCCCATGGCAGGGGGCTGGAACTTGGTGATTTTTAAGGTCCCTTCCAACCTGAACTATTCTATGATTCTGTGATAAAAGAGACGACTTAACACTACTGAAATAGGTGAAGTGCTAAGTAATATTAAGATTTTTTTTTTTATTTTGTCCACTAGTCAGCATTGTAGAATATTTATTTAATAAAGTATTAGCATCTTTCAACTTATTTAACTCACTTAATGGAATCTCCTACAACTTTTCTGTTGCCAGGTTTTCTGATGCATTTCTTCCCACTATCCTAGTTAATATCCTGGGAACTGCTTGAGTTGGCTAAAGAAATTGCTTGTGACTACGGTACTTTCATATTTGTAGATTTATGTTGCTACTGAGCCCGTAACTCCAGGGATTTTTTTATATTTAAGGAGGGTGCAGAACATAAGCAAGTGTTATACTTAATCCTGTCTATTAAACATCACTGTGGAGTCATCAGAGCACAGTCATTGCCTGTCCCTTGTGCTTTAACTTATTGCTTTGTTTAAAAACAGAAAAAAATCAGGCCACTTACAAATCTTCTGTAAAACTAGACATTTCAACCGAGATCAACATTTTGTTGTTCAAAACAGGATAACAGCTGTGACTTTGTAAGCTACTGTTAGTGGTTTTTAGAAGCTAATTTGTCAGCTCGCTGGCACGCTGAGCTCATTTGCCGAAAGAAGTTGATGTCATCTCCCATATCGTTCTTTGTCAAAGCTCAGCGTCTCTTTCTTTAACCAGTGAGTCTCAAATAGAATGTTACAGAACGGGGCTGGTTGCCAGTGGCATTAGTTTTCTGTTTATGTAACTTCAATTTAGATCATTCATGGCTTAACACAAAATTCAGTTGTCATGTGAGAGTTGATTACCCTTTTATTTTTGTATCCTGTATTCATGATATGTAGCTTCTTTTTGTCTGCTTTGAATAAAAAAATGTGAAGAGCAGAAATGTTTATTATTTTCAAGTATTGCTACTTAATTTATTCAAACAGTAGTCAATGTAGTTTATTATTGCTTCTGCCACATATAGCACAAAATAGGGATTTATTTAATGACTATAGCTATTGATGGAAAATAAGTTTTCTTGGAAGAATGATTATCAATTAAATGTCAATACTGCACGTTGTTTCAACACAAAACTATTTATAATTTCTGTTGAACATCATGTCTAAAAAGGAGCTGTGAAACTGCATGTTTTCAGATTCTCTCTTATTGCTAAGAAGTAATGGCAACATCGGCATAGAATTTGGTGAAACCCCAGTAGTTTTAGTCTTTTAAGTAAATTATCTAGTGGATTTTTAGTAGCTTCACTGTCTCAGTAGCTTTACAAAACGTTGTGGGATATAAAGAAGAGATCCTCTTACAAGATATCAGCTAAATAAAAGATGAGGCATTAAGGGTAGGAATAGTTTGTTTTCCCACTAGAGCAAAGTTGCTTGCGAGATCTAACCAGGGATCTTGGACAAGTGAGAAAGCTTGAGAAAGTTATTTGGAGGACTGAAATCAAATGCTGATTGTGTGGAGCCACCCAAAGATTTCACAGAACTGAGTGGGTGATAACATAGGTGAGATCCGTTGCTGATAAACCCCAAGTCACGTGCATGAACTCTGTGATGTTTATTTTCATAGAAAAAGAGCTCTGAGATTCGCAGTGGATACCTCTCAAAGCTTAGGAGTTGTCAAAAATTGATTAGATTTTAAAAGAATTGAGAGCATATGAGGAAAACAGTGTGACTAGTATTTCTGCTCACCCTGTTATAAAAACAATATTCTAGAATTAGAAAAGAATTGAATTAGTTCTGTATAAGGAGAAACACAGTTGGCTAGTTGTAAACCGAGGTGAAACTTTAGGTCTGTTGGAGAGAAAATCAAGTAGGGGCTTTGCCTAAGAGTTCAGTATTGGCCCTTATAGGGAGTACTTGGTCTCTGTACAGATCCCTGTTCTGAAGGTTTGGTTCTAGATACGCTAATTACAGTATCCAGATTATAGTGCCGCGTACTGTGTAATGGTGTATTACCGTAGCAGGAGAAAAGTCACCAAATCTTCAAAGATTTGATGCTAGTGTGTAAATGAATAACTAGTGTAAAAATCAGGATGCAGAAATTGAAGAACTTTGATTGCTTATGCTTGTAAAGGTAAGTAGGCTGCACTTCTGCAGAAGTATTTTCAAACGTCTATTGCCTCAGTAGTATTAATTTGATTTGTAATTTATTGGTCATCCGAACATTAATATTTCACTGTGAATTTTTAAAACAATAAGGTATTGTCCAGATTCATTTTGTCAGGGTAGTCAATCTGAGGTTTTTCAGATATTGTTGTTGTTTGTTTTCCCTACTTAAATCTCTTCTTTAATTTGTTGACGCTTTTAAGCCCGGTTCTTTGAATGCTGATATTTGATGCTCCTGTTGTTCATCATCTTCATGATTTTTCTGGGTCTTTCTGGAAGAATTGGCCTATTGAAAGCTATATGACTACACTCAATAGCTGTATGTATCATAAAAGTGGGGCTTCGAATGGGAAAGGGAAACTTATAAATATCTGGAAAATGCTGTTTTTACTAATCTACACCTTAATCTTGTAGTCTTTGCCCAAAGGAAGTAGCCCCACTGCAAGCTGTAGTATTAAGACTACTGAAATTCTATTCATTGTTCATCTAAAATGACTGAATTTTGATAGGGAATCATGTGTGTATTTGCTATTATCCTGTTTATTTCCTGAAAGTATGCTTTGATGAAAGCCTTTGGGCATGAATTTTGTTCCATTTTATCCTTAGGTACAAACAAAATTAAGCCTGAAGATGTGCTTAATAATAAAGAAGCTCCAGAAAGTTTCAAAATAGAACATTATAGATGCTAATTTATTGTAAATGTTAACATGATAGACGGACACAATATACTGAAACCATAATGTGTGTATCTGCTATTAAAACTTATTTGAGATGATGTTATCATGCTGCCATCTGGACTGATTTATCCTTATATTGTTACAGTTTTATGATGATTATATTCAAACACTTAATGTTTTCTTTTTCAAACATTTCAACACAGTGGACTAGTAAATCAGAATTTCCTTTTGAAAGATTGATTGGTGCGAATGTATCTAATCACATCCAAAGTCTATTCAGAACTCTATTCAAAAGTGCCAATACTATGTTTTTGGATTACAGAAGGACCACACATATTGTATGTGGTTCTTTAATGGTTGCGTAAAACTCAGTCCTGTGTTCCCTGAATCCTGATTATTTCCAGAGGTAGTAGGTAAAAATTTCTAACTTCCCCTTCCTCTTTCTCATCCATTAACGAGTTTTGTGAGGTAGCAGTTTTGTGGCCTGACTGTTGCTTTCTGCATCGCCATGGGATTATTTACAAGCCTACGCCTCTATCCGTGTGATAACAAGGTAATTGAGCTGTTTCTCCTATCTATATTTCTTAGATTTATTATGGAGTATCTGTTGTAAGGAGTGCTGAACCATAACGTCTTTCTCCACCTCCTGCCTGCGAACCCCCCCATCCCAAAAAACGTTTTACGGTGGTCTGCTGATTTTTCTTTTCAAGTAACACTGAGAATTCAGATCAGCAATTGGCAAGTGTATTTTTACATTTTGAGAAATTACGTTACAGGGCTGGCTGGTAGGATGAAGTTTTTGTTGTCTGACAACCTTTAGGGGATAGCCCACACCGTGTACCTGCTTGTGCCTCTGTACATGCGGCTAAAGTTGGATGGGCACTACAGTGTGATCCAAGACATCATATGAGGTGAAATTGTTATATTTTTCTTGTTTAAAAGGAAAATTGATGCATAAACTTTATGGACCTTTTAAGTGTCTGATGTTACTATAATAGTGTAAGACTAGTTAAAAAAAACAACCAAACAAACAAAACCCGGAATGCAGCCCTCTCAAGTAGCAAATTCATTTTGATTTTTGCCAAAATGCCGTTACATTTCTTTATTTGCTTAATTGTTATAGCAGTGTGAATAGTTTGAAAGCAAGTAAAACTGAAAACACTGTAGCCAGATGTACTCACTAATCTCTGGAAAAGCCTGGAATGTGGGTTGAGCAAGACAAGTAGCATAACATGTAGATATGTGTGGCATCATTAGCAGTTTCAAGTTAGTATTATGCAAATATAATTTTTTTTTTTTTCAGAAGTGGCAAGAAAATAGCTTTTTAAAAATGTAAACAAAGATAAAACATTCCTCCTGTTCAATCAGGAGGAATTTTTGGCTTGTTATGACAAACCAATATTGAGTCTCTTGTTCATGTATTTCAGTATTTTGTCTATAGCAGCGGCCAGAATTGGTTATTGAAGAAAAAAAGTATAAGAATTGTGAAAGAGGAGAGCTGTGCAATAGCTTGCTCGTATGGGAGGGAAGGAAACCACCGACCATCAGTTAGTGATTAAAGTTTGTGAAATACAAGCGTATTTCATAAGTTATATTTAAAATGAATTTAGGAATTTTTAAACTCAACTTTAACTTGAGATATTGTCTTGTTATGGCCATCGGCACATGTTTTAGAGAAGGATGAAAGAAATTTTGCAGTAGATACATGGGATAATCAACTTTCTGAGAAGGTCTCATTGTAATCCTTAATACTCAGATAAAATTTTAAACCTCAGATCATGAGGTTTGCATTTCTTTCAAAACATATTTGAATACTAGTTCTCAGGGACCCAAGACATGTTTGAGTATTAACGGGTAATTGTTGTCCATGTAAGCATTCAGTTATAAAACCATTGAACAAGTTATTGAATGCACTTATTTTTCTTGGTATTTGAGTCCTACTTTTCTCTTGTCCAGAAGCTCCAGCTCTAGTCTTGCCTGCTTTGATTTGACAAGGCAACTGGATCAAAGCTGATTTAAAGCTCTTTTCTTTACACAACATTTTATTTTTACAAAACTTCTGCATCACTGTTATCCCTTTGCTCATTGGCCTGTTTCAGCAACATTTGACCAAATTAAGAGGGATGAGGGGGATAGATACCTGATCAGTGCAGTTGTGTAAGTCTTGTTCCTTAATACTACAAGCAGTGCTGCAGAGGGATGCTTAAAGACTGAGAAGTTTATCTTACCATTTTAAATAGCAACTGTACTTAATATTGGTTGAAGTTACACTTGTAAGGCAGGTTAGTGGAAATTGTAGTGTCTCACATTTTTCCTAGAGCTGCCCTTTGCTTATCTTTCTGTCCTTGTCTCTTCTGTGCTTGTCTTTCTTGTTGTCCTCAACATCAGCGACTGCAAATGAGTTATACGATATATTTTGTGGGAAGATTATTTTTTTTCAATTAGTGAATAATCTGAGAGTTGGGCTACGTTCTGGAAGCATTTCTGTTCTTTGGAACTAACTTTGAGGGAGTGAAGAGGCTCCACGAAGTCTTTCTGCTTTCCATCAGGGCCATGACGTACAGGTGATGCATGATGATTCGCTATCTCGTGGGTTTGGTGGTATCATCGAATGATTCTGCTCTGAAACCCCTCTCCTCTTGACTTAGGGCACTTACATCTCATGTTGATTGAATGATTCTGTATTTTACCCACTACAGGAGTAAGCAATCTCAGTTGTTTCAGATTGATATCAACCAAGTGAGAGATTTACTTTAAAGGCTTATGCTG
The DNA here is from genome assembly GCA_033628505.1 of Tringa tobata. Taxonomy (NCBI): domain Eukaryota; kingdom Metazoa; phylum Chordata; class Aves; order Charadriiformes; family Scolopacidae; genus Tringa; species Tringa tobata. The sequence goes on along the minus strand of JAHREE010000422.1, from coordinate 1,783,751 downwards.
TTTTCAGTAATAAAAACATCCCCAGCTCAATAGATTTGGCTGTGAATTCCAACAGAAAAGTCTTCTGTGTAAGCGCAGAACTGAGCTCAGTCTTTCCACTGAATAAAGAGAAAGGTTTACCATGTTTCCCCTCTGAATCCTTCTGTTACCCAGAATACTTTAATGCCCTAGAGCTGGAAAAGAGCTTTAAAAATACTAGGGCAGTTCTGGTTCCAAGACTTTCTGGGTCTGTTGGTGAAGACTTGTCGCTGCCTTCAACATTTCAGGAAAATGTACATCTGAACCTTGCTCATTCTCATTACAGCATTCCCTGGATAAAGGATGGGTCTTGTTGAAGTGCATGTCCCTCCTTGGTGGCAAATATCTCATTGATGGCAGGAACCTCTGTTGTAACTCTAAGTAGATATTGTCATTTTTGTGGTGTTAGCCAGGTGTAAATCTTATCTTCCTGTTCATTTATGGCTAATTAATTGTTGCAAGAGGGATTTAATTCATTAACTTCACATATCCGCATAGCCAGTGTATGCATCTGAAAGAGTAAGCATAACCTTTGTATCTATAGCCAGCAGAGAGAAATAAGTGATTTTTACTTAGTGATTCACTTGAAAATAAATGTCTAAAATCAGCCAGGTGAATCATAACATGTTCCTCTCCACTGCCTTTGGAGGAGGTGTTGGTTGACTCAGATGTAGATACTTGGTCCCCTTGGAAACTTCATCCTTCACCTATAGGGTAAGTATTTCCTACTCAAACTGATGGAGAACAGGGCCATGAAATGTGGTCTGTTACTTTGATGTTACTGTAAGTGTTCAAGATCAGGCTGGATGGGGCTTTGAGCATCCTGATCTAGTGGGAGGTGTCCCTGCCCATGGCATTGGGGATTGGAACTGGATGATTTTTAAGGTCCCTTCCAACCCAAACCATTCTGTGATTCTACTGTCAGAATCTTTGCCATAAACACGTGCTGCTGTACTTGTTGCACAGCGTATGTCCCCGGGGCAGGTCTTTACAGTACTTTTCCATTGTTTTGTGTGGATTGTGTAAAATACTGTTGTTATTGACATCAAAGCTGCTATTCTGTGTAGCTGGACCTAAATCTCAGATATGTGGGTTTTTTTCTTCTTTTTAAACATTCTGACTTAAGTTTTTTTTTTTCTTAGAGTACAACCACTTTATTATGGTCTAGTTAAGTTTGACTGTATACTTGTTACATTTCTGTATAATGTTTGTATCATTAAAACTTCTCAAATAGGTATAGCTAAGAATTTTTTATTGCATTAGGGCAAGCTTTTTCATCTTTTTCCTTCAGTAATTAAAAAAACCCCAAAGGAACAGAAACAATCCATTCTAAGGTCTTATATGACCTTTATCATGGTTCGTCTTTGAAACAGTTCCTGCATTCACTTTTATAAATCAGCTTGTGGAAACAATTTGGCGAGGCTTGACTGGATGGTCTCCTGTAGGTACTGAGCCTGTGAGAGCAGCCCTTTAGAGAGACTCTCCCTCCAACAAAGAAACTACACCTGACTTTAAATTGGTTAATTGGAACTTCTGATTTCGGGATCAGACCCTAGGTTCTTTGAAATCTTGGGAGAATCTAATATTAGTGACACTATTAGTGACTGCAGCTGCAGTTTAATGCAGTCTCTGAGCTCAAGGAAATGACTTACCTTTGCTGTTAAACCTATCCCCGCTGTGTGTGTGTGGATGGTACGTGCCCTGCTTCCCAGGCTTGTGATTTAGATGTCATCTTCAATTTCTCTGAGATTTACCTCAGAGCAATTATGGCATATCTTGCTGTTAAACAATTTGCAAGATAACAGTATTTTCTTCAAACTTTTAAATCAAAGTTCAATGCCATGTGATTTATGTTAATTAACTCTGAAATAAGTAGATTTTTTTTCCCTTTGGCATAGGAACTCCTGTGGAAATAATGTCTGCACAGTTTCTTTATGCTCCATGATTGGGGCATGTAGGTAATCTGTGATAATAGAGCTAAAAGGCCTTTCAAAGAGGAATGAAAATGGTGTGTAAAATAAAATGCATAATCTCAGTTCATTTTTGGGAGCAGATAATACTTAAAAAGAGAAATTTTTTTAGTGCAGGTATTTGTTTTTTTCTGAATTATAGTCAACTATTTCAAGTTGACTTTCATTTGCAGTGAGGGATGTAGAGAGTCATCTCAGTAGCAATCGCAATGGTGAATATTCTCACCACCCCACTTGTGTTTGTATTGGTTTTAGAAATTTTATTTCTCCTGGAAAAAAAACCAAAACAGTTAATGTTAAATATTTTGTCATTTAAGGTTGAGCTAAAATAATGATACAAGCAAATCTTTGCTCTAAGCTTTGAAGAATATTGTTGGAAAGCAGGAAATTCATATCAGGGCAACTTATAATAAAGTTAATCAGCAGAGTTACATACTGTTTAATGGAAAGGCTCTGTTGAGTCGTTCTCAGCCAAAGCTGAGAGCAATCACTAGACTCTGTGCTGCTTAAAAGGACTGATTTTTTTTTCTCTTTTTCTTTTTTTTTTTTCTAAAGAGGAGGTTCATGTGGACTGAATTCCCTTTTACAAAATGGGCATGTTTCCCAGGGAAAACATGATACTTCTTCACTAATCAGGATGGAGCCTTATTCTGCAATGGGACCTACATTTTGGTCTTTTCGCCACATCATTGCTGTTTTCTACATGGACAAAAATAGATATAGAGTAAACCAACCCAAAAAGTCAATTATAGGGTTTTATAGTGATGTACTGTGAAAAATTTGGTCATGTTTTTCATTATACAGAATGTTCTTTCCGAAGACGTAAACAGAAAAAAGCACATATGTTTGATTTTAAAAATAACTTTGCTTAGCTGTTTAAAAATGCTGGAGACATTTTGGATAGTTCTAAATGATCAGCATCGTAATTATATGATAAAACTTCTGTGTAAACACCTATCTGGTTTATAATTATTTAACTGTTGGGATTTTGGGGTTCAAGAGGTATACTTTGAAAAATTTCTCGTATGTATCTGAAAAGTCTGAGTTATTCATCTTCCTCTCCTCTCTAATCAGGAAGTAACTGTTAAATCTGTGATGTCAGTTTAGGGGGAATGATTTAATTTAAAAAGTATTAACATGTGAAAGAAATATTGGAATGAATGAAAACAGTTTGGTCCACTGACATTTAAACCAGTGATTATCCCGGGATAGCGTAGCGTAGGAGAGATGCTGAAGTAATAACTACAATTACAGTATCAAAGCAATAAAAAATTAATATGTAATAATAGAATTATAAACAAAAGCCACATTTTTCAGTTGCGGGTGCCTGAAGTTCAATAGATAAATCCATATTTGGACATTACAGAAATGCAGTGGGATTTTGGTAGGTGTTGGGCTCGGGCACTTCATGGTGTTTTCGTGGCAAATTGCAAAAGCTCAGCATTTCTGCAAATGAGTCCAAATCCATTTAGGTTTCTAAATATGGACACTAATATTTGAAAAATGAGAAAGATGTAAAGATGTGAAGAGTTATGCAAATGAGCGTAAGTACTTTTTGAAGAATAAATTCTGGTGTGTTTTTTGGATAGTTTAGTTTAATTTGTTAGATTTAGTTCTTGTTAGATTTAATTTGAGCCTTATCCACTTCTTAGTAAATTTAGTGGGAACTTTTGAAACCTTTGTTTATATATTTATTGCTAACATGTTTTCTGACTAAATGTGCCTGTTGTTTTGCTTGACACAACCCAAGTAAACAATTGCTTGCTTATATTTACATGAAAACACCCTTTAATCTTATTCCTTAAATATAAAATAATTCATAAAAATTCCTATTCCTTGAGATTACTACATACACCAAAATGATCAAATGCATAATGTAATAATAGAGATACTACTACGTTGGTTACTAATTTTTTTTTTATGATTTCTAAGCAGTCTGCTTCCAGTTTGAAAATACTTTGTTTCCAGTACAGTGACCGCAGTCAAAGAGTTCCTGTACATGACAGCAGTTCTTGTCACCTCTGTGTTGTCCTCCTGCTTCTCTCCATTGTCACTCTGCATCATCTTTCTTATTTCTCCACAGAAAGCAGACCTTACCACCACCTTTTCAGTTAGTTGCCATATTTACGAGGTGCTCCCTTTGCATGTTCTGGGTAACCCAATACGTATTTCCTCCTACATATTTCCTCTGTACAATTCGATTTCCCCAAGTGATACCGTATTTCACTTCCTTAAACTTCAGTATTATATTCATTCTGAATGTCTTCTAATTAATCCACGGATCTTTCAGGCTTCCTTATGCTCTAACTCAGCCATTGGACGTGCCTTCAGTTTGTGCATTTAAGGACCAAAAGAGTTCTTTATCTTATCTGTTCTAACCTATTATATCAGTTGTCCCTGTTAAAAAGTACTTCTACCAAAAACCTTTAGTGAATGTTTGACTCAAATTTGTCTTCCAAAGTGTAATCCATATTGGATTTAAAACATGAAAAAAATAATGAATCTACTATGTCCATTGGTATTCTCTTTAATGAATTACTCAATCACTGAAGAAGTAGTTATATTACATCAAATTTAAGTGTATCTGGTGTTGTTCTCTGTTCACTTTGGTTGTGTCCACTCTTTCATGCATCTTCCTCCAGGACTTATACTTTGGTTAGGATATTGAGTCACCTTTTGATGTTTTTTTTTGCTAAGCTAGACAAATTGGATTCTCTCTGTTATTTGCAATATTTTCTAGTCAACAACATATCTTTTATCTTTTAAAACTGGATCCTGGTACTGGGCACACAGTTTTAATATCTGTGTCACAGTTGAGGCACAAAGAGTTGAAATAACTCTGCAGTCTTACACCCGGTGATCTCATTAAACATTTTTGACTTATTGTAGTGGGGACTCCCGTTAAATTGAGTATCTGCTCTAAATCTTACCTTCTTTTCAGTGTTGTCTTCCAGACTGTTGTCCATTTTGCAGTGTGTATTTTTCTCTAAAATAGGTAGCTTTACTTTGAGATACAATACTTTGAGATCCAATTGTATTTAGATAAACCACATCATGTTAAATGACTTCACTCTCTGTACTGGAAGGTGCTGGGATGGCTTCCCATTGTGGGGCTGGCGTGGACTGGTGGGGAGCAGCTGTAGGCGTGTTTAGCTCTTGTCTGGGGTCAACCCACCAATCTCCTAATTTATAACCCTTGCAGAGGTTGAAACAGGTGCATGGACTTGTGTAGATGAAGCAGGGTGAGAGAGAGGATATAGGAGAGGAGAAGTTGGTGGAAGAATTGAAGAATGGGAAAGAAGGCTGAATGGAAAGGAAGAAAGGGGAATAAAATGTGAAGGAAAAAGCAGAAGGTAAAAAATGAGAGGTGGAGAAGGGACCTCTAAACACAGTCAAAGTTGCCTCATACTTCAGCAAAAAAAAGACTAGAATGCGATGAGGAGGATTCAGTTGCAGCATTCCTGAAAACACTAATGAGAACAGAGATACTTAATTTTTTTTCTTTTTAACTGGGTTGTTTAAGTTGTCTCAGAAGTAGAGAGGTCCTTGGGGTCAAGGTGGTTCAGGAATTCCAAGGGCAAAATAAATTATTCTGATGTATGCCCATACATATCGCTCCTGGGCTTAATGGAATCAAATTGTGGTTACAATAAAAGGAACTTTGTTTACATTCTCTGGATCCATTTTATGTAGTAAAACTTCAGTAATATTTCTTTTATAGGGATCATCACATACTTGAAAACAGGGCCCAGCAATGGAATGCAACAAAAAACAGAGTGTGACTAAAGTATCGATGAAATTCACTGTTAAGTCTTTACTTGACTTCTAAATTGCCATAAAACTTCAAGTTTTGAATCACAGCTGCGTTCACTAATACTATGTTAGTCTGGCCACCTGCCTTAATATCAAACTTTCTTTCAGGAAAAGAAAACATTTTCAGATTTCTGATTGCTGGAGAAGGTCAACAAATCTTTATGGTTTTTGTTCATACATGTGTTTCTTTGTGACCAGAAAGTAGGCTTCAGATGGTGTAAGGCATAGAATTAATTTACATTATTCTATTTGTATTTTATACAAGCGAGAGGATGCATTTTGATGCTACATTTGAACTGGATGAGATATTATACATTATCTAGAGGTGATTACTCTTGTTTCTAGCTCTTTGAAATACTTTTCTTATTAACGGGATGAGAGGTTGTGCCTATAGGTAGAATTGGTGTTAGCGTGGAAATGAATTTTAGAATGACGCATCCAGTTACATGTGCCCACATTTTTGTGTAAAAGCATGTAATGACTGTAACGTTAATGGAATGTCAGAGCAAAAACAAGGTGTAAATCAAGATTTTAGAGAAGACCTTTTCAGGGTGGCATCTTGCTGTAAGAAAGCGTTCTTGTAGAGAAAAAACAACTAGGAGGGTGAAATAAGGCTCTCTAAGCATCGCCACTTTCTCTCTGCTACTGGAAAGGATGTTCTTTTCTGATGCTTCCTGAGCAACATCATCTTCAGGCATCATCTCTAATATTTTCTAAGCTCTGGGTTTTTTTTCCTTATTTTGAAATTCCTCTGTACTGCCACAAATTAATCATTCTCTGTCATTTATTTTCTAGTTTGGATAATTCTTGGCTTTATAAGTAGATATTTTGTATTGCCACCATTAACTTTGTTTTACTCTTGCACCTTGGATTTGTGATTCATGAACCGGAGCACAGTTATTTGGATCTCTGAAGAGCAAAACTCCATCCTGTTACTGTCTAAAAGTAAGGTGAGGTAAAAGAGGTGGATCCAGATAAGTAAACTCAAATACAAACAATTCATACCTCTGCATTTTACTGTCTGATCTATGACAGAGAGGAGGAACCCTCTACTGCATCATTCATACGGCCTTCCTTGGGATAAAGGGTATCTCTTGAGTTGCTTATTTTTCTCTGCTGAGAGTGTAGGTCACTTAATGTTAATGTAAATACAGATATCTAATGTTTATCTACCAAAGTTTGGGCAGGTGAACCATTATATTTAAATAAGTGGATAAAGACCAATGCCTGCCCCTCCCTTAGCATTTGGGATTCTGTTACTGGATCTCTCTTTTCTGTCTAGCTCCACATTTTTTTGGTTTTAACCTAAACTATAGAAGGACTTCATTTTATTTGGATCTTTTATCTCTTTAATAAGAAGTTAAAGAGCTTGTAGTTCACAAGTCATTAAGGAGAGGCTGGTTTATATTACCCTATTACCTTAGGGTAAAACATGTTTATCATCTGTCTTCATAGAAAACTAGACTGAAGATGTTGAAGGTGTAGATCAATACTAATTTTGAGTCTGAATATAGGAGCAAGCTATAGACCAGTCTGGAGAGGGCTGAAGTTTTGGAAATAATGGTGAAATAGGTAGTCAGAAATAAGAGTTTAGGGAAGGAGACAAAGAATCGACGTCATCTGATCTAGTGAATGACCTTATGCTTGGTAAAGAACTGGCCCATAAGTAGTACTAATGGAAAAATAACAATGGAATCTTTTGGTAGTAGCATCTGATACTCAAAATATGTTAGCACTTGATTTGAATAAAACTCGGGCGAATAAATGGAATAATTTTTTTGATATTATAAGGAAATGATCTATTGAATGACAGTTGCACACAGGAATGGAAGAGAAGAAAAAAAAGGTGCCGCTAAGCATGATACTTATCCTTGTATTCACACTTAGTACCCTTTTATCTGCTCTAGTTTGTACACTTTCATAGTTCTGTGTGCCTAATGAATGTATTCAATAGTTCCTTCGCTCAGGGAGCAGTCTGGTTCCCTTGAACATGTATCTGGGTAATGGCTTTGACTCCATTATTTCCCAAGGACTATTCAGTCCTTGTTTTTCATGGAGGGCTGAAGCAAAGTCTCTGCACAGTCTTCTGTGCAGAGAAGCATGCTTGCTGGAGGTATTCTTTTTTGGAATGTTTTTGCAGTTTTCCAATGATTCGAAGTTGTCTAACTCTGAACAAAACAGTGAAAAAGGTACATGATTGTGTTTATACCAAATTTGCATTCTTTCTGCAATATTGTGTGAAGTGCAGGTTGAGAGCTGAGCTCTTGGATGCTAGTTGTTGACCACTAACTTCATAACATACCACTTATGGAAAAATAGATGCTTGAGGAAGGGGCAAAACCTGGAAAGAAGACATTCTTAGGTGTCAACAGGATGAAGCAAAGAGCATCCAATTCCCTTTCCATCTTTAGCTTTCCTTCATATGTATGTATATACTTATAAGTATTTTTTTTTCATAAACCAAACAGTCAGAGGCACAGATTATTTCTTTAGTGCTAGGATGTTGCTAAAGTATTAACTATACTAATTCAGTAGTAAAAATGACAAAGTTTGTACACATGGTGTCCGTACCCTTGGACCAATAGCAACAGATGGATCAGTAATTTTAGAATAGCCTCCTATTGGCCCATGCAGTGGATTTTGAATGCAGAATTTGGCATGAAAAAAAAAAATCATCATTTCTGCAAAGAACAGTATAAACTGCCGAAATTTATATTTGATAGATTTGTACATACCAATAAATACTTTGTAACCTTTGATGTTTTAAGACTGCCAGGCTAAGTAAAAGGAGTATGCTTTTCCTTTTAAAGCAAGCGTATCTTTGCGTTTTGTCCCAATGTAGCAGAGCTGGTTGATGTTAATATTTTTCCTTTTGGTTTTCTGAATTCATAGGTGAAACTTTTTGGATTAACTGTTGCCCTAAGACTTTCAGAAAGTTTATGGTGGTAGTCACTGCTAATTTAAGGAAGGCAGTATTAAATATTTATATTTATCCTGAAGAGCTTTTGATCATAGCTCCATCCCACTCCATCTCAGAAGCCAGCATTTTTCTCCCGTCTGTATCAACAGTCCCAGCTTCTTAGAAGTTGGAGATCATAAATAAGTATTTAAAGATATCTTAAATCCGTTTAGTTCCACAGATTCCTCTCTATTACCCTCCTCCATGCCACACACATGCATGCGAAGGGAGAGCTTGGTGGCCCCATAAAATCTCAATATTGACCCTAAGGCCCTCTGAAAATCTGCTTTGAAATCTTGGTTTTATTTTCTTCAAGTTTTTAATGGTTAAAGTTCATATTCACAAGTATTTAAAAGGTGTGGATCAGCACCTTATTTGCAGTGTTATTTAAAGTCCTTGGTGTTCTCAAATCTGCTCTGAGTTTTGTTTTTTTTATTGGGTTAATTATAGTGGGATTTTCTTTTTTTTAATCGAAAAGTATTTCTTTGTCCTTATACCTAAATCTTGAAAATTCCCAGGAGAGAAATTTTCACATTCTGGAGTTTAGGACAGAGTTCTGCAAGACGCCTACTGTGTTTGGCTATTTCCATCTTAATAAGAAGGGCTTTATGTCTACTAAACCACTATTTCTATGTTTTTATGGAATTGGGCAGTGCCCAGTTCCATAAAAAGCCATTGTACCATAGCTGTAGCAGCAGCATTTCTGCAGATCAGCTACGTGAAGTGGTCTGTAGTCATTTGTTAAAAGAAGTTAAAAATTGAATGTAGAATCTTCAGGAAAAATAGCTTTTCTTAGAAGCGAAGAAAAACTGCAGTCGGTTAGGTTTGCTTGTATGGTTTGTCTTGAGTATTTTTTATGTTCACAGTCACTTCGGTATCTCAGAGAATGAGAAGATAAGGAAAAAATTATCTATCTGGAACTGTGAATTACTTTAGTATTTTCTCAATCACTACTGAAATTCTTTGAAGTGTGTTTGTATTTAGTGTAAACTCACTTCATGTTCAGCCTAGCATCTTGAAGCTTATATCTGCAGGCTTAAAGCTGCTTTTTTTTCTGTAGGTTGTGGTTGTCATTTAATAGTTTCTTGTGTTTATAATCTTTTTATCCTGAATATTTCCATATTGACTTAAGTGATAGTAAAGGAGGGGTTTTGTGATGCTATTTCAGTGCTGGGAAGTGGTAGTCAGGTAGAACTTGGTATCTTAGCGGTCCCTTTGGCACCTGTCACATCTCAAAACTCTTCAGTGCTTTAAAAAATGAAAGTCAGTAGCATAGATATCTACCAATATTAGAAGGACTACTGTGTGCTTAGCTTCCAATAATACTAAAGATATTTTAAACTCTTAGAATGAAATAGTAATTTCTCGCTCAGTACTCTCTAAATATTTCTGAGGCAGTTAGGACAGCCCAATAGAAAGTAGAGGGGTTAATATGAAAACAAAATGATATTAACACAAGTGATGTTTCTTCTTCAGCAGTTTTGTTCACTTTATAGTGTTTGGAAGAACATCAGACTATGGACAGAAACTACTTGTGTATCAATATAGTGGTTTTAAAAATATAACAAAAATGAGTCTGTTAAGACCAATTTGTTCTTTTGCAGGATTTTTGTACATTACACGTGTAATTTTGCAAGAATGAAATTCTTGTAAAATCCATTTTATAGAAGTTGGTTTCCTTTAGAAATGTTTTTGATCTGGTTTTATAAATGGTGTTAAGTATAAATGCAACATGTGTGGTACTGAAACACTCAGGAAAGTTTCAGAAAGATTTTGGGTTTGAAGCACTTTTTCAAATCCTCCATGTGAATTTATTTGCAAATCTTTAGTGAAGTACGGCATCTTATCTTCCTATGAATTCAGAGTGGTTGTACGTGGAATTTCTCAATGTTTTATTTGTATCTTTATATTAGAATTTAAGGGATCCTGGTCCTGTGACACCACTAATCAAACCAGATCGCTTGTGGTAAGACTTGGGCAGGAGCTGTGCTTGAAAAGAGCTGTGAACTGGGGTCTAAGTCTCCATATTATCATGCACGGCTTAGACATATTCTAGTGTGTTGATTTACTTGCCATCTGTTTTATAGTAACCCGGATACCTGAGCTCTAAGCAGGAATTGCAAAATTGGGCAGTATGAACATATCAGGAACTAAATATATATTGTTAAAGATAGTTTATTTTCTTAACTTCATTATATTTTTCCGTTGAACTCTATGATTTTTATTTTTTTTAAAATAGTCATAGTTTCAGGATCTTTTAAATGCTGTTTACTGGAAGAATTTTCATGAAATAACAGAAACAAACTCATTTTTCATCTCTTAGCTTTCAGTGTGGCCTTTTTTACTAAAGAAAGTTGGTATCAAATACCTGTTTCTTGTTTGGAAAAAAACCACGTTAATTCCAACATGCTGTTGGTAAAAGGCACATTATCACACATAAGTTAATTTTCTCTTTCCACCTCTTGAAATGATATCAGACGTATTATCTACAGCAGGTAGCCCTGAAAAAGTTATATGTTTTGCTGAAATACTCTCTAGGGTTGCGGGTTTTTCTTGTGAACTCAGTCCTCTGATCATTACTATTGTTTCAACTTAGATAAGATGGAATACATTTTTTAATCATGTATTTTTCCTGAAATATGAAAGTATTTTTCTTCATAGAGCAGAATCAAGCCATGTTAGTGTTCTTAAAGGATCCTGCTGAACTTAAAGAATTGGAGGGCATGTAATAAACTCCAGTTATTACGGTGAATTTACTAAGTTTTTGTTTTTATCAACTTAAATATTACTTAATTATCACAAATTTTGGAGGAGAATCCACTGAGGATGAGGACAGCTTTTATGTACCATCAGTGTGTTATTGCAAGTCTTGCTGATGAAGATAATGATTTTTCTCTTATCTTTGAATGAGGTAGGCAATTTTTTTTTGCTGTCAACTGGTGGTCTGTTTATCTCCATCTTTTTGAAATAGACTGCTTGGATTCAGTTCTTATTCCACTACCCTGAACTATGGCTGATTTGATGTTCGTGTACATCACAAATCCCCTTTTTAAATTTCTTGCCTATTTTAGCCATTTTTGTTCCATTATTCCTTATCCTTGAAACTTCTTTCATTACTAGATGAACGAAGCCTTCCTTTCTCTTTTCAAAATATCCCTAAAGCAAAAACTGTATTCCAGCAATGTGTGCGTACACAAACACCCATATCTATTGGGCCAGGAATATTTTTTTGTCTGGTCTGCTTTCTTATACTCTCTTGATTGTAACTTTCTATCCCTACTAGGAGCCTGAATGGACTGTATTTTTCTGTAGTCATGTTTTTTTTCCTACAAAATCTCCATGCTTTAGAGGGCATAGTGAGTAAAGGTATATTTCACTTTTGACCATGTTGATGCAAATGAAGGTATTTAATCGCCCTGACAACTACTTGCTTAATTTGTGATAACTTTGAAAAATTAATTATTATAGCCCAATATATAAGATACTTACAGTGCAATGAATGACCAAAAAAACCCCCAATTTTTATAGCATGTCTAAGTGGGATCACAGAATTTTAAGTTGAGATTGGAAGGAATCTCTGGTGGTCATCTCACCCAACCAGACTGTTCAACGCAGGTTCAGCTAGAGCAAGATGCTCAGAACTGTGTCCAGTTGTGTTTTTTATTATGTCCAAGGATGGATACTACAAAAATATCTCTTAGCAACCTGTTCCAGTGGTTGACCACCCTCACAGTAAAAGGGTCTTTTTTTTTTTTTCCCTTATGTTTAAGTGAAATTTCCTGTATTTCAGTCCATGCCCATTGTGTCACCAGATGGATCCAGGTGGGCTTTGGCTTTCTGAAACCCATTGCTTGGACAATGTTTCTCTACTCCTCCTGGGTCACTTGTCCCTGCTTCCACCTCCTCTATGCTTCCGTTCTATGTTTAAGCTAGGTGCTCCTTGCTCATCCAAACAGGGTTCCTGCCTCCTTTGTTCAGTTTCCTCCTCCTCCTCATGATGGACTATTCTTGAGGTTGGACGCGGTGATCTGTGAAAATCAGCCAGCTTTTCTGGATCCCTGTTCTCTCCAGGTCTGTATCCCATTGGATGCCTCTGTAGCCTTGTGTCCTTAAAAAAAAAAAAAAAAGATTGCGAGCATTTTCCTCGCGTTTTGTTTTTTTGTCCCCAATGTGTTTTTAGTTTTTCAGTTCTAATTGGCAAGGTTTAAGCTTTCCTTGAAATTTTTTTCAAACGTGGATAAGTTTCGGCTTGTTAAATTCATATTGTAAAACTAATGCTGTTTCCCAAGCCTTCGGGGTATCCTGCCTGCATAATTACAGGTTTATGCTGCAACTATGCAGACACGATTATTACCAATAGTATGAATAATTGCAGCACTTGGCTGGTTTGTGGTCAGGCACTGTCTAGTACCTAGATGTGGAATAGTTAAAATAAAAAATAAAGCAGAAAATTGCTGAAATGCTTGTAAGTAACGCTCCTGAGTGGCATTTTTGTTTTCTGTGGTTGTACAGGTATGATGAGATTTAATTGACAATTAATGCTGCAAGGTGAAAACTCCTGGATTTTGTCCTAGTTACTGGAAAGAAGATAATGTGAAGGGAGCATTATACAATTTTATTGTTAATTTGGAAACAATCCTTTCCCACCCCTTCTAGAAATAGTGTCATATAAACATATGTAAATAAAGGGCAGCCTATGTTACATTGGAAGTTATTTTGCATTAAGAAACTACTTGGGAATAGAATGGGTGATTATATGAACATTTACACTTTAATTGCCTTGTTTTGTGTAATGCTATTTCTTATATTTAAGCAGTGACACAATTTTTTCACCCGTTCCTCCATCAGAACTTGACTTTGGGAGCTTAAAGCGGGCTGTTGTTCCTGCTTTGTGTTCCCCTCCTGCCCAGCTGGGACCCTGCGTAATGATCTATCATGAACACATGCCTGGAAAGCTTTACATTTTGAGGTTTCCTTTGCACTCAGAAACTTAAGGAATGTAGGAAATTAACAGTAGCTGGAAGTGGGATTAGTACTAGCTAGGAAAGCTGTTGACTGTTGGTATGTAATATATCATGTAGCAGCTTTCATGGATTAATTTTCATTTTTACGTGCTTCTTTAGTGACATTTAAAACTAGGTAATTACTATGATGAGGTAAATGATCTTTGGAAGACAATATTTATTTCCATATAAATCATAGGTTTAAATCCCAGTTAGTGCTGTACTTACTGGCTAAGCAGGTGATAATCACAGCTGATTGTGTGATTGTGAAAGAACTAGCCAGTGTGGAAGAGCTAGTGATAAATGCAAGGTTAAAATACCTTTCTGATTGAAGTAAACATTATTAAAAAATTGCCTTAGAGAAGAAGAGGAGGTTTTCAGAGGGAGAAGGAAAAGAAATGTATCAATATAAATACAAGCCCAAAATCTTGGGCTGCTAATTTTCTCTCACTTGGACCACATAGATTGAGAGAAACCTTTGGAGCAAAACTGAATAGCATTTATGTGTTTATCTTTCATTTTGGTTCCCGTTTATTTAATTTTCAGCTTTGTTGCCTATATTTACTTTCTTCAGGGCAAATGGCAAACACCAGTGGATCCTATTGCTGTAGGTACCTGGGTTACGATGATATCTATACTACTGTACTTGAGCAGTGCCCAGCGTCTTGGTTGCGTTGCTGTAAGATATTCAAAGGATAATTGGGTGTTTTTCCACTTTGCTGCAGAGTTTAGTGTTGAAATTAGCAAAGCAGAAATATATGTGAGAAAAGTTTCTGATGGCTGGGATTATCCACATGAGCTTCCTTTGAGATTCATGGTAGTGGGGAGAATATTTGAAGCCAAAAGACAGTCAGATGCGGCACTGTATGTAAAATCAGATCTGAAAATCATTATATGATAACTTAAGGGTAAGAAATGTGGTTAAGACTGAGAAGAGCACAGGGAAGTTAGTCAATGCACAGCTTTGATAATTTGCAGGCAGCTTAATTCTGGAATAGTTTTGTGGAAAACAGTCCTTTATTCTTTTTTGAGCATTTGTTTTTTCTAAAGAACCCTGTAGCTGTAGTCCTACCAAGAGCAACACAAGAACCTTTATTGAATTCCTGTAAAGCATTTCACGCTTATTCCTCTTATTGTTACAGAATTTCTCCTTAGTAAAGGGAATTCCCTCTGTTTCTGAAGTGGATTTGAGGAGGGGAAACCGAGATGGGAAATAGTGATTTGCAGATAAGCAGGAAGAGAGCAGATAACAAACCGAAAGTGATGTTCTTGTGAAAATAAACATAGTAACAAGTAATCAGCTTTTTAATCTTCATTTTTGTGGTGTTATACTATCCAGTGTTTCAAAAGTAATGTGAAAATCTCAGTTACACATGAATATTTAACTGATATGTGAGCTCTAAAGCTTTGGTTTGTGATTTGTCTCCAAAAATGGTACTTTGAAAGAAAGTATTCTAGAGTGGCAGATCACAAGTACGTGTTGAAGCTTAAAATGTTTTTCTTTGCCCTTAGTGGTGTTTTCTCATCAGCTTTATATATATCGTTAGTTATTTTTGCTAGGAGTTAATTCAATTTAACATTTGGAGAGAATAGTGCTCTCAGAAATAAGAGCCACTTTCTCATGGCTCACTTTATTTTTTCTTATTTTAAAAGTAATTTAAAATTGTAGACATGTCCATGCCATGTGAGAGTAGAGACTGCTGTTTTGCAGGTTCATGTAAGCACAAGTGGAAGGCTAAATGAGGTCAATCCCATCGACTCAAGTTCCTGCTGGAGTTGGCATAACCCACTCCGCAAGTAAGGAGAAATTATTTAACATGGATTAAATATAAATCAGGGTTTATTTTTCAATTTCTCACTTTCAAAACCCGTATTGATACAATGGGGTGCTAACCTATCCTTTTTTAACAGTTTTTTTCTAATATCTGGAAGAATTCTTTTATTTAATGTGAAGACATCTGCTTAAGTTCCTTTTTCCAAAATTGGACTGCAAATGCTGTGAGCTGTTGGCGTTGGAATTCATTCATTTTGTTTAATTCTGTAACAGTTTTCAGACCTGCAAAGTGTC
The DNA here is from genome assembly GCA_033628505.1 of Tringa tobata. Taxonomy (NCBI): domain Eukaryota; kingdom Metazoa; phylum Chordata; class Aves; order Charadriiformes; family Scolopacidae; genus Tringa; species Tringa tobata. The sequence continues at coordinate 1,767,920 of JAHREE010000422.1, read as the reverse complement.
ATGCTCTCAATGCGGTGCTCGTTCACGCTTTCTTTAATTCCCTCGTCCCTACCAGGTTGGTATCAACATGTTTTATAGACTTCAAGGAGTATTTATTTTTTCTTGCCCCCAGTGGATGGGACTTTGAGCAACCTGGTCTAGTGGGAGGTGTCCCTGCCGATAGAAGGTGGTTTGGAACTGGATGATCTTTAAGGTCCCTTCCAACTGAAACCATTCTATGATTCTGTGAAAGCATTTTAACAAGTGGGATTACAGTACAAAAGGGGTTTTGATGCTGAGTTTATGACGTCTGATTAGTTTTGTGTCTACTTCCAAAACACCTTTAACAATTTTTCTTCTTTGTTCAAATGATGAGTAAAGCATTTTGCTAAAGTAATGAATACAAAATGAAAATTTTGGGGAAGGGAAGGCTCTGCTTCTGTGTGGTGATTTAAACACATTGCATTACACATTAAAACCAACCAATAGTTCAAAACTCACAGTGTTTTAGGACATTCAGGAGGAGCATCTTAGCCAGGGTTGCAGTTTCATTGCCTCACTTTGAGTAGTGGACCAGTGTGAAATGAGTGACCCAAATATTTCTTTGAAGAAGATGAAATCCGAATTTTACCTATATTGATGACAGTACATATTCCACAAAATTGGAAAATGTACATAACTCACGTTTAAAACTTGGCTTCAGTTCTTCCATCATTTGCTTAAACAATGTGAAAAATACAAGGGAAACACCAAATAAAAAGACAAAATGTAAGGATACATGAGCTTAAGTACATGAAATGAAATACTGAATTAATCCTGTTTAGAAATGCCACTAAATGGCATAAAATGGTAACGAACAATCTCAGAAGAATGGGGTAGCCTATCAATTAGCTTATATTAAGAATATCTTTTGAGAAAAATTATAGTTTAAGAATAGGCTTTAATCCTACCTTAAAAGGTAGGATTAGAAATTTAAAGCTTTTTTCACAAGGCATCCAAACTAAGACTGTTAAACTTTGTGCTGGGATCAGACCAAAGCTTCATTTTACCTGTTACATCATCTCCAGTGCTGGTCAACAGTGGATTTTAAGGAAGGAATATGAGAAAAGGGGAAACATACAGGGATACTTCCACAGGATGCTTTCCTGACCTCTCGCTATGTGCAGTTCAGACTTCCTGAGCTAGAGGTGTCCTTGTTTTTAGTAGCTCTCCATGAATGTTTTTTCCATGAGTTTATCCAGCTGCTGTTTGAACCTATCTAAACTTTTAGTAGTAGCTTGCAGCAAGTCCTTTACTTCTGTAAGTCTCCTCTTCCTGCTTATACAGCATGACTTTTAATGGTTATAAAAATTCCCTGATCTTTGGGTAGGAGAAGTGATTGGAAAATTTAATGCGTTTTATCTGTTATTTCTGTAAGATAGTTCAGAACAACAATTGCTCTGTTTGACGTACGATAAATAAGGCACCTAGAACTTCAGAGTGGGACCAAAAAATTGTTTGATTGATTAGCTGTACAATCCTGATCAAGTTAAGTCACTTTTCTATGAGGCATAATATCCTGGTGCTGACTCATAGTGGTGTTAATGCAGGTGCGTGTTTTCTGCAGCATAGAATGGTTTGGGTTGGAAGGGACCTTTAAGGTCTCTAGTCCAACCCCCCTGCAACGAGCAAGGACATCTTCAACTAGATCAGGTTGCTCAGAGCCCCATCCTTGAACACCTCCAGGAATGGGGCATCTCCCACCTCTCTGGGCAACATGGGCCAGGGTTTTACCACCCTCATCATAAAAAAAATATCCTTATACCTAGCCTAAATCTTCCCTCTTTTATTGTAAAGCCATTACCCCTTGTCTTATCGCAACAGAGTCTGCTAAAAAGGTTCAGTCCTGAACCAGGACTGACTCACATCCAGCTCTGAGCAGAGTAAATGCAAAATTTCCTACATTTGTTAATGTAGACATGAGTTTATTTCTCCTTTTATAAATAAAATAGTCAGAAACCTCACGTTTAGTAGGCTAAATCTATGGTAATATACTCTGACAACTATGGATGAAAGTACTCTGAGAGCTACTTAGTCTTTTTAGACCATGTGAAGAAACTACAGCGTGGCTGTTATACTTGGTCTGTGGGTTGTCTTGAAGATATTTTTAATTATTCAAGTCACATCAGCACTTAAGACTCATTTTTAAAAATTGGAGGACACTGTCAGTAAGCCAAGAATAAAAACTTAATACTTTACTCTTAGAATATATTCTGCTTACCTTCTTATTGTATAAATTCCCTAAAAATATCTATAATGCCCTAAGGCTCAATGTTTATTTTCAAAACACAATTAGCATAAGAAAATTTACCTTTTGTAACCTTTTCCTTAAACCCCATGTGCCTAGAAAAAAGTACAGCTGTAACCACAAAGTGAAACCATTGACCGATGCCTTGTAAAGTTGTTCAGGGCCCATCTGATGTCCCAAGTGTAACTCAAGATGCTGTCTTATCACCAGTAGGCTTTATGGAATTTGGCTGAATTTTGAATAAGTTAACATTAGTCATTTGTATCCTACAAAATTACATTTATTTAAGTTTAGAAAGCAGTGAAATCAAGCAATTTTCTAATCGACTGGATTAAAGGTTTAGTATATGCAGTGAGCAGAAGTTTTTGGATAAAAGTTTGATCCTTCTCAGCAGAAGTTTCTGCTTGTAATCGGTGGAGGAAGTTAATTTTGTCCAATTCTTATTTTTAAGGAGGTGAATTAGGGTCTCTTGTGATATGAACTTCATCTAGTCATGTAAGATCTAATCTTTATTTTAAAGGCTCTCAGAAGTAATTTCCTTCATTTTTCACCTGCCCTCTGTTGGATGACGCTAGTTTTTCAGTGAAACAATAAGATTTTCTTTTTCAGCAGAGTATTTAGTATGGAGACCAGAAAAGCCTATGAGATAATAAAATTTGAAATGGATTGTCCCTTAGCAGAAATGGGTTCATAAAAGGCACAGCACAAGAGTAATGTGCTGCCGATTGCATGAGCTTCAGACATTTGTACTGTTATGGGTAATGGGTTTTAAAGCTTTGTACCATCATAAGCCTTTTTGGGTTTTAATTTTCATTCTTGGACAGCAGTCATGGTAATTAAAGCAGATGGTGATAAATACATGGGACCATCCTAGTGCATAGTTCTTCTTGGTGCCGTGGTGCTGAACCATGGAAGCAAGAGCTGAGTGATGTCGTGGTGCCTGAGGAGCACCTAGAGTCAAAGGCAGGTGGATCTAAGCATGGGACAAATGGGTGCAAGGGAATGTCTGCATTTGGAGAGATTGAACTCTGGGGTAGATGTTACAGGTAAATGCTAGGAAGATAGTTAAGAAAGATGTAAATACCGAGTCTTGGCATTTATTTGCTTTGTTTTCAATAGCAGGAAATACTTCTGGTCAAGTATCTATGTGGAAAATTTTCAAAGGTAATGAATGACCTTTCAGTTTTACCTGGTACTACATTAGATCAAGGGATAGGTGATAATTTCTTCAATCTAAATATTCCAAAACTGCTCATGAGCCGTGGATGCAGTAAATGGGCATTTGGACTCAATGATATTAAAGGTCCTTTACAACCTAAATGATTCTAAATGGTTGCCATGAGTTTAACATGACTGTTTATTATTATTTTTATTTTCAAAAAAAGCATGGCAAATTGCATTTTATGAACTGGGTTAAAAGAACATCAGTGTTGCAAAATTAAGCATTTAAAAATTAGGAAATGTTAAAATAAAGGTTGCATCTGTAACTTTGATTTTGTGCTGTGTAAAATGAGCTGGTGCTAATTACTTAAGTACTTCTCTCTTGTAAGAAGCTGCAACTATTCCTTAATGCTGGGTGCTACCCTTTCCATGACTTACCCACAGGTATGTCAGGCCTTTGCTAAAGCCATTTTATGGTATCAGTTGCACTGTTGATAAGTTGGATGTGTGGTTTTTCTCTCTCAAAAGATCTTGTGAATTGTCTTGAAACAGTCAGATACTGGAATCTTGTTTTATGTAGTACAGCCAAATCTGGCGCCTTAAAGAAAAGTATTGTGCCAAAGACTGAAATGCACATGTTCTTATTATCTGATAGAGTGCAAACAGTAAAGGTTTATTCTAGTTCTCCAAACTGAACTTTTGCAAGAAACAGATACCAAGAATAACTATGGAAATAGGATTTTAATTTTAATTTTTTTTTTTTTTTAAGAAACAGTGCTGCCCTTTTTGTATCTGACTGTGGGAGCATTTATCATCTCCCACTTTCTAACTTCAGAAAATTACCTTTAATTCTGGTAAATCTGCTTGTGCAGATAGATCTGCCACTGGCATCTTAATCTTTCAGTCCCAAATGCTGGAGGTACTGCTTTTCCAAGTTCCTATTCCAGGTTTGGTAGTGCTTGGTTGTTTTTCTCTTCTTGTCAATGGACTCTAGGGAGTCACCAAGCATGGCTCCAGCAAATTGTTCTAAAGCAGCAGACTTCTTCTTTTGCAAAGACAGACTAGTTCGGCAAAGCTTGTCCCAAATTCTCTGCTATCTGGAATCCATAACCCTAACTCTTTCTGAAAGGGAAAAACTGGAAAGAAATAATGGTTGCTAAATCTTTACCACATCACTGCCTGGGGTGCTCTATATCAGGTGACAAGCACAAGTGAAGATGTAGAATTGACATTTATGTAAACTAGGTTCTTGAGTACATGATAATATCCTCTGGGGATGTGGTGTTGCCTTGTCATAAATGCTTAGTGTTTTTAATACTTGAATGAAAATTCATGTTTGTGATCATCGCTACTTATCCGACTTTCTCTAGAAATGTTTATATTATGCACTTTTTCTGTAGACGAGTTGCTGCAAATTTATGGCAAAAACCTTATTTTAAGCTTGATTGAATTTGTTTTCCAACCAGACATAGTTTATTTGAAAAAATCTGAATAAAAGATCCTTTCTTGTAATGCTTCCCTTTGAAGGGTATGTAAAATCTGTTTTGCTAACTCAGGAGGCTTTATTTAGCATAGCTTGATTATGTTTTTCCATTCTTTTTGTACTGGCTGTTAGAGACCATTATATTTTATACATATCAGCATGTTGGTATTTAAAGGCTTATTCAAAATTTCCATTCTTGGATCATTATCTGGAAGGCTATTGCTAAATTTCAGTTATTTACATTTTCCTATTCCTTAAATTTTGGCATTCAATAAAGTCTTAACTAACCTGTAAATAGCCTTCATCAGGATATTTGGAAACCACCCTGTAAGCACTTTCAAGCTTTCTGTTCGTTTTGGTAGTTTGAGATAATAAAGGGCACATATACTTTTATAATGCTATTGCATGTTTTAAGGCTGGAATTTATTTTAAGTGGATAATAGTACACCACAGGTTGTTAGTTTTTCCCCTTATGATACTGAACAGTTGAGTATGTTGGTCAATTGCTGATGGAAATATCTCTTTGATCAAGTTGTGTATGTGGTGAATTTTAAGACAGAGAAGATTTCCCAAAAAAAGAGATTATTCTTTCCTAAAAGTCTTCCCCCTTAAGACATGGAATGAATCTTACTGATAAATTATGTGTTAATATTTGGTTTTGAACGTGTAGCTCTCCATGACAGAAATGGTTTGGAGCAGAGAGTATTATATAGGAGTTAAAAGGTTCTATGGCCAACTCAGGAAGGCTGGAGATTGTTTTGATTAAATATTTAATTAAGCAAACACTTCATTTCAGTGATCTGAAATAATAGATTTTATTTTCAGCAAGTTTGCCACAAAGTGTAGATGAGTATAAATACCTGCTTTGAGTGAAAATCATTACTTAATAGGCTTGTTCTGTTGCTTTTTGTAGCCCATGAAATGAGTCAGCATCGGGAGACTTGAGGAAATTACAAGTAAGAAATGAATTATGAAAAGTTCAGTTCTGTAAAACATTGGAAATGAAATGCTGGTCATTTTCAATACATTCATGCACTTTCATGGCTAAAAGCTAAATACAGATTTGGACATCTGCTGCAACACCTGCAGTTTTACTATTTTTATTGAGAGTTTTCTCCCATTAAGGAAAATATAGAGTTATTTCATTGTAGCTTAATTCTCTTAGCACTTACAAGCATAGAGACAGTGCTGACAGAAAAAGGGCATCGACATACTTTCTGAGGGACTTGGCCAATCAAGAAAATGCTGTGTGATCTCTGGTAGCAGAACAGTATTACTGATGTATTTTAATGTGTGCTGCAGGTAAAACAAGGCATTTCCATGTATTATGAAAACAATTCTAAACTAGAAACATATTTTTAAGTGCTGAAAATATATATGCAATGCTCTGCTTACCTATAGTTGGTGTAGTGTTGTTATAGGAAATGTATATAGCTGGAGAAGAACATGAATATAGTCCTAAGTTTCAAAGTATAAATCTGAAAAAAGAGCATGTCATGTGTGTATATGTAGAGTTGAAGTATTAGTAAACTCTAACATTGGTGTATTTTTTTTTTTGTACAGCATATAGTACCATACTTCGGAAACAAATTTTATCTTATATATAATACGGATGTATTTTCTTCCATGTAGATCGATCAAATTTGACCATTTAACTTTTGCATTAAAACAGCTGATGAATGTGATTACATATTCTAGCCAGGATGTATACTATATGTTAAAATTATAGCTTACTAAAAAGCTTTTCTTTATTCATAGTATGTATAAGATAAAATTATCTACAATATTTTCATCCTACCCTTTAATTTTATTTCTTTGCTACTGTCATATAAAAGTTTCTATTTTTGGTGATAAATAGATTTTAACAGCACTAGAGAAATAAAGATTCATATACAGTAATGGCCATTAAAGCTTGGCATCCCACACAGATGAGGGAAGATAAAGTGTGATTACAACAGTCCGCAAAATTGTGGTTCTCCAAGAACCTCATTTCTGCATAATGAAGGAAATTTAAGTGGAGGAACAGAAGTGTTTTGTGAAACAGAATTGGTCCAAGATTTGCAGTGGGGGGAAAAAAAAGTAATTTAAAGTGCTAGAAAGCAGCAAAAAGGCAAGGTGAGGAGGATGGGTATTTATAAGCATATTTCTTAGAGAATTCAAATTTCTTGCTTTGCTGTAGCTGTTATGCCTGAGGGCGACTGCTGACAGTAATTAGGCAGGTTACGAGACGTGATTACTCCTTGATATTAACAAATCTGCCTGTTTTCCAACTATTTCCATCTGCCCATCTGTCTTCTCTTTTATGGCTGTTTCCTACTATGATTTATCTTAAACTTTTGTTGTGGGCCTTATGGGCTATCCCTGGATGCTTTGCCTCTCTGCTTCCTTGCACTTATAACTGTAGCCCCTCAGCCCAGAAAGCCCCCCCACATCCTGGGGGGGTCCCCAGCAGTGTGGTCAGGAGGGCGAGGGGGGGATGCTGCCCCTCTGCTCTGGCGAGAGCCCCCCTGCAGTGCTGCCTCCAGCTCTGAGGCCCCCACCATCAGAAGGACATGGACATGTTGGAGCAAATCCGGAGGAGGCCACAAAGATGATGCGAGGGCTGGAGCACCTCTGCTGTGAGGACAGGCTGAGAGAGTTGGGGTTGTTGGGGTTGCTCAGCCTGGAGAGGACAAGGCTCCAGGAGACCTTATTGCAGCCCTTAAATACTTAAAGGGGCTTATAAGAAAGGTGAGGAGAGACTTTTTATAAGGCCTGTTGTGATAAGGTGAGGAGTAATGTTCTTAAACTAAAAGAGAATAGGTTGGAAATGAGGAAGAAATTCTTTACTTGAGGGTGGTGAGACCCTGGACCAGGTTGCCCAGAGAAGCTGTGGATGCCCCATCACTGGAGGGGTTCAAGGTGAGGTTGAATGGGTTTTGAGCGACGTGGTCTAGTGAAAAATGTCCATTGCAGGGCGGTTGGACTGGATGGTCTTTAAAGGTCCCTTTCAACCCAAGCTGTTATGTGATTCTACAATCCCTTTAAGCCCTCAGGTTGTTACTGTAATACCAAAAAGAAAAATGCTTTTCTCATAGAGATGCTATTTGAGATGCTGAGTAACAGGTTTTTAAACTTGTGGATTTTATGTACAGGACTTGGGTCAAGGCAGTGTCATTTCAATGTATTTTGAGGCTGATCTGTCTGTCATGTAGTTACAATGCATATAATAACGGTAGATTTGAATTTCACTTGTCATTAAATTTCATGATAACATTTCAATCCTTCCAGTGAAGATTTTGTTTAAAAGTGAGAAATGGTTCGTGTTACTGTCACTTTTTCATGGCAGGCTTTTTCTACTCATATTTCTGGCTCTTGGATGTTATCAATTAGGATTTTTTAATAAAACACATTTATAAACTTCTATTTAAATTGTTAGACTGTTTTGCTTAATATTTTTCTTTTTTTGCCACTCAGCCTGTGTGTGGTCAGAAAGTTTTGAGATTGTTGTAGGAAATATGTTACTTGCTTCTAAACTTCTCTGTGCTTGGGTGGTCATTGAACGGTTAGATACTGTCACTCCGAGCTATGCTGCTCATTTATACATAGCTTTAGTGTTTAAAATCTCTTCCTGCAGTTAATTGCTCTCATTATATTGACATTTTTTCTGGTTTATAAAGGTTTAATTTTCAAGTTTATAAAGTTTTTGACAGCGTGCTCTTGGTTTGCTTAAATTCATTATGGTACAGCAAAATTTAACTTAAATTATCGTAAATAATATGTATGGCAATATGTTTTTCATTCATGTTTCTACAGCATCTTTTCATCAGCCATGCTTTTCAAGTGATTAAGAGGGTTCATAAGAATATTGTGTTGTTATTTAGTATAGCAGTAGATCAGATTGGTATTTTAAATCCTTTTTTTTTTCTTCCTGCCCCTATATCTGTCATCTGAAAACCAAGCTGGAAAGACATGGGCTTGTCTGCATGCTCTGCGTTCTACTGGGATGGATGTGGATGGTCTGGGGCACTTCGTTTATTTGGTATCTCACTGCCCACTTTTCAAAGGAGGATGGATATACTGGCTTTTATGAACACTTTCAAATTTATGGTAGAATGTTCCTTATTTGATATAATGTTGAGATGGTTTGATACATAAACCTCTTTGGTAAGGTTAATTCTGTTAGTTTGGAGCCACAGAACAAAATTTGAAAAGGAAAGAAAATAATAAGCCTCTCTATCCCATAATCATTTTGGTGAAGCATCCTGTCTTACAGCTTTTGTGTGATTTATTACTATTATTCATGTAGTCATTTTAAATAGTTAACTAGTAAAAATTGTCCAAACCAGGTATTTGAATTTTCAGCATGAGAAAAGTATAGTACATCCCAAAGGATAGTTGAGTTTGTCTGTATTGTTCTCTGTAAGTAACAATATCTTTTGGTGGTGCTAAGTGTCAGGTGACTTTCACTGTTCTCTTCCTGATCAGTATTTGCCAACATCATGATGTCCACTGAAGCTGGGCTCTTCTCACTTACATTCCCTATTGTGACTAGTTACAAAGACCTAAGAATTTAAGATATTTTTTGGATTGTATCTTTGAAATCTATGCCATTTTCAGAAAAAATAAGACATACCTTATTTTTGAAATCTTACTGTCCAACCTGACCTAACTGGCAAAAAATCCATTCACCTATCAAAGGGAAAGTAGCCAAGTCTGTCACTCATGGAAAGTGGAACACTCCATGGGTAGGAGATTACTCTTTCTTACTCTTACTGGATCCCTCTGTACATGGCCTTTCACAATAAAAATAAATAAGAGTGTATTTTCATGAATAAACATTTTGTTGGACCTAAGGCTATTGTGTAGGAGTCGCCATCGAAACGGTGAGTCCAGGGAGAAGGAAGTGATTAAAAGTTTAATACTGGAGAAAGACTAGGACAGAAAGAAGGTGCTGAGCTGGAGGAAACGAGTTGCAAGGTTTTGCAGGAGCATAGTTACAGTGTGAGAGTTAAGTAAAGAAAAATTGGACTTTGGAGGGGAGAATAAACCATGGGAAAATCTTTTGCTAGAAGGTTGGAGTACCTGTGATGCCTTGACTTGATAGCAACGTAACGTAGTGTCATCAGCACTTGGAAAACTTTGAGTAAGAGAACAAGCCAGAAGAGAAGTTCAAGGAGTTTAGGTGGAAAATTAATTGCACATGGTTTGCTAGTAGGGATAAAGACAGATGGATTTTGGAATATACAAATTGTTACTATGCTCTATAGGAAATGAAGGTAGAGCATTTCAAATTGCAGCTGTCTTCGGAGTTGATGTTTATTTGCAATGGCAAGACACAGGACTCTGCAAGTAAGTAGGTTTCCATTAATGACATTCATTAAGAATGCTCGAGGCAGAAAAATGGAAATTTCAATATATGTGAGCTTATGGATTGTATTAATGAAAAATTAACCTCAGTGTTAGGCAAAATTTAATCAGTCTGAGTTGAGATTCGGACACTGAAATCCATCTAAAGCTCAGACAGTGGTAAAGTCCTATAAGCTTTTGAAGACTACCTAGTCTCTTATATAACTTACATAGTGTACCGTCCCCCGCGAGAGAATTTAAACTGGATGATGATCAGAGGTCCTCTCCAACCTAAATTATTCTATAATTATATTTAGTATGACAGTTTACAGCATACTTAGCTTTGCTTCCTCAACATATGCTAAAAAATGCCTGTTCTGGGGAAGTGGGCATCTGTCTCCCATCTGTCTCCTACCTACAAACTGGTTTAGGAAAACAGACACTTGAGTTCTACCTCTATATTCCAGATAAAAATGAAACGTAGTATGGACTATAGTGTTTATAATGCCTGTTTTTTTCAGAGTCACCTCATGGCATCTGGGATTAGTTGTAGCCTGGACTGCAGCCACCTGGGTGAGTTTTGTGTCCCAGGGGTTTGCTGTCCATCCACAGAATGGGCATCAGGCCCCAGAAGGTCTTAAGAGTTGCTCTGTGCCTTCATCCTATTGACCTTGGCCACGGTGCCATCAGGGACCTAGGTTCCAAACGGAGAACCTAACCCTTCAGGACATGTGTGTTTATGGAGACATTATGGAAAGCTGGAGTTGGGGTATCTACTCATAGAGCTCTTTGTATCCAGCTATGGTTTAAATGTGAATTATACTTATATTTGGTAGGGAGGTGGCTTGAAACCAGCTTGTACCCTTTCCCAACAATGTCCTACACATTTATGGTGGCATGGATTGAGAACGCTAATACCTTACTGGTGTGGAATCAGCAGAGGAGAGAAAATTATTATGGGAAAAGATAGAATAAATGTAACGACCAGGGGTGACACTGGAGTATAAGAGGCTGCTGTGAAGAATAGTTTTTTGTAGTTTAATTCTCTATAGAGTAACATCTCCTTGTAAAACTTACTCTGTTATTGTTAACTCAAATTTCCTCTGAGATGCTACAATTTAAAAATCATTGGGCAGTGTGATTCATAGTCAAACATTCTGTAATGATTACTTTTAGTCTGATTTACAGCAGTGCGTATTTTTCACTTAATTTCAAAGTTTACCTTGTGCATGGTATCGCTTCCCCCCCCCCCCCCTCCTTTTTAAATACATGTTTCATTTAGTGTCTAAAGATCTTACTTCAGTGCTGACTATGTGAAATCTTACTTGCTGTGATTTGAATTGTGGCATCATAAATTAAAGTACTCAGAGGTTACCAATTTTATTTTCCTGCCTGGGCAATGTACGGCAGAGAAAGTAAAACAAATTTAACAAATACAGAAATTTAAAATGCATAGGTTTCTGTGCTGTTAACATAATTTTTGAATGTGAGTATTGAAGTTGAGCCCTTCTCTTCGGTATATTGATGTTGGAAAATGAAGAGTCTGTGTGGTGACTGAATTTCCATTGACACTTTTTTTTGCCATTTCTAGCAGTACTTACTTCAAACATTGAACGTTTAGCCCCTGTTATTTCAACTGTTCCTTGAAAATGGCTATTTCAAATCAATATTAAAGCTACGTGTCTCTTGCCTGGCCTGTCACGTGATAATGTCATTTATTTTCACTTTTAAAATCGCTGATCTCAGTGGAAAATATCTTTAAATACATTTTTAGCTATTTTATTGTATCTATAGGTATTTTTACAGCTTAACTCTCTTAAGAGGTGCAAAAGAAGAAACTGATATTTTCAAGTACTGTTTTATTCTTTGCTTTCAAATACTATTTTATTCTTTTCTTTAAATAGTAATGTTTTGCTCAGAAATGTTACTTCTGGGTTTCATGTATTTTTATTTTAAATGCTTTTAAATGAGACTTTGTAACAAAAACAGATTTTGTTTTTTTGTCTCATAACAAAGACATGTTTCAAAGGTGGATTAAAAACAGTCCATATTGATCCAAATTAAAAAGTTTAATAGTTGCAATTTTGTCTTTGTAACTCACTGAGGAGAAAAATGTCATTTAGTGATTATTACAAGATAGAAAAGCAACATTTAGGATTTACCTTGGCTTTCTAGATGTTATTTAATGGTGAACTTATATATTTATAAAATGTCATGATTTAGACAATTTTAGGGAAGTGGTTGGAGCTTAAAATTATTGAAAAAATGCTTCTCCTTTGGAATAACTGTTTGGAATTTCAGTGTTTCAGCTACATAGAATTTTCAGTGATTTGACTTCATTTAACTTATCTCAGCAAGTGCTTATGAAATAGTTTTTTAATAAAGCAAATGGAAACGTGCTGGAACATTGGTCAAGATTACAGTTTAGGAACAGCTACTGCAACCTTAGACATAATGCTAAAATTCTGAAAATAAATTTTATGTAATTTTTATTACAGCAGGAAAGTATTTTGGGGAAAAATAAGACTTAAGCAGCCTATCTTTCCTTTTCTAAAAATGTTGTCATGAGGCAGAGATGTAGACTCACTGATCCCTCCATCATTCACCACTTCCCACCCTTTCTGCTCGTGGAAATAGATGCCACTTTAGCTTATTCTTACAAACTTCTAAAGTATTAAATGCTATTGTAGGCATACCATGTGTCAAAAGCTGTTTGTCGATTCTCTTTCTAAAATGACTGTATTTATTTTAAATCTTATTTTCTTGGAAATGCATGAAGCTGAATATATGAAAGCACTTTGTGTGGGTATTAGGCTGATTTTGTTATGGATTCAGAGATGTGATCCCTTCTGTAATGCCGAATGAAACTGGACTGAAGTCACTGGATAAAGGATCCCCCTTTCTTTTTGGAATCTGAACGTCAGATTCGAGTGTGTTATGTTGCTTTAAAGTTATACAAAATGTGGTATAGTTAACTGAAATTATAAATAAATTTAGCAGATAAAATTTGCTATAGATTCTGCGTGCGGAAAATCAGAAATGGGACAAATTGATGGTATCATTTTAAAATGTGATTGTCTTTATAGGCATTTTCCAATCACAATTTAGTAATAAAAGTTTGTTAAAGTTGTGAAGTTACTGAACTGAGTAAATATTGAGTGACTTCAGGCAGCTGCAGATGTTTGGGGGAGTGTCCTTTGGTGAAGCTGAGAAGCAGCACAGGAGTATGTGTGGAACAGCTGAGGAAGCAGCTCTTTGTTATTTTAGAATTAATTTTAAAATAAGATCCCCTTGGAAATTTATTTTGGTGTTTTAATCAGGTTTTGTTCTGTTCAGGCTGGCAGTGTTAAAAACCTGAAATCGATAATTTATTAAAAATTAAGCATCTCGTAAGGATGAGGAGCCCTAGTAAAAAGCCCTGTGCAGCTCTGCATCTTTTAGTATTTCATGGGGTTGTTTTTACTTTACATATTTTAATATGATGTAATTCAAACACTATATCCCCTCGTATAAAATTTGAAATGTGGCTTTTGAAATCGTTCTTTTTGATACAGCGTAGAATGGCAGAACAGTGGAACTAAATCACAACTTATTTGAAATCTGAAAGCAATAAAACTGCTTCTTTGACAGTTAATGACCCATTTCGGGTTTCTGAGAGGCGAGGCGTTATGAGTAGGCATTTTTAGGCTGGGCATGATGAACTCGAATAACTTGCATGCTAAAGTGTATATATTGAGGCATGGGAGAGGAATAGTTCATTTTCCATTGTCAACTGTCCGGCAAGTCAAATTCCAAAAAAAAAGTGTGTTATTAGTTACACATAATTTTATAGTAGTCTGAAAAGAGGCAGCACATTTACATTTACATAATCTACATTTGAATATAAGTATAGAGTTCTAAGCAATGTCCTTTTTCTGAACGAAATTAAAACAAGAAGCTGTAATCTGTTGTAAATTCAGCTCAGGGCAGCTTGCTAGAAGTTAAATAACATTAATGTTTTAGTTGGAATACATGTAGAAGAGGTATTATTTTAAACGAAAATGAAGTCTACAGCTATCTGGTTGTGAATGTCTCTCAATTATAGTGGCGTCCGTGGATCTTGGATCTGAATGAAGATTTGGCTAGAAATTCTCCACATCCTTATTCCATGTTTTCCTCTGAATAAGAAGCAGCATGTGTGAATTACATTTACTATAATCCGCTCCATACAGGGGGATGAAAATTCTGTGAAAAATGATTATGCATGGCTTAAAATCATTTTGATTGCAGTGGGTAGATTCCTTTTCAGTTTAGCTAGCTAGAAGTTAAAGATATTTTGAGAAGTAATGCTGAATGGCTAACATTTTAATATTTAGCTAAACACAAACCTATGAATAAGAAAGTAACTCTGCAGTTGCAGACAATCGCATTCCAATGGTGGTGTAACTTCCTGCATTTAACCGAACATGAAACATTATTCAGTGAAAAGGAAAAATACTCTTTTTCCTGAGTGTGCTACCCAAGCAATTAGGATGAATTGCTACTACTGTAAAGTGGGGAGTTACTGAATGAGATAATCTGTATTTAAGCTTCCCATAATACAAGCCTACGGAATAAAAACATATTCTCTTATGCATCAACCTAAAATATTTTTACAGTTGTAGCTACCAAGTTTACAAAGAGGTTTTTTCCTATTTTCACAAAAACGGAACATTTTTTTGTGTTATGGAAATAAATTTCAATTAAACTGGTGAAAGTGCTGCAATGCACACGGCGTTCGCTAAGAAGTTACTGGCTCCGAACTTGTACCCAGTTCCTCACTTTCCAGTTTTAGTCAAAACAAAGGAATTTTTTCCCATTGATGCACGTATATGAATAATACCAAACTGAAATGATGACTGTGTGGGCGTTTTCATGGGAAAAGATAGAGTTCAGTGGAAAATTATCTATTTCTAAGATTTTTGAACTATTAGTAGTTTTTGCATGATGCAACAACAGGGGTAACTTTCAATACAGACTTTCTTAGACTAGAATCAAGGAGTACAATTAGGAC
This sequence comes from Tringa tobata, assembly GCA_033628505.1. Lineage (NCBI taxonomy): Eukaryota > Metazoa > Chordata > Aves > Charadriiformes > Scolopacidae > Tringa > Tringa tobata. The sequence goes on along the minus strand of JAHREE010000422.1, from coordinate 1,752,650 downwards.
AAAGAAATTAATGCTACCTATTTAGTGCTTAACTTCCAATTTCTTCTGTAGAATATTATGTGACTTCCATGTGGGACTTCAGCCTAGCATTATCAAAAATGGCATTTGCTGGGTTTCTCATTCGAATTGAGAAAAGGAACTGTCTGCCTCTATATAGTATAAATAATATTTTGTATACAGAGAGCTTAGGTTGATGTTGAAAGAGATACATTATGAATAATGATTGTGTTATAATGTATTCATAATTCCTGTTACAAAAATAATTTTTTTCTTCTCAGAAGAGAATTTTTCTTCATTCATGTGGACCCATGTAAGGAAAAGTTGAAATCCAGTTTGTAGATGTCGAGTTTGGGCTGTTAGCTGAAGAGGTTACTGGAAGAAAAGAAAGTGCTATTTAGCTTCAGATTCTAATTCATGCAGAAATGTTCCTTCTCAGATGTTACTTCTGAATTAAAAAGGCTAAATTGCAGCTTTGACTGCAATTATCTGTACATCTTGGCTTCTAGATCAATGAAGTCTGTCATGTGTGAGAGACCACTATCTAAGAATCGGAAAATCTCTTGCGAATAAATACTACGTAAACTCATGTAAAAGCAATGCAGAGAGAAAATATTCATCCTAGCAAAGAAATATAATTTTCGAGGTGCTGTCTCCATGTCTCCCAGCAAATTAAAGAGGTCAAACTCCTGGCAGCTTGTAAAACAGAAACAGTTAGCCCATGGCCTCACATAAAAATGTAGCAAGCTGTTGCTTATATTCCACCTTTGCATTTAAACCAAGAAATAACTGCTATTTGTATTTTTAAAAATAGAAATGTGTTTACTTTGATTAAGCAATCTGGTGAGCTGCAAATATTTTCGACCCTCCCACACCTCTCCCGTATTTTTCTTTTGTCTTTGGTAGAAGGAATGAATCTCATGGATTGTATTTGGACTGTCAGTGGGATATAATATCATTTACTTTACTGACTGGTTCCCTTCCAGACGTCTACATGGGCTGAAAACTGGATTATGGTATTTAAGATACAAACTGTCTGCCCTTACTTGTCACAGAAAAATACTTGTCAGTTAAGCCACAAACTCATATAAATAAGACTTTGGTCTTAGAGCAACATATTTCTTTACTGATCTTTGAAAGTACGAGTTCAAAAGCTCTGTTCTGCAGTATTTCTGATTTATATATGCCTTATAGGTAAAAAAATTGTACTTCTGGAATTTTAAAAGACAAATAGGGAAAGAGAAATGGGAGATGTGTTACATGCTTCATTACTGGAAGGACAACTGTAGCCTAACTGAGAAGAAATAAGAAATGAGTAAATGTATGAGGGAATTACTTAAGAGCACAATTTTTAATACAGAAAACATCGTTCCTAGTATTTAGTCAAAGTAGATTTTACGTAACACATACTATATTAAAGTTGTAGTTTTAAAAAATATAAAATATTGTGTGCATAACTTATCTAGGTATTTCTCTTGTAAGATGTTTCTGGAAAATAGTCAAAAATAGAATAGTTAAATTACTGCATACCTTTATCACTCTTCTCTCTGTCTCTTTTTTTTTTTTTTTAAATGCTGACTTCTGCTTGATTAGAACTGATCCGTACCTTCACGTTGTATTAGGCATTTAATATATTCTGTAATTTCTACCACCCTCAAGGAACCAAAAACCCCTCAATTTGCTGACCTTACCAAGATGTCAACAAGGTACTTATTTGAGAGTATTTCTGCTACTGCATTTATTCTGTCTCTCCTTTCAGGAGACTTCTCAGCATGGTGGAAAGATGCATATGATTAAAAAAAGAGGGAAATTAGCCAAACATAAGTTTTGCTTCATCCTGTGAAATATTTCTTGTGATTCACGTTGGGTAGTCCAGCATGTTCTTCCTGAACGATGAAATATGTGATTCAACCTTACTTAGGAAATTTGTTGTGTTTGTTGTTAGATGATCTGAAAGAGCAGAACAGAAATACATAAGTGTGTACTTATAAATAACCCATGGTGTCAGCATGGCTCCATCAGCAGCACCGTTGCCTGTCTTTAAGGTTCCTTGACCTACTGAGATTCCTCTGTTTCAGTAGCTTTGCCACACTTTAATTTGGATTGAAATCTCCCATACGGAATGATGTCTGGAAGGAGGCTGGTTGCACGTACTCAATGGAAGGCTTGTAGTTGGGCAGAGGAATGGTCTCAGTGTTGCACTCCTGTGGAGCACACTTAAGCTCGGGGCTGTTGGGGGAGGCTATAAGTGACACCTTCTTGGTGTCCCGGGACCAGGGAGGGAGATTAAAATGGTCAGATTGATTAAAATGGAGAGGACATTAAAAGAAAATGAGGGCAGGCATCTGCTCTGTAAGGCACGGGACAACACTTAAGCAAAGACTATATATAAAGTTGCTGGAGCAAAATAAATTGGAGCAGAACATGCTTCCTTCCATGATGTGGGGGAAGAACCCAGGATTTTGGGTTAACCCTGGATTCTCACCAGTACTTTGCCTTAAGCAATTCTTTGTGAAAGCTGGAGAGCGCCTGGAGGGGGTAAGACATGGGTTGGTGGGACAAGGAGACCATGCTTTGCTGGATGAGAAACTGGGGACTGGGCAGATAATGGCATGTCACTAAGGCTGGGACGGGGGGGGCATTCTTCCAGTTGAAAGGGGAAAAAAACCACGTGTCATCTTAAGACAAGCAGTCCATCTTAAGACTGGCATTTCCCAATTTATGAATGCAGGCTTTTGCAACTCTGAATGCCGTTTTAATGCAGTTTTTGTGTGTAGTTTTATTTGTTTGTGTTGTGGTAGCGCTCAAAGAGCCCAGTCATGATTATGGCTTCTTTATGCAGATAGGAAGACAGACCCCGTTCCAGAGGGTTTGTACTGTAAGGTTCGGCATGTGCCAAATGTTACACGCAAGAGTGGTTCCTTTTTGAACCTTCCCATGGTGGAAGGGAAGCAAACTCATACATTTTAGCAGGGATTTATCCTTAAGAGCAAGCTGAACTTCAACATTTGGAGCTGTGCCAGTAAATTCTAGCGGGCTCCTCGTTATTTCCTGTTACAGACCTATGGATGTCTTTGAAGGACTGGAGCCCAAATTCTTCCACATTCGAGTTTTCTAGTGAAAATGACCTTTTTAATCTTTAGGATAGGGTCCTGTTAAAATTAGGAAGTGCTTGCCTGCTGCCTGTTGTTAGAATGGTGATGCTATTTCCTTTCATTTCAGAGGTTCAAATATTGCTAATATTGGGTTGCACGTTCAAGTACATCAAATTAAGTGAATAATTTATTATGTAGAAGCCATGCCCATGTTCAGCACCAAAGAGCTCTTCAATGCAATGTATAAATTTAATTTATTCAGCTTTTTCAGATTTAGCTGCAGTACTGTCCCGCTGCATTTCAAGAATCTGCTAGGGAAATTTTGAAAAGTATTCAAGGAAAACTGTATAACTTATTTTCTTAAATTGTAAATATTGCTGACAGATACTTACTGTATCCGGAGAAAGGACCAATTTCTGTTGCTGCAGGTTTGGTTTAACCAGGCATATTTCTAGAAGCCAAATGTCATAGCTATTCCTACAATAATGAAGATTTTTCTTGGTTTTTCTTTTTTCTTTTTTTAAAAATAATTATTTACGGTGATTTGAAGGAAATAATTGAATGAAATATTTTTCCTTTAAAGAAAAAAAAACCCAAGACTTTCAGTTAAAAAAAAAAAATGTTTTCCGTTGAGAAAGTCCCTGGAAAATGGGCTGGAAAAGCCAATGACTTTCCTGTTTGCTCTGTCTCCCCTCTGCCTGTGCTCTCTTCTGTCTCCTTACACGCTCGTTCTCCTGCTGTACTGGTTTTATACTGTATCTCCTTCCCTACTTCCCAGTAAGAAATAAGGCAGACTGGAAACTTTCTCTTTTTTTTTCTAAAGAGTATTTTTGCAGTTAAGATAAAGATTTGATACTTGCCACACTGTGCTTCTCTCAATATTGCTTTGCGAGAGGTGTATAAACTTTTGCACCGTGCGTATTGAGTATATAATTTATTTAACTATAACTTGTAGAATAAAACATTTTCTTGTGTAAGAGTGCAGTACATTATGGTTAGAAGCATCAAATATTTATTTCTCTGGGTTCAGTGGGCTGAGGTTGTATCTTTTACTATTTCAAAGATTTATTTTTTTTATAGCATATTAGGTTGTGGTTTACAAATGTATTTTATCCTTTAAACCCATATTAACAGATGGGCAAACAGCATTGATTCTATGTTAAGTTTGGTTTTTTGTGTGCTTTAGCCCTGAAGACGACCTTTAAGAAAATCATGTATTTAAATATTTTTCTTAATGTAAGTGCAAAAGTAGGTACTTAAATTCTGAACGGGTAGATATTAGTAAACTGGATGAAGTATTTTTTTTTAAAAGGAATTAAATGATTCCTTTAAATAAATTTAATCAAACATTTATTAGTACTCTTGCCATTATTTGCTTCTCTCAAATAATTTTTCCTTTAAAGTCTATGCATAATATTGCAAAACCCTTTTGGGTGGCAGGTGCAGTTAACCACATCACAGTGTTTCAGTTCTATATTTACAACAGGAATTTTCCTAGTTAAAATTATACTTTGCAAACAGTTTAAATTTTAAACTAATATTTTTCTTCTAATGAGCAGTTGGGAAAGGTTTTCCATCACAAAGCACAATATCCAGTGCAAAATACCTGTGTAACTCAGAATTTCTGAAGCAAAGCACTTACTGAGTGTCCCCGCCCCTGCTCTCCTGAACCAAAAAAATTCCCATTCCTGTAGGTAATTCTAGAGTAATACAGAATGATGTGCACATCAGTTTATTCTCAGTCAAGAGAAGGTTTTCTCTTGTGTTTTATCTTAATTCTAAAATATTGATGATAGTTTAAAAAAAAATATGCCAGGCTCTGCTAATTTGTGATTTCATTTGAAATTGAGTTTTTCCTTTCATATATGATAAAGTACTCTGAGAGCACAACATTGCTATGGTGCATTCTTAAAATAAATCTTAACATGTGTATAAAAACATAAAGGAAATTTTGTCATGCTCAACTTATGCCGCCACCTCTTCAGGCAGTGATTGCCAGCGCGGGGTCGTGACCTGTTCCCATCTCTGCAGCCGGGATCATTTGCAGGCTCATGATACCAATTTCATTGTTATTTCTAGACTCTTGTCTGCTCTGGAGGCTCCAACTCCAAGCTTGGGAATTTTTTTTTGGGTCAAGTACCGGTGGGAAATTCAGTACAAGAGCACTTTATCCTTTTCCAATTTTTTTTGAGGGGGGAAAAAAATAAAATAATTATCCTGGGACCGTTTTAATCACAGAATCCTACTGATGGTCAGGATTTCAGATTTAGTAAATTGGAAAGAAAAAAAAATTATCAAGTCAACAGCAAAAATTAATCGAAGAGAATATTTAATGTGTGGCTTTTATCCAATGTGCTATGGCCTGTTGGAAAAATTTTTATTTCAGAGTCTGACTGTGGTTGTCTTATCTCCAGTTTGTTTTTTTTTTAGAATGTACATGGCAAAATCATTCGTAGATGTCTGCAATTCGCTCAGGGTTACTAGGAAATTGGTTTCTGTGAATATACAGAATGTCTATTCAGGCAGAAATTCAGAAGTGTATGGAATTGTTTTAAAGGTCATAAATACATGCCCACGCCGTCTCCAAACTGCCTGGTTAGTAAAGCTTATAGTAAGTAACCTCTGTACCAAAAGAAATTCCTCCCAAATTATAACGAGTTCTGTATATTTTTAGCTTATCTTTTTAGCTGCAAGTGATCAGAAAAAAAAACCAAAAGAACTCCATCCTTTCTGAAATATATACATTTTAAAAGATTTTTTTTTTTTTGGTGTGAAGTCATGGATTATTTTTTCCTTTTTTAGAACTGTTACATCTCAAAGGTTAGGGTTTCTAGTGGTATGTCATTGATAGAAATAGTCTATTTCTATAGAAGCCACCAAAAGGCTCCTTTTGATCAAAGGGAATATTACCTGTTTCTACTTTTAGTTGCATTTATGTCAGGATAAAATAGTTCACAAACAGCACTCTAAATAGGTATTTTTCTTAGTGAGCTCACACACGCTAAGGCTGAAATCTCAGCCCCGTTGACTTTAAACTGTTGTCAACTTCCTTGGGATCCGGACTTCTTTCAAGAAGTGTACTTCAGACGACAAAATATTGACATTTCCTTCAGGTTTTCAGACTTTTGATGTTCATCAAAAGAATGTGATCACATTTTGTTAACATGTCTACTATTGCCTTTACCTAGAAGATACTTTGCCATTATGTGCTGTGTTTTTTGAAATAAATCCATTTAAAAATATTATATTATTGGACTACTTTAGCTTTTAATAGAGATATGTACATAAAGCTCCAAATATACGAAAGTATAATTGTGAAGGGTTGGATTATTTTTAAATGACCTGTGAAACTGGGGGAGAGAAAGAATAACTTGTACAACTCATTTACTGATCGTCATTAAATAATTTTGTCGAAAAGTAACGCGCCTTAGAGTATTTGAAATGAAACACACTAATGCAAGAGGATATCTAAGGTGAAAGATGTTTGTGTAATGCTAAACATAACCAAAGAAACTGTGGTTTTAGCAAAGGTACCATGCTCTATTTTATCAAGTGCCAGAAGTTGCATAATGAAAGTCTTTCAGTTAAAAAAAATATAAGTAAAGAAAACACAAAAATGCCACCCAGCTGGTAGAGATCTTCCTAATTTTTACCTGATTGTATTTCTGAAGAAATATGGCAGGGCCCTCGTAAATTTTCAACATGAACTGCATTTTTGTTGCCAATTTCCATATCCTTTTAAAAGTGCTGAAGCGTGCATTTGCTATTTATGTTTGCAGTAGACTGAGTACACTTTTACTATTTGTGGTTTCAGAAATTGGAAACAACCAAACAGTGGTGCTATGGTCTAAAAAAATAAATTTTAAACAGCTGTGGGACAGTATTTTTAGAATGGTAGGAGTCCTTCTGAAGACAGACTCGTAACTGTGTCTCTGCACAGGAATGCTGCCGAGGGCTTTGGAAATCAGAATTGTGTTGTCTTCACACCTTCGTCTGTATTGTCTGAGGTAATCAGTCTCTGGGAAAAACAGAACTACTTGGAGGAGTACCTTCACCCCTATATTTTCGTGCTGTCCCTATGGATATTTGAATTACTTTAAACGCTTCTTAGATCAGATTCTGTATATCCAGTTCTCTCTAGTTTAAATATTTCTTATAAATAAATGTCATACGAGATAAATAATTAAATATATAATCTTATTTATAGAGATGATAAAAAGTTGCTATGGGCCAGAAATCCAGTGTTAGAATCCATAAAATCATAGAGTGGTTTGGTTTGGAAAGGACCTCTAAAGGTCATCTAGTCCAACCCGTCTGCTGTGAGCAGGGACATCTTCAACTAGATCAGGTTGCTCAGAGCCCCGTCCCACCTGACCTTGAATGTTTCCAGAGATGAGGCATCTCCCACTTCTCTGGGCTCTTCCTTATATCTGGTCCAAATCTACCCTCTTTTAGTTTAAAACTATTGCCTCTTGTCCTATTGCAGCAGGCCCTACTTTCTTACAGACCCCAAACTTTTAAAGTTTGTCCCTGTCTCTCCTGTAGGCCCCCTTTAGATATTGGAAGGCTGCTATAAGTTCTCCCTGGAGCCTTCTCCAGGCTGAACATCCCCAACTCTCTCAGCCTGTCCTCACAGCAGAGGGGCTCCAATTTTCAGAGCATCTTTGGGGGCTCCTCTGGACCCACTCCAACAGCTCCAACCTCTCCCCTGCTGAGGCCCCAGAGCTGGATGCAGCACCTGGCGGGGTGGTCCCTAAAGCAGAGCAGAGGGCAAAATCACCTCCCTTGACCTGCTGGCCCCACTGGTGGGGATGAATTCTGGCCTATTTTTGCATTTGTTTCCTTTAAAAGTTGTCCTGTATGGTAGGTATCTGGTAGGTAACTATCACTCTGGATTATCGCAGCATTCAATATTTTACTAGTAGATAATTTGATTATAATAGATAAGTTTAATGTCTTTGCCACTTCAATGGTGAGTATAATCCTGCCCCGGATAATACCATGTGATGTTTTGGATGTATTGCCCTTAAAACAAATAACAGTTCCAGTTTTTCTTTGTTGACAAAAAAAATCTTTTAAAGATAATTTGTCCCCTAATATTTCAGAAATAGCGGACTTATGTTTTTTTTCTACTCAACCCATGTAATTAATTAAATTACATAATTAGTTTAGCCTAGAAAGGGTGGAAAATTATAGCATGCTTTCAACCTCTGTATAAGCTCATCGTTGTAATGTGGCAGCTCCTTTGTGGAGGCTGATGAATTTGCTAACTAAATCACCATGTGTACCATGGTTCAATAATTTAACTGATGGCTACATTTGATTTTAGTTGTAACTAGTCTGATTAGAGGCTCTCAAGTATCTGATGTTGTATCTCAGATACTAACTGGAATTACTTAATTTGAATTTAAAAATCAAATTAGTTCTGTTTTTTATCAAGTTTTGAAACTTTAACTCTTTCTAGAACTCAAATTATAACTACATAGCCATTCTTTGAAAAATTCTGAGTTTTGAATTTATTTTTTTTCCCCAATGTATGGCAGAAATAGAATTATACTTCCGATGCCGTTGAGTTCTGCTCTTGCCATGGTGCTGTGCTGGCTTCGGGGAGCTCTTTCTGCCCGGATCCCGCAGCCTTGTGGGTGCTTTAATTTTCTGTCGCAGTCCTGACTTGAGCAGAGCTGTTGGCTTTTGAATCCAGCTTTGATTTCAGGTGCCCATCCTTGCACTTGGTTGTGAGCTTTCCTCAAATAATTCATCTGAACACGTGATCTATTTGCTGGTTTTTGGCATCCACCGGTAAACGTTATTTGTAATAGTTTATACAGCGTATTGAAATGTAATTATATAAATATTGATTAGAAATGGTGTTGGAGTGGGTTTGTGTGTGATTATACTCAGTAAGGAGTAAAAATAAAACATACCCCTGGCAGTTGCTTTCTGAGGTTGTGAATTACCGTAACAAAACACTGTAATTTTTTTAAAAAAAATTATACGCTCTTGTTAAAAAGTTGAGGTCAATTTAATATTAGTTTTAAATTCTGACAGCAAATAGTTTATTTCAGTTCCAAGAAATACACTGTGTGTTCAATATATTTGCTGTGGGTACAAAATGAAATGATGTGTTGCAGTTTTTATGTTTAAGAAGTAGAGGAAGATAAAGCATGTTCTTATGTGAGTTAAAGCACTTTGATAAAGTTACTTTTTTGAAAAGTTGCAGCAAGTACTTTTTCCGAAAACCAATTATCTCTTCAAAAGTATTTTAATTAGAAAAGGATTATTGTTTTAAGCTGAGTAGGGTTAGATAGTCTCATGCTACTATCAGGGTCTCATATCACTACTAAAGCCTGATATAACAGTGTTTCTTTCTACATGGCCTTCTTCAGGCAGCGCTTGTAATTCTTTGCATCTTCTGCCTGTCGGAGAACTCCGCTGCCAAAAATAATGTTATAGAAATAAACCTGACAGTTTTGTGTTGAACTCGCCTCGTCAATATACCTCCTAACTCCAGTTCATTAGGTCCCTATTGTTGCCCCCAAAATAGTAAAATTTAAAAATCCCTCACTATTTAAAGGATGTGTTATGTCGCAAGATTTAGAAACTACTAGATGACGATTCTATAGATGTGTATGTGTGTGTATGGATACAAATACATACATATATGTAACTGAGGTGTTAATAACTTCAGATGGAAAGGTGTTGTAACAATACAGGAGAAATCAAGCATACAGAATGTTTTTCATTAAAAGATAATATCAATTATTCACAGATGGAAATTAAATAATAAAAGGACTCCAGAAAAGTCTCTTGATAGTAATTAATGTAAATAATGGAAAAGTTTTCCATTAAAATTGAAACCACGTTTAGTATCAAGTAGATATTTGCTGTTCCAGCTTTAGAACTGTTTTTGACAAAATGTTTTACTGCATTTTCAGGAAGTTGCATTAATCCAATTTTTATGACTTTTCAGATGGTCAAATATAAAAATACAAAAAACAATTTTGGGGGAGATTAGTTTCAGAACAGCTGTGTTTTGGCTACTGTTTGAATTATGTTAATTTGTACTCAGACTTGAATGCCAAAATCCAGACGTTCTTGAATTCTGTGGGCCAACAACTAAAGTTGGATCTTGAGTTAAAAGCATGTCATTTAAAAATGGCAGTGCTCCTCCAGTGTGAAAAGAATAGCTGTTAATTGATATTTGTATAAAAATCATTCTAACTGGATTTTTCAGTGAATTGGTAAATGTCCGGGTTTAGAAAATTTTTAAAAAGTTGAATGTACTTAGTAGATAAATATAATCAAAAGAACTTTTCTGCTGATATGGCATTTCTTTTTTTTAATGTTCTATTTGACAAGGTTTAGATGCTTTTCTACGCCATGAAAATCTGATTGTTTTATCATGTCATTGCTTCAAAAGAAAGTCTTACACTAACTCAGAAGAAACTGAGTAGAAACTCCAGTACTGTTTGCGCAGTATATTCTCTACTTCTAATTATAATTGGCAATTAGTTACATAGCTGGTATTTAAATTTCTGATACTGAGAATTGATATCTTAATAGGATGTGTATATTTTAGGGTAATGTGTGAATATCGGTTATCGTTCAAGGTAATGCTTATGACAAATGGATTTTATCCCGCTGTTACAGATCAGGCAGACATTGAGCAGTTTGGCAAATGTGTGATCCTGACAGTGACTGTGGTAAAATGTTTAAGTACCTGTGATTATTGCTACTTGGATATTAGCATCCTATAGTTCAGCTGATCTGCTCGGGTCTGGGTCTGCTTTGAGTTTAAGAACCAGTGGACCACTCCTCCTCTCTCCGTTTTTTTAGAGATAAGAATTGTTGCATTGATTGAAAATTATGTTTTTCACAGTGATGTTCAAAAGGTTTTAAATATTGAAACAAACCGTATCCCAAATCCTGTTCTCCATCATAAGATGTCTAGTTAATTGCTTCTTTTTTAGGGAATCTGGATCTAGCAAGTATTTTTATGTCATGGTGATCTCAAAGTGGACCTTGTTTGTGTGTTCCATGATTTGTGGTACAATTTGTGTCATATTCAAACAGGCAGGGTTCAAAAAATGTCTTTAACCTTTGTATAATCTTATGACTGTTAATCTCTAGGTCTGTTAACTGTAATTTTTTTAGGGTTTAAGGGCATTATGTTGATCCCTACTCACTTAAATATAAAGCATTCTACAAAGTCAAAAAATTCTTATCTTTAAATTCAGAAAAGCATTGAAAAATAAGTTTAGTCTTGCGTCTAAGAAAGGGTCTCAGCTTTAAGGACCCACCATAGTTTCTTCTGGAAAGAGCACTGTTTTCTTTGGTCCAGAGGACTTCCTCTTTAAATTTCTGAGCTTTGACCAGTTAAAATGTCTTTGTGTGGTCTGATGCCTGAGGGTTTGGGGAAAAAAAAAAGAAAAAAGGACCTCACCCTTGCTTTTTCATAGACATAGCAACTACAGACATCCCTTTTCCATTCCTATCTTTCCACTTGTACATTTTAGTCAGATACTTGGTCATAGATCAGAGTTTGGGGATCGTTTTCAGTAGTGAGCGATTATTTGCCTAAATTAGTGCCTGGTGTGATAACAGCAAAAATGAGAGATGGCTTAAAATACAGAACTGTTTCTATAACTGTATCTGAGCCTTGTTTTAATGTTTTATACCAAATAATGATTTGATTTGTGATTAGATCAGGTGGGATGTGATTGTATCTTCCTCAGTTCAAAAAAGCAAGTGAACCAACCTCCCCATCCAGCACTTCCACCTCCAGACGTCTCACCAGTGAAAACCCTTGAGCACGAGACACGGGTTGGTAGTGGAGTACAGGAGCAGAAATCCTATGTTGATGAGACTTGAGACTTAAGAGAGTTGGTAATTAATGCATTGAGATAATGAATGCTGTGAGATAACTATGTAGTGATAAGGGGCAAGACTGCTTAGAAGAAGAAAACAGGTTTGTTTATTTTTAAAGCAAATACCTAGGGTCCGGCCAAATTTCACGTAAAAATCCTCCTTGAGATCCAACAATGGAAACTGTTACGTAGGAGACAAGATGCCCTATGGTTGGATCAGTGGCCTGGTGTCCAGAGAGGGGACACCCAACCTTTTCAGCTGTGCTACTCCTCTGATAGGACAGGGAGAACAATGTTCCATCATGGGATGACATGTGGCTCTGCAGCCCTTTCCAGTGAGATTGGACCATGACTCTGATACAAATTAAGTTTAAAAATTCTGAACTGGGAAAGAACATATGCATCTGAAAATAAGGTTAGCAATTTAAAGCTGGAACTAGATGAAGCAATAGATCATATTTTTCCAACAGCTTTTCTAATAAACCACAGGAAATTTAAAATTGGGCTTGCATTCAGAAGGAATACAAAGGTAAAGTACCTAGCTATAATTTGGTTCCATGAAAAAGAATACGAAATTTAGTTTAAAAAAATCTAAAAATTTGAGGCTAGAAAAAAAGCCCCAAACTACAAAAACTCAAACAAAAATCCATTCAATAACATGGCTGCTAGATGTGAATTTCCTGGGTGTTTAATAATTGCTTTTGGGATCGTTGCACAGTTCTTGATTTAGGTTTTTCTAAATCATTACCTTGTGGTGGTGGAACGTGGGTTTTCTCATTCATGCATAGCAGATCTTATGATAAATCTAATGAACTGAAGACGTGTAGCCTTTACCTTGTATCGTTAGTCCCCTTCCCTGTGGGGATTGCTCCATAGTTGTTCATAGGTTAGGGTCAGCTTTTTAAACTGGCATCAGGCATCTTCTCTTCCTCTAGCGACACATACTAATATTTATTAAAAGGATGACAAGGCTTTCAAAATTCTCCATTGAGTGGGGGACAGGGGATGTGTCCTCTGGGTTGTATCACGTATAAGGGCTCATGGGATGGTGTTAAGAAGGTCGGGTTGCGCTTGGCGAGGTGCAAATATTGCATGTAGTTCAACAAGCCTGTCTTGCTCTGGATCTCCTTCGAGAAGATCTCTTCTCTGCGCCTGCAAGAGCTGGGCACCAGAGCTGACGAGCGGGGAATCCCTTTCCTCTGCTTTGTTGCAGTGATGGTTTTAACCAGAAGGTTATCAGGGATGGAAAAAGGAAAAAAGGGAATGATTACATAGCAGTAATCTAAAAGGACTCTTAAGAATTGTTTGTGATTTTATACTGAATTTTGGTTTTCTTTTGCCATCCCCTAATAGCCTTAATAATTAGTCATAATCCTGGCCTATTTCCAAAACTTTGATTGAAATAAATTAGGTGACTTAAGTGATCATTGAGTACTTATGGAGATTGATTTAAGTGAAGCAGGATTTGTAGGGAGTGGTGATTTATTACATAAACTGAGACAGCTGGTTGCAAGTGAGAAGCTTTTGAGCACTAAAGCTCTTTTTTAGACTTCACGCTGTTTTCCGTGTGATGATACGTGCTGAGCGATGCGGGTTATGGGCTGAGGATAGAGATCTCCTTGAAGAACCATTCTGGGTGTGTTACCAGCCTGGGATCAGGCGTGGGAGCAAGAGGCTTCTATCCCTCTTTCTGCCCTTTCCCAGCGTTTTGATGCTCTGATATTTTACATTCTTCCAAAGCTGCAGCTTCACTGGTACGCATCTACGATATGAACTTCCAAAAGTCAAGCCTTACCGTAAACAATTATGAAAAACAATTCTTCAAATCTGCATCTCTCAACTTCTAAATCTCCCGGGCTTTTTAGGGCAGTCGGCAGTTGACAGAGGCGGGTCTCCCGTGCTGCTCTGCCTGCGGTCGTGTGCCTGTAACAGCTCACTCTCACTCGCTTTATGACCCTCCCCTAAGACCAGAGCTTGACTTCCTACCCTGCCACTGTGGCCATTTGTGCTCCTTTCGCTGCTCTCCAGGAGTTCTGCTTTTACAGCAGTGATTTGCTGCCGATAGAGAAATGGATCCGAAATAGCCAGTGCATAAGACTTATAGCAAAGTCGTTTGTTACCACCCTTGAAACGATCAAAATCAATAAGGATGGTCATGGCAAGCTGGGAAATTTTGTGTTTTGACAAATATGAGCTACTAACAGCAGTGAGATTTTAGGAAGATTATAGGATTCAAAATGTGGATTAGGATTTTAGGAGATTTTAACATTCAAAACTTGAATCTTTGCAAGTCTTACAGTGACTTCTGAAACAATCCAGGGAAATACTGCCCTGACATCAGCAGATTTAATAACTGTCGCTTTAAAATACAACAACGAAGAGGAAGAAAAGGGAGATTGAGATTAACTCTAACCTGTGGGCCATTACCAGTTTAAGCATGGTAAGGCTTTTGCTGCTCAGGTAAACTACTGTACAAAAGCATCGCCACTCGGCGGTTTGGAACAGTCACCCACTGCTGGGGGTGCACAGATTTATTTCCAGGCAGCCTCTGTGCCACCAAGAGTACAAGTCACCCATCTCCCTAAGTATGGGTTTGCTTTGGATGTTGACACGGTTCTCTATGGGGTGACTTACTGAGACATAAAGGAAGTGTCACTTTAAACGGAAATTGTCGAGATAAAAATGGACAGAGATGATGGATCTAAAAATGAGGCAATTACGGGAAATGTCTCTTCTATTTATTTATTCTTTTAAATATCAACTCTTGAAGATGGTAGAGAAAAAGTATTTTTGAGGTACACCAAAATGTCATCTTCGGAGTAACTCAGACCTTTGATATACCTCCATAACATCATTGCTAACCATTATGATTCATTTTTATTTCCTCTGTTTACAAAAAAGGTACATTGATTATTGATTGTTTTACAGGACCTTAATGGCTCTCCATGTACTGTAAAGTAATACCTTCATCAGAAAATGAAATTGTATTTTGACTTTCAGTTAACCTTTTTATTGTTCTTCATACGTAAACTTTTCCACCAAGGCTGCTCAAATCTTGCAAGTAATGTAGAACCTTTCGCTTTGATTTAATGAACCTGTGATACTTATATCTCCATTAAACACCAGTAGGATTTTTGCAATTAAGGATACAACTGCAAATAAGATACAACTGTACTGAAAAGAGTAAATTCCCTTGTGTCACTAGGTAGTAAAAGACTTAGGAGCTATCCTGTTGTCTTGATACATTTTTCCATCACAAACTCTGTTTCAGTCACAGCCTTGTATTTCCTGTGGACTCAAATTTCTGGAAGCTTCTCCTGAAACAGCTTTCTCACATGAGGTGTTTCTGTGGACCCAGTCCCTGTTCTTTACTCAAAATTCTTGCTCTTCCTCCTGGAAGCTTTGCTAAAAATAGGAGTGTAAGAAAGGCCATTAAAAATCTTGTTGGTCTTACGCATGGCATGTGTTTGGCAAAGGAAAAGTGTTTTGGAAAATGGATATTACTTGCAGTTCAATTTGTTTTCCTTATTATTAAGTGATCTTGTAAAAGTAATTTAATTCGCTTTCACAGTACTTTTCCTGTACTTCACTGCTGATAATGATTGCTCGCCTTTAATAAGTGATTTTTCTAATTTACAAAACATGATTGAAATGTGGGATATGATCATTACTATTTCCTACTCTTAGCAAAAAAAAAAATAGAGGAGAGAAATTATTTTAAGTAAGTTCCTTTCTAGTAAAACGCAGTGGTTGCCAAGAGTTGTGATTTTTTTTTTTAAATAAACTTCCCCTATATTGCCAAACATAAGGCATAAAAATATGAATTGTAGCATCATTTAGAAACTGTAGGAAGCAATTATAAGCTGGTTTAGTTGAATTAATTTTGCAAGTTCCATACAGTGTAATTTAAACTTTGGAAGTTTGTGGAAACGAAACAATTAATTGGAAGATTGGGATTTATAATTCAGAGACTAGTCTGCCCTTGGTTTTCTACAACAGCATTTCCATAGTGTCTGTGTTGAAACCAAATTAATTATTGTATCAGTACTTATTTTATCTTCTTCAGATGCTGCTCCTCTCAGTTGACTTCTAAGAAATGCTAAAATCCCCCCTTCCCCAGGGGAAAAAAAAGAACACAACACAGAAAGACCCAAAAAGCTGCTCATTACTGAAGCTAAATTACAGGCAACAGGAAAACCCACCATAATTCACTTACATATGCAAAAAGTTTTGTTTTCACCACCTAAAATAATATTTTTAGTTTCCAGTTCTGCTATGCTCTGCAAAAACCACCAATGTTGTTCTCATCCATTTTTATAGAAATGCTTTACATCAAGACTTTTGTTTCTAGAAATCTTATTTTAGAGTAAATTGAAAGTGCATACTTGGATACATGAGTTTGCTTATCCCTTTTATTATTTTTTTTCCTTGCCTTAGAATGTTTGGTCTATGCTACAAATATAAAATGAATTAAATGATAAGTATACTGAGAACTGAGTTTATGCTAATGAGGTCATTCCTGGTAAGGGAAGCAAAACTTAGCACCAGGGTAATTAAGATGGATGTTATAATTCTTTTTATTTTCATTTAAATTTCCTATTAATATTGAGAAAAAACCCTATGCACTTTAATGGGAGAAAAATGGATTTTGAGGGAAAAATTAATAAATGGTCAGTTGATTAAAGTTAAGTGCTAAATCTGTTATGAAAGTACTTGAACAGAAGGGAATTTTTGTTTTTTGTTACTGATGTAGGATGTTTAGAGGCTGCAGATGCTAACAGAAAAGTTGGAGGGTATAAAATGACCTGCAGGCAAAAGGTGCATCAGCACTGTGAATTTTATCTCTGGATTCAAGTTTAATTCTGCACTTAATACAGAAGGAAGGGGGGCCTAAGTAGTTGGTTTTGGTTTTGGTCCTTAAAAATATGTATCTGTATTTGAAACCTGGGCTGTGGTTCCACGGGGCGTTGGCTCCGTGCTGGTTTCCATCACTTCCCTGCCTAATTACTGAGCTTTCCAATGCAGCACTTAGATTTCCAATAGAGTTCAGGTAGCGCATTGAGCTAAAAAACCTCAGCCAGGAATTTGGGATTTGTTTTGTTTTGCATTCCTAAGCAGAATGTAGAAGCAGATTGTATATATTACCTTGTCATAACTCTATCAAGCAGTGCAGATGCATATGTAAAATGTATGGCAGATGTAAGGTTAATCTAGCTCAGATTCCTGATTACTGCCATTTATGAAAAAAACCTGTAATTAATATTCATTTTGTTCTTCAATTGCAGACCCCACGTTCAGTTACAAAACGGCAAGATATTACAGAGTTTTTAGCTTGCCAATGTAAAATAAGGAATTCTGGCCCTTCTCAGAGAGTTGTATTTGGGGAGTGGGGTGAAGTTGTATAGTCTTTGGATTTCTTCATGCAAAAAGTTCAAAAGAAAGTGAATTAACATGTAAATTGGCAATGCATGAGTTGGCTGGCACTATAGTTCTGTGAGGATATTCTTCCTGGGCGAGCCAAGGGAATTAATGTTGAGTGTTAATGGGCTAAAAGTTTCCCTATGGTTTATTCCTCTCCAGTTTTTTCAAAAAGACAAGTGAAGAAGCTAGTAGAGGTTCTATTAAAAAGGTGCAAGTGTGTTAAATAACACGTGCTATTTAGATGTGCACCATCTAGATCCAGGATGCAGCTGAGATATAGGTTGTGTTTTAGAGGTGTGGCAAGTGTTTGTGTTACTGACACAAACATTTATGGTTTCATTAAAGTAATAGTTAAATGAGTTTATAATCTCATAATTTATCCAGATTAAATTATCCATCAGCATTTTTTTTTAAGCAACATCCCCTCTTTTAAGTAATTCCTTTGTATGATCCTGAACACTTCTCCACATTTATGAATAGCAGACTAAATTCAAAATAAGCATCTTTGAGGTTACATGTATTTAAACAGATCAGATGTCGTTCGGACACTTCTGTGCCACAAAGATGGTAACAAGAGCAGGATTTACCTGGGGGAAGCTGCAAGCAGAAGATGACTAAAAATGAGCAACAACAACCACAAAATCTTCTCCAGTTGCTTTATTTATGACAAACCCCTCCAATTATGAAATATGTGTAATTTCAGAGATATTTCATTCTGAGTTTGGACTAGTGAAACATCTGTATATTCCCAGGTGAATTTTTTTGCTGATTACCATGCTGCATGGTGATTACCATTTTGCTGATTACCATACTGCTTCACTGCGGCTGAAGCATTTGAGGAAGGATTGACAGACACTTAACAAATGCTGGGATGTATTTTTAGTGTGAAATGAAGTTTATGTAGTACTTTATAGAATTATAGAATCATAGAATCGTCTAGGTTGGAAGGGACCTTAAAGATCATCTAGTCCAACCATCAACCTAACTCTGATGACAAAAAAAAAAAATAAAAAAAAAAAAAAAAAATCACTAAACCTTTCCTTTGAACACCTCCAGGGATGGTGCCTCAACCACTTCCCTGGGCAGCCTATTCCAATGCCTGATAACCCTTTCCGTGAAGAAATTTTTCCCAATATCCAATCTAAACCTCCCCTGGTGCAACTTGAGGCCATTTCCCCTTGTCCCATCTCCTGTGACCTGGGAGACAAGACCGACCCCCGCCTCTCTACACGTAACCATCAATACAATTACGAAATGCATACATTGAGAAGCTAAGCAAACTTAGCTTTGTTAAAAAGAAGTTTGGAATAGTGACCTAGCTCAAAAATAATTATAATAAAAACCACCTCTCTAATTAGATTTAGTCATTTCTCCACTAACAGGAATGTACAGGTTATTATTTAAAAACAAACAAACAGAAACCCAAAAAACCTAACCAAAAGCATATCCTCATCTTTATTTTGATTTAGTTGAAACATTTTTAGCATCAAATAGGATTTTTTAAAGTGCATTTTTTCAAATTTATTTCTACAAATATTTGCAATTCCTATTAAGTTCTGATTCTGATTTTTCAAGTTCTGATTTTTAAGATGAAAGTTAGTGTGCTCCAAAACTTTCATTTTAGAGATAAAGCATCCCAGCCTAATTTTCTAAATTTAGTTACACACTATAGATTAAATACAACTATAAAAAAAAAAGTTCACTCTGAAAAAACTTAAGTACACGTTATAGATTATATCTCCCAATTCCTATCCAGCCTGTTTTTTAAATTGAAAATATAATCTATATTTCAAGGAGTTGAGAGATATAATCTATAGTGTGTACTTCTGCCAAGCAGATCTTACTCTTGAAAGTCTTTATAGCTTCTCTGAAGGCAAAAATAAAAATGAAGGCCAAGTAAGCAAGTTACTTGATAACATGAAACAAATCAATGCATTTAATTATTACTTGCTCTCTGACCTGAAGGGTCTGAAGTGAAATAAAGTTCAGCCTCTTTGATTTCCTGAATGCTTTTGATTCTTTGACTGTATAACAAAACATAGCACTTCAGTTTGTTTTGTTTTTGCAAGAAAGTTAACAAAATACTATATATTTTTCAGTAAAATGTGTGAGAGCTGACAGAATTTGCCACTGTGAAAACTATTTTTGGCAACTTTTGTTTATAGCCTTTGAAGTAAGAACTAATAATATACTTTATTTGCCAAAGCTCTTCAGTCAAGCCAATTTCAAGCAGATTTCTCATGACATATTTGCTTGTTCGTTATAGACTGAAGGAGGGTGGGTATAAATGCTATGTGTTTATATCAGGGATTTTAACTTTTTGTATCTTGTCAGCAGCAAGCCAGATGTTAAAGAGCAGTTAAAACCAGCCACTTTAGTAGCAGATATTTTTAACTTACCAGTGGAAAAGATAATGTGTCATTTTTCCAGCTAGATATGAAGAATAATTTATAATCCTTCGTTAGCGCTCCTAATTGTATATTTCGCTGATGGACAGAAGGATGGAAGGAGGTTTTATTGATATTTCCTCTCTAAATATCCTCTTGCTCTTCACGTGCGTGCACACTCAAAGCCATCTAGTGCCCTGGCTGTGTGAGCAGGGCTGCATGAGGAGAATAAAAGATGGGTTTTATTGAATCTAAAGAATATGTATATTCAGAATTCGTATCATGAAATGGTCATTTGTCTTCATTAAATCTATACTGAAGAAGAGCAGGTGAAATCTGGTGCTTCACCCACCCTGAGAATCCCCTTTTTTTAAAGTGTAATGGTAAGGGTTAGGGAAAGATCTGCTAATTCTTTTGCATTACCTTTGTTGGAAAGGTCAGGAAGGATGCAATAATTTTGTTATTTAAAAACACTATACAAATTTTGAAGACGTCCACCTGACATTGGTAAATTTAAAGCACTTTGTCATCCTGTGTGTGGAGTTTGCCCAGGTGCCTGCTGTCCTGCGGCTTAGGATGTGGGTTTTTTGGGCCGGGGATGTCCAGAGGCAGGGGAAGCAGCAGGGTATGCAAAATGGGCAGCCGTCTGGAGCTGTGCTACCATCTCGCATGCATTTTGGACGTGTGACCTCTGTGGCTTGTCCTTTTGTGACATGACAACTCAATGTTTTTAGGCTCCATGTCGGTGACGCTAACGGCCAAAAATGACTTCTCTAGAGCAAGTTGTAAGAAAGTGTGAAGTCTTGGTTTTGAAGCTTTTCAGAAGGCTTTCCATAAGGTTTTGTCTTGTGAGTACAAACTTATTAGTGGTTTATGTGCTTTTTATTTTCTTTAACATAAGAGGTGGTTGTCTCTCAACAGTCTCATATTAAGTATTTAGTCAGTTGAAACTCTTATATGACAAATACTTATTAAACACTTTCAAACAGCTTCGCCTAAAATTTTAGTGAATTTTTTTCCAGAATATAGGACATGATAGGGCAGAATTCATAGTAGGTATGTAGTCACTTGCCATTTCAGCAGTTGGATATTTGGTGACAGTTTTATTCTGGTTACTCTATGCCTGAGTGGTTACTCTTTACTTAAGTGTTTTGAAGTGAAAGAATTTAAATGTTGTAAAGAAAAGGCCACTCTTTGTCCTATCCCTGGATGGAAATGCCTTAATGAAAGGTTTTGAGGATTTGTAGTGGCATTTTCATGATTTTTTCACCCTATGTCATGTAGTTGGTTTCTGTGCACTGGATGCTGATGAAAATGATTTAATTCCTGAATGTTGTTTAAGAAGAAAAGGGAAAAGAAGAGGGCTGAAATATGAAAGGAAGAGGGGGAAAAAAAGAAAAAGATGGTGTTTGCTTTGTCTGAAAGTTGGTGTTGGAAAAGTTTCACCATCAGAGGCGATGTGAGGGCTGTTCTCTAATTGCCTTCTGAGAATGGGGTCCGAGTCCCAGCACTGCAAGGGGGTGACAGGATTGCAGCCTGTAGCTCTGGCCGGGACACCAAGGGCTTTCCAGCGATTTTTCCCACTTCCGCTTCCAAACTACAAATTTTCTGCTGCATTTCCTGGAGTGTGGTACAAAATGTTGTCTTATAACTAGTTGTGTCACTGCTTGAAAATCTTGTTAAAATCATTTAGTTTAGCGATGAGAATTCTGCAAACGAACAGATGTGACTCCACATGGGTTTTCCTTTGCAAATGTTATGTTGGAAAGTGAAATAAACTTTTGGAATCATAGAATCATAGAATGGTCCAGGCCGGAAGGGACCTCCAAAGGTCACCTACTCTGGCTTCCCCAGAGTCAGCAGGGACAATAATAACCTTCAGAAAGCTGAAAAGGTCAGGGGGACCTTCCTACGCTGAGTAAGGACCAAGCAGTCACAAATAGTCTTCAGGGCATATTTGCTTAATGTGTTCTTCATTGGGGACTTCAAGAGAGGTTTCATAAGAACTTTAACATCTCCCCTGAATCATATTTGCTGTAAGGCTTTTATGGTGGTTCCTGTTCCTCCCTGGTACTCCACCAGAACTCAGGCCTGTGGGTTGTCGGTGTATTTCCTCTGGTGAAGTGATTATAGACATTTACATTCTATACTGAATATCTGTTGTTAGGATAGTTCTTTTACAACTGTTTGCAGTGCCCGGCATGGGAATGAGGTGCTTATATATTATAAATTTAAAATGATATAGTATTTTGTGCCAAGGCTTACTTTGCTAGGACTTGTTGCTTTCATATATGAAGCTTTTCAACTCTAGCACGTGAAAGCCTCCCAGATATTCTAAACACCCTGAATCTCTGCAGAGATGCTAATGAAACAGTAGTTAAGAGATTAAAGACTTTGGAGTGTACAAGCTGGATGAAAACCAAGGCAAGAGAGGAGCTAAACTGTCCCCTTGTATCCTCATCTAACCTAATTTCTTTTTCCTAGTTGTAAAGGTCTTTATGATATTTGGCATTCATGCTCACTTCCCTACTGTTAAGCACAAGAAACCACTGGAGTAATTGCAAAAGTTCACTAATGAAGACATTTTTTTCTCTTCCCCTGTATTCAGTTTAGTAAAGTATATTTGTATCGGTTTATCTAATGACGATGTCTGTAATTCTACATTTTCTCTATTTGAAAAACCTTTGGGCAAGTCTATGTTAATGCCGCTCTTCTAATTTCTCTGTATACAAACATCTAACATCTAGGAATGACTGTAGCAAGTTAATACATTCTTAAATGTGTCTTGACTTAGATATGCATGGACTAAAGTTGTAATCATGTTCTTTAAAATATGAGTTGGCATATTGTAAGTATTTAGCCATATTTCTTACATAGTGTTTTCCCAAGCAAAGTACTTCTGTTTATTTCATTATACAAAGAAATTCAGAATTAAATTCACATCTAAGGACAGTAAAGACTAGATGTTTAACTTACCCTGCTTATGGCTTTGGAAGAAATGATGGAAAAAACCTTTCATTAAACTGGGGATAAGGTGAGGTGCGTTGTTTCAAGCTTGAGTAACTTGTGTTAAAAATAAAATGACAGCATATGACAATGTTATGTTACCCGTTGTTACATGATTCTTTTTCAAGAAGGTATTTTTCAGTGGTTTAGAACAGAGCTTTGTATTTTCAGAAGCACTATATGCTAATTGGCTGTCCAGTTCGTGATGATATTTTTGTAAGTAAATGTAACACCCAGAGTCAATTTGAAATCTAAAACATGTAAGGGACCTAAAAGGTACCATCAAGATTTTACTGGTTATAGGCAGCTGTGATATATTAAGTGTATTATTTTTCATTAGTGTACATGAAAAGAGCAGTGTTAGTGACATCGTCTGTATGACTTCTTAGGTATCCATCAGGCATTTTGCAATTTGTCACTCATATTGATTAAAATGGCTGTCAAAATGCAATCATTTAAAACCCTGTAGCATTAATTAGGGCATGTTATTTGAAATATCCTTGAAGTGTTTAATGCTCTAACAAGCTATTCGGTTTTGGCTTTTTGTATGTTTAGTCGGGGCTTTTTTTGTGTGAAGTGTAGTAGCTCAAAGTATAACTATCAGACTAATTAAATGAGGTTTATTTTGAATCAAAGGCAGCGGGGACAGTAGCAGATCTGGATCAGTTGGTGTGTGGACTCGTATGAACCGTCTCTGTTTTAATCTAAATATTCCTGTCTAGCTTTTGGGATAGAGGAGTGTTGTGAAAACAGTGGCAAGAACAACTCCAAATCATACACAGTTTCTTTTAATCTCTCACCATGTATTTTTATGACATAAAATGGCAAAAGGTTTCTTGGTCACTGTTAACATGGAAAGTTAAGGTTTTAGTCTCGCAGAAGAAGTGATCAAAGTCAACGTCCAATCCATGTACTGTAGAAGTCTAAAATCCAGGTGTATTTTGTGCTGCCTGGAGATTTAGTCATATCACCATAACATTGATGCTACGTTTGGTCACCGGTGTCGCTGTCTGGATTCCAGAGACTGTATTGACGAAATCTCCTGATGATTTTAGGAGTGTTGAATCCCACACGCATGACAGATGATTGGAAAATGAAGGAAGATAAATTAATACTAGAACCAAAGCGTCTTTTTAAGAGTGAGATAGTCAATGGACTAGTTCAACAGAGGGAAACAGTGGTTGGTTCTTCATCTGCCTTATCTTTGTGGTCAAATATGAGCAAGTGATACCTGTGACTATGAGCTGCCCCACTTTCATTAGCCTGTGACACTTTTCCCTCTACCAGCCTGAGGTGTGTCTGTGCTTTCAGGTCTTTCTATCTTATCATGCTCCCTCAAAAGGGAGACGGGTGAGTCTGAAGGCCACAAATCGATGGTGCGGGTTTTTTTTTTGTTTTCAGAGGGCAGGGTTTGGAGGAGTCCCATTTGTCTTTGTATTACTCAGCCATTTTGTTTCCAGGATTCTTGTGGAAAGTCTGTGTGTGCCACAGTCACCAAAAGATTTCTAGTTGGGCTCATGCAGCCAAGATCTCTTGGGTACTGGTGAGAAAAGTTAGGACACAGTTAAAGTCTGATTTGGAAATAGAGCCCTTTGTGTTCTCACTCCTGGTATTACTGGTAATAGATTGGAGAATGCTCATCTTCAAGTATTTCTTTGGGTTTTGTTTGTGTGGTTTTTTTGAGTTGAGGATTTTATTCTAATAAATATGAGTACATTTAATATGTAGTTATTCTCAGAGCCGTAAAAAAGGGTAGACGTGAACCTTATTTCATCTTCTGAAAGAGTAGATGAATTAGTAAACATTGAGCCCTTCCTCTGAAGTGGTTCCTCTAGAACAAAACTATCACTGAAAAATTTAGCAAGTGCCATTAATTTTTAGCTATTTTTCGGTTTCGGTACATATAGATTAGTGTTTGATCTGCTGTTTGTTATCCTACATGATCTTCACTAGCAATTCTGTGGCAACTTTGTCTGGTAAAGTAACTATGGACAGAGATAGTTCTTGTTCAAGTCCAAGGTCAGTCACCTCGTGATCCAAGTTCTCTGTCTGAGGAACTGCGGTCGTCTTGACACGTACCCAAAATCTATTTTTTTCTTGAAGTGCATTGGGGAATTTAAAGCAACAATACTGGGAACCAAGAGTCAGAACAGGGAAAATGATGTCAACAAGAGGATAGCAATAACCTTGCTAGTGCCATACAAATGAATGATATCAAACCATGGAAAGGTTTGAGAGCTACGACAAAGCACTCCTTCGTATGGAGGCCGCATTCAGATATAGGTATGCATCTAAATCCGTTAGATGGTTTCAGTGTAAGTCTCGCTGGAAAGATTTTTGTGTGTCATCAAACCACAGCATTTTACAGTATTCTGTCTTTGACAAGCCCATAGAAGAATTATGTTGTTGTCAGTGCCGAGTGTGGGAGGTTGTCTGTTTTCTGATAGCATTAAAGCCCGCAGGTTTTGGCAGAGACCTGTTTATTTTTATAAGCACCTCATTTCCCTACAAAGCCATTTGAGCTTCCCTTCCTTGGACAGCATCTCAATCAGGTTCTTAAACCCCAAACTCCCCATTCCCCCCCTGCCCAAACAAGAGCAGAAAAACATCTGTTTTTATTTGGTGAAATGCCTGTCAGCATCAATAGTTCAGGTCTTGACGCTGTTTTCTGATAACATGGATCCTCTGACGTTGTAAAATGTACATTTTATTCATCCTCTCTGTGCCTGAGATTCTGTTTCCTTGGCTGAGTTAGGAAGAAAGGGTGCCACGATCTGTCTGCAAAACTCACCGATAGAAATGAGGAGCTAGGGAATGTGGGGAAGTGTATTTCTTTTTATTTTCCCTTTTATCCTGTGTGGTATGATGTCCATTCACCCTTGCGCCTTCTGATTCCAATTCATTTGAATACTTGCA
Source organism: Tringa tobata (assembly GCA_033628505.1). Lineage (NCBI taxonomy): Eukaryota > Metazoa > Chordata > Aves > Charadriiformes > Scolopacidae > Tringa > Tringa tobata. Next base: position 1,726,961 of record JAHREE010000422.1, on the reverse strand, counting down.
TCCAATTGAAGTTTAAGCAAATAGTTTTCTGCAGATGAGGAGGACCTACTTGTATAATGTGAAAATCTTTCTGCCTCCATAAAACTGACTTTGCGAGCTGCGGTTTACATACACAAGCCATTCACACACATGCAGGAAGTTTTCTTGACTTTTGCTAACGACAGTAAAGTCAATGAAATTAGAGAATAAATGATTCGTTGTAAATATTTAGTGAACTGTGACTAAGCACCTTTTAATAGAAAGTGTCAGTGTTTTAATTCCAGAGGCTAGACTGTTTATGAATAGTTATATTTTATAAGGTACTTTGTCATGGCTCGCGAGATATTTACAACAAATCTTTTTTTAGTGATTTTTTTTTTTTTTTTCATTAAGAAAACTCATGAGAATTTCCTGAACATACAAAGCAGGCTCATGATTGCACAGTATGTCACTGAAAACAACTTTCCTTGCAGTTTGTATTTGCTTCTATCTTGATGGACTGGGGTTTCACGATTAGTGTTATTACCATACCTACTTCTGTGGATAAAGCCTTTGTGGGAAAGGAGAGGAAAAAAAAAGAGGCAAAATGTTCGTATAAGTCTAAAAATGTGTTTATACTCCCTACCTTTCTGTAACAGTCCAAACAGATGCCAGAGAAAGTTCCTACCAGTCAGGATATATGAGTCAATGGGGGGGTTATTTAAAAAAAAAAAAAAAAAAAAAAAAAAACTTAAAAAAAGCCCAAGCAAAAAACAACCCACCTTATTAATATTATTTTTGTTGCTTAATTTTTCAGCATTACCTGCTGCTCCCTGTCAAAGTGATGGAAGAACAGTAACCATTAGATGATAAATAAGGTGAAAAAAAGGGAGGAAACTCCTCATTTTTCCTTCCAGCTTTGTGTAATTTGGTGTTCTACTCTGTCAGCCATTGATGAGCAAATTTAGTCTCCTTAAATCCTTCTTAAGCTGAGGTTTAGGAAGACCCTTGCTTGCAAAGTCTTGGAAAGCGATTCCGTGAGTGTGCTCTACTGAAATCTTACAGATGTCTAAAGCCAATAAGGGATTTGGTGTTTTCTAGGCATCAGGCAAAGGCTCCTGAGAATTGTAAAAAAATCCCCCTCTCTTGTCTGGAGGAGGAGGGGTATGTTTGGAGCCTCAACTCTGCTGCATTTCAGAGGGAGGCGAGGACTCCCTTTAATACATAAAATCCCCATCTCCAGGGACTCTTTTCCTAAATAAGAGTCACTCGTACATAAGCATTTTTGTTAGAGTGGGGAGAGGAATTCAGAAGCTGAATGCTTTAATTTCTAACTTCTCTAATATTTAGTATCTTTTTCCTTTAAGGATGTATAAAGCATGCTTGCATGGCTAGGGACTGACTTCTCTCATCTGTTACCTTCACAAGCAAATTGGAGTCAGTGTAGTTTCATGGATAATTAAATAAGAATGAAAATAAAAAAGTATAAAAAGAGACTTTTCTTTGTTCAGCAAATGTTCCCCATTTGATATCTTTTCATATAATATTTTTTAAGTTATCTCCAGTTGATTTGATGAGTCTCTTTTGATTAGTCAAAGGCAAGATGAAAGTGAGTAAATATGGATAAAGGCAGTGGAGGCTAAATGGGAATTTTTATCCTAGAAACTTTTCATTTTTTTCAAAAATAAATGTTTCAATAGCACAGTTCTAGTGGGTCATGGCCAGATGTTTTTTGGAAGGCTTTTTTTCTAGTTTTTAGATAGGTGAGTTAACTCTACAGATATTTCTACGGTACCTGGTAATCTCTAGTTGTATTATTATAAATCTAAGATTTTTAAAAAAATGTCTAATCCTGAAAAAATCAAGGCCAGCAATTCCAAATATTTTTAAATCCCATTTATAGCTTGTCTATGTCTTTTTTCTAAGCTCAATCAGGAAGGCAAAAGTTTTTTTTCCTGCCTGCTTTTACTCATAGCAAAAGACTGAAAACTACAACTTGTTTGTTTGTTCCTTCGGCTTCAGTTATAATAATGAATGTGCCAGCAGAATTTTCTGAGAAAAAAAAATAGAAATTGTTCATTTTGGTGAGTGGTGAAAATAGAAGTGTTAAGACCATGGCTCTTGGGGGGGTTCCCTCCCACCCCTTAATAAGGAGATTCTCCTGTGGATCTTCTCCCATACACGGCTGTAAAGACCACCTCTTCTCCCACTGGCGGCTGAATATCCCTTCTGTTGCCATCCCTGGTAACCACACTAATTGCTTACATGGAAAAGGAATATTAGGAAAATATTAAGTGAAGCTAAAAATACATTAAATATGATATAGCAGCTGGAAACAGGGAAAGCCAGCACCTTCCACCAGCCAGATCTCCCCGGACCACCAGCAAAGTGCTCCGGGGGCCACTGCAACCATGCAACCACATAACGTGCTTTGGAACGTTTACATCAAATATCACCTCCTGCTTTTTACCTTGACCTCAGAAGACTTCCCCAGCAAATGATAAACAATAAACTTACATAGTGTGCCCGAGAGACTTAGGTTCTAAATAAACTCTGTATGATGCCACACATTTTCGAGGAAGCAGAGCTTACCGTAGACCACACAAATCTCAGCCATGAGCATCATTGCTTGTGTGTTGAGTGATGCCGAGCTGGAGCTTTAAGAAGCGAGGACTGTGCCTGGATATAGAAGCACAGTCACGGTGTTTCAAAAAAGAAAAAAGAAAAAAAAAGGAGAATATGTTTGTATTTTGTGGTAGCCCCCTCCGTGGCACCCTGGAGCGCAGCTCGTGCTCTCTCTTCTCCAGCTCTGAAACGAAAGGAAGGAACTGAGAAGTGTTCAATAAGTGCAGCACCAAGGGAAACATTAATTACTCTCCTGTAACACATCATTCTGATACCAAAAATTACATTTGCTTCTGCCTCTCTAGTGTGGGATACAGTGAAACCGCAGCTTTTCTTGGAGAATTCGGTCTTTCCCTGACTCTGACCATTGCTCCCTTGGCTCCTAAGGAGGGAGAGATGGGATGCGGAACACCCTTCCCTCAAGCATGGCAATTCCTGACTTGTGTCTGTAGAGATTAATTCTTATTTTGGAAACGTGGTTCTTTTTAAAAACTGCTCACCACTGAGCAGTTGGTATTGGTGAGGATGCTGCACGTGTCCTTAATTTCTTCAAGAATTTTTTCTTCTGCAATCATAGAAATGTGCCATAAGTAATTGGAAATGTTCTTTGGAATGACTTTTGGACTCTCTGGTATGCTTTCTTTTATTTTATTTAGTTTATCTCTTTTAATAGATAAAGGAATTAGGATTTTACCTGATATCACTTCACATTACATTCTGCAGATACAGATAAGAAAGCGAAGTACAGTATCCTTAATAATAATTTTCTTTGTTAACTCATGTACAGGGCATAACGCTGGGTGGACTGTGTTTAAAAAAATATCCCTTTTTAAATGCTTATATTTGATAACTGGTTTTGCCCCTGATTGAGCAGCCTGAAATTTGTAAATTGAAATTACAATTTCATATTAAGATATAAATCCAATCCAACTATAATTTTATAGTAAATTCTCTCCAAATTGTCAGTTATTCAAATCTAAATGCTTGTCAATAAATAACGATAGCCATGCACATTTTGCCTGAATGAGCACAGCTCATGTTTGTCTATTTTTTTATTGAGAAAAGTCAGAAAAGACAATTTATTTTTTTTAAAAAGGCAAATTTAAGTGGATACCATGTTGTCCTTTGCATTGACCCCTTCTGAACTATCATCAATAAAGTGAAATAATCAGCTACCCTTTTCTTTCATGTGACATTCTGTTGAGCCCTATGAGAGTAATTCTTGCCACCCTTTTTTCTTTCGTTCTTGACTCATAGATTGTACATGCTGCCCTAAACTTATGATCCTTCTTTTAGTGTTATTATTAAACAGACCGTGACTTGTGATTTTGTTTCTTTCCTTTGTAAACTAAACATTTTCCATATTTTTGATAATTAAATTCTTGAGTGAAGATTTCTAAGTACTCATGCTTCAGCCCTAATTTGCTTATGAGAAAAGTTTTCTGAAGTCCAAATATTCACATCTTCTGTCTCCTACTTTCCATTGAGCCACTTTTGATGGGGGAAAAAAAAACCAAACCAATTTATTTTGAGAAGTGTAAGAAAGCTGTTTCTTCTTTCCTTTTGATCATGTCTGCACTCAAAATGACTATTTAATAATTTTAGTGAACAAGGGTGTCAGTGTAGCCATTTCCTTCTGTGTATACTCCCATCCCAAAGTTTTGGGAAGGACCAGGGTAAAAGAAGAGAGGGCATCTATTTATACTGTCATTTGGACATATGGGAAAATAGAGATTGGTATATATAAGTTGTATATAAAGGAATTTCTTTTTCAGTATTTTTCACCCTTTTGGGTTTTGTTTGGGTTTTGGGTTTGTTTGTTTTTTTTAAAATCCCATACATTTCCTTAAATAATGCATTATGTCAGTAATAAAATGAGAAAAATAAATTGTGTTTTTAATGAGGCATTAATTGTCTAAATGATGATTTAACGTCTGTCCTCAGTATCACTGCTAGAGAGCACATTTTAGACAAAATGAAAAACTAAAGTGTAATTAGTAGACACGGATGTGGTCATCTGCCAAGGTCCTCGCTTTTGTTTTTGTAGCACATAGATCAAGACTAGGGTGACTGTAAAACATCAATATTTTATGAAACTCTTCTTTTCTTGTTCCAAAAATTCTGCCAAATTGTACTTAAATGAAGTCTTCTGAGGAAAAAGCCTGTAAGAGTTCTTTACTATAAATACATTTTTGTGATTTTAAGAAGAATGGGGTATTTATAATGGATTGAACCAGAGCTTCTCTGCTCTGTGTTATCTTTATAATGTTTGCCATAAAGTGCTTCCAGGCGACATCTTGACTTCTGTAATTTTTTTCTTCCTTTTCGTTGGTGCCTGGAACAGATTATTGTGGGTTATAACATTTTAAAACATTTAAGTAATCCATTTGAAAGCAGGAAAAAGAGTGCACCATTGATATGAAATTGCACTGACTTTCCAGAAAAGATTTTATCACAGAACTTCCAGTTTCTTCTCTAGGAGGAAGGCTGCATATTTTGATTTCTGAAATAAAATATGTTTTTAAAACATTGCCTTTTTTTAGATAAATTGATGTATCTTACGGCAGAATTTTACTTTCAGAAAAAGTTAAAGTATTGGTGTGTTCAGCACATTCTGAAGTTAAACCTAAATTAAAACCAAAAGAATTATTCTCTGTTTTAATTGCTGTGCATCTTTTTCTGTTAGTGGATATATTTTATCTCTGCCTAGTGGGGAAATAATTTCTATTTCTATTTTTCACTCACAGGTTCGGTGATAACATATAATAACTGCTGTAACAGTTCAGAGCGGGTTTGATTTTCGGTAACTGGGAGGTGGTGGTGCTTCATTAGTTGTAGAAGGCATGAACTACTCTGCCCATAGGTTATTAACTGTAATTTAGAGCACAAATTTCCAATCTGTGATCTGTGGACCACTAAAGATCCAAAAGTCAAATTAAGTATTTTACAGCAGTTTTGTTAATATATATAATAGCTGCGAAAGTAATCCAGACATACTGCAAGCATTTATTTCACAGTTAGGTTTTACAGTGTTTGTGAGAAATGCTGCTATTTCTATCTTTTGGTCTCAAATATTTCTGTATTTTTGAGATGGGTAATGTTTTTCAACACCTCTTTGTATTTCTCCCCCGTACTACAGTGAGTGCTGTAACACCTATCTCACACAGTACTGCAAAGATGAATAATGAAAATACAGACTCTCTACATGCATAGGTGGACTTTTCATATAATTTTATTTTACTATTAAAATTCAATCTAATTTGCTAATTTACTATTAAAATAAATCTAATTTGCAAAGCCTGATTTGTCAGTAGAGCACTTGTTACCACCCGTCAATGGGAGTCATAGGAGGATAACTTGCTTTTTTTTTTAACCCACAGACCAACTGCGGACAAGTTACTTCCTTTCTCCAGACATTGACTTCAGGAAGGGTACTAAAGTAAAAAAAAACAACTGATGTTATAAAATGTGTTAACATCTGATAAAGAAGTGTATTATTTGAGAATTGGATGTAATTATCCTTTAACGCTCAAAGATCTCATAAAGTAGTGATGTGAATTTTTTAAACAATGAAAAATGGTCTTGACATTTTGGAGAATATAAGAAGAATAATATTATTTCTCTAAAAATTAGCATAAAGCATTCACCCTAATTTATACTTTGTATCTTGTGGATTAGTTTAAATTGTCTTGTGGTTTTAATCTAGATTTAAAATAGCTAGGGATTTCCACATTTGGTTAACACTTATAATGTATATATACAGTCAGATGATGTTTTGACTTCCTGCTCTCCTCATCACTTTTTCGCCCTGTCCTCTTGAGAGCAGACTGAAAATGCATCTCTCTTGGCTTTGTTAAATTCCATTTGGGTTTGGGTACATTGTTGAGATGAACTTTTTCCTAGAGCAGAAATGACTGATCATAGTCCAGACTAGAAAGACAGTTGTCTCATTTATTTCCTGAAAAACTGAAACCCTTTGTGAATGAGCAAACGGAACATATTATGTTATACAACTGGAATAAATTATATCTTTCTCCTTTGCCAGTCATAATGATTTGTAAAATTAATTTATGCTTAAGACACTTAACTGTTAGAGTTTGGCGCATTCTGATTAGTATACAATGGTACTGAAAAGAGTTCTTGCCACAGCTTTGTGTTGGGATAAATCTGCTGATTTTCAGCAGTTAAAGAGCATTTACAGTAGTATAGAGAAAAAAAGAAAACCCAGGGTGAAATCTATTGTCTTTTGTTAATAAGCAGAACTTTTAAAAGCACCTATATAAAATAGCTGCCCATATTCTAGCATTTACTTATTTCATAAAATGGCACTCATTCTCAGCTCATGGGTGTTGTACTTACAAGAGTTTACATAGAGTAACCAAGTTAGTTCAGTCAAACCATATGTAGAAAGATTGTTCTGCAGAGCTTTTAGCAAAACGTAGGAAATTAGGTTTTGTTGGAATTTAGACATATTCACCCCAGAAGAGGTGAGTATGTCTCATAAGCCTATACATAGTTTGTTGGAAGTAGACGTGTATAGCATCTTACATCAAACTTGACAATGTTTTGCATATTGGCAGTTCATAAAGTAATAGGCCACAGGGGAGGAAAAATATTTTAAAAGCAGTTTATTCAAATACATTTTCTAAGTTGTGTTTTTCTATACCTGAATTCATTTTTCATGTTTTAACTGTAGTCATAAGTTTAAGTATGGATAATTTTATACTTTCTGCTTGAAAACAGAGTCTAGTTTACATATTCATTCTTCCAATAACATTATATACAGTATTCTGCTTTGATTTTATGTATGATATTGCTCATGAAGAGAAGTCACAGCAACTGGGGGAAGTTCCTGAGGAGTGGAAGAAAGTAAATGCCATTTCTCTGTCCAAAAAGGCCAAGAAGGAGGATCTAGGGAATGACAAACTTCTACATAGGAAGTTCCATCTAAACATGAGGAGGATCTTCCTTACTTTGAGGGTGGCAGAGCCCTGGAACAGGCTGCCCAGAGAGGTGGTGGAGTCTCCATCTCTGGAGGCATTCAAAACCCACCTGGACAGGTTCCTGGGCAACCTGCTCTAGGTGGGCCTGCTTTGGAAGGGGCCTGGACTAGGGGATCTCCAGAGGTCATTCTGTGATCTGGAAAGCATATTTGCAGAGAAGGCTATAGAGGAGTTGTGCTGGACACCAGGTTGGCCATGTGCTAGAAGTGTGCTCTTGTAGCATCTTCTGCTGCACTAGGCAGGCTGTTGCTGGCAGGTGAGGGAGGTGATCCTTCCCCTCTGGTTGGAACAGGTGAGACCCATCTGGATTGCTGGGTCTATTGCTGGACTCTCCAGTACAAGAGAGACATGGACATACTAGAGCAAGCCAGTGAAGGGCCACTAAGATGATCCAGGGACTGCAGCATCTCTCATAGAATCCTAGAATCCTGGAATGGTTAGTGTTGGAAGGGACCTCATGCAAGAAGAGGCTTGTGAGAGCTGGGACTATTCATCCTGGAGAAGAGAAGGCTGAGGGAGATCATATGAATGTCTATAAATAACTGATGAGGGGGTGTAAAGAAGACAGAGCCAGGCTTTTTTCAGTGGTGGCCAGTGAGAGGACAAGAGGCAGTGAGCACAGATATGGGAATACAGGAAATTCCACTTAAATATAAGAAACTTTTTTTACTGTGGTCATATGTGTGGGAACAGGCTGTGCAGAGAGGTTGTGGAGTGTCCAACCTTGGAGATACTCAAAACCCCAACTGGACACAGCCCCAAAGAAACTTATGTGTGCAGGGGAATTGGACAAGGTATCTCCGTATGTCCTTTCCAACCTCAACTGTTCTGATTCACAGAGTAGCAGTGCCATAGTGGTATCTTCTTTTTTATCTTTTTTTTTCCCCTTCTGTCCTGCATTTTTCGAAGTACAAATATGAATTTATTAAGGCAAAAAAGTGATACAGATTTCTTACTGCATGTACTACAATGTATTTAAAGAAATATTAACAAAAGTTGCTCTTTCAAAAGGGAAAATTTAGGGGTTTTTTTTGGTTCCTACAAGTTATTAAAACAATTTCAAGATCAGCTGAAGGACATGATTCAGAAGGTTCATGCTCCAACAAAACACTTATTGAGTCAAGACAGAGAGACCTCCCACGGAGCTGGGAGACTTTAGCATCTCTGAAATTCATTCCCTGAGGAATTAATCACTGAGGACAGGGTTTGTCTTCATGTGAGACGAATTGGACTTTTCATTTGGCAAACTGTTAGAAATTGTTGATCATGCTCTCTGGCAGACTTTGCTGTTTAGACACTCATGGTGTAAACAAGCTACTTCCATTTTCAGGTAAACAAAGTTTCTCTTACAAAGATCTTGCCTTGTTTAGATCTTACCTCAGTGGGGCAATGAACTTGACTAATGCCTTTGGATGTTGCTTTCCATCATCGTAATTGAGAAGCATCTGTAGTGAAGACCATTAAGTAAGCATTAATATGTTTCCAATAAGCTCAAAATAATTGCTAATTCTGAAGTCTCTTCATGGTTTTATAATTTTAATAATTTTAAGCATCAGTGAAGCTTATTTCAGGCTCCAAAAGCAGAGTTCCAACAACCGTCTCTTAGTTGCAGGTGAAATACCACTTTAGAATGTGATCAGATCTCATTTCTCAGTATTTTAAGTCACATAATCAAGATTTCTTTCTGTGTACTTGTTCAGCATCACAATACTCTCTCAGTTAAGCTTAGTTTTCGTATTTCCAGCAGTGAAACTTTTGTTCCTTCGAGATAGTTACAAAGGGTTTTAGCTCTTGTTTTCAGATGTTTTCCTTCTAATTTGCTCTAAATGTTCCTTTTCTAAATTTTAGCCCTTTACTATGTACTTTTGAATAATTAAATGGTATTATGTAATGTTTCTCTTGTTGCTTATGCTTTTACATTACCTGCAGACATCATCACAGCTTAATTTTATACTGAAAAAAAACCCCATTTTGTAGCTGACATTTCCATTTCTTCCTGTGCTTGCTGTTCTCACTGCCATATACATTTTGGGAAAGCATTTTCCTTCAACTGAGTTCCTTTTAGTAAAGATTCAGTAATTTCCTCTTGTCCTATCACTTGTTACTTGGGATAATAGACCCCCCTCCACCTGGCTACAACCTCCTTTCGGGTAGAGAGCGATAAAATCTCCCCTCAGCCTCCGTTTCTCCAGGGTAAATGGTTTATGGTTTCCAATGTCCTCTGCAGACGACTGCTTGAAATTGGGAACTGTGGGCCATGTTGCATTCTCCGTTGCTTGTAGGCATAAGACTAACCATATAGATTAGACAGGTTCATATTAAATGACCACATGAGTCACGGTTACAGAATCACAGAATGATATGGGGTTGGAAAGGACCTCTGGAGATCATCTAGTCCAACCCCCCTGCCAAAGCAGGTCCACCCAGAGCAGGTTGCACAGGAACGTGTCCAGGCTCGTTTTGAATGTCTCCAGAGACGGAGACTCCACCACCTCTCTGGGCAGCCTGTTCCAGTGCTCTGCCACCCTCAAAGGGAAGAAGTTATTCCTCATATTTAGATAGAACTTCTTATGTTCGAGTTTGTGCCCGTTACCTCTTGTTCTGTCACTGGGCACCACTGAAAAAAGACTTGCCCCATCCTCTTGACACCCTCCCTTAAAGTATTTATTGGTTGGCTATTTATAGTTGGCTCTTGGGTCTTCATGTTGGAGAATGAGGATATTCTGCTCATCTCTCCTTGGGTTTTATGGTAGTGTGGTTGCATCCTTAAGTGGTTGGAGTAACATGGAGTAGCTGAGAATATTGTTTCAAGGACCTTATTGTTTGTCCTTGCAGCTCTTAAGTTAGCATAGAGAAGAGTGCTATCCTGGAGTAAACTGGACTCTCAAAGTATCCAGAGTCAACTTTTTTAGCTGTTCTTTCTGTGAGGATGTAAAAAATTCTCTATGTTTAACTTCTATGTAATTGTGAACTCAAATTTGTTAGTACTTTTCTGTAATGGGCTTAGTGCAACTGCTTTGTAAGTTTACGCTGTCCCTGTATTGGGGAGAAGCTGTATTTGCCAATGTTAGTGTAGACCTTGCATGATTTTAGCACAAACTGCACAAACTGAAGTCTGTGATATCGCTTAAATCAGCATTTCTGGTTTCCTCTTCACAGTTAGGACAACTCCCCTCAGCACTGAGTACAGATTTGGTTTGGACGGTGATAAATGCTCCCGACGACTCAAAAGTCATGGAGAAACGTGCTCTCCCATTTGATCCCTTTTCTCCTGATAGACCAAATGACTGCTTGGTATAATTCTCCCAACCAAGCGATGCAGTTTGCCTTGGTCTTGCCCAGAGTGGGTGATCTGCTTGGTGGGGCTGTAACCGACGCACAGCAGTTGGTGTAAAGGAGCCCTGGGGCCTTGATGGTGTAAAACGCAGGCAGATTATTTAGAAGTTGCCACACAAGTTTTTTAAAACCGCTGTCGGGTGATTACTGATGTACCAAAACAGCACAAGACAGTCTGAATCTCCAAGAATCGCTTCTTGCAAAATGCAAGTATTTTCTTCCAAGTTTAGCCACTGGAGGTCTTGGCAGAAAAAATTTGGAAAATGACCCTAATTTTTGTAATTTCTGCATTAAAATTGCTGTCGGTTTTGAATGCTTGTTTTTATTGTAACTTAAACATGATTTGTCTAAGCTTTAAAGAAAAAGCTAACACAGCTACATCTTGCAGTTTGACTTTATATCTCTCATACTTGCACTAAATCCTGGTAAAGAATTATGGTCAGTGTGATGTATGAAACCTATGTAAATTTGGTTTCATTAATCCAAACTGATAAATCTGTTAACTATGAATCTGACTGGAATTAAGATTGTCTTCTCTTTTTAAATGGGCTTTGGTGGAAGTTACCTTATAAATATATAAATAGCAATATAAACTCCAGAGCTTTTTCAGGTAGTGCTGGTAGAACATGCTGGTTAATTAATACAACTCAGTGCTTTAAGTTGTTCCCTTTTTATTAAGCTAAGGCAGTAAACAAGTAAGATTATTTAATTTTTAAATTAAGATCCCTTTATCAAGTTCACTGACAGTAATGCAAAGGAACAATGTCTACAAAGCAACAGTCTGTCACATCATCTCTCTCTGATATAGTGTATCTTAATATAAAATAGCAATAATTTTGAGACCTCGTTGTTTCAACCTCTTTCCCCTATTGCAGTCGTCTTTTTACTTTGGGCAATTTCTTCCTCCTGGATTTTGCTCTTTCTTTCCTCTTCCACTCTCCACATAAAGTGTCCTCCTCTGCGTGTCTAATCAATTTGCTGGTTTGGCAACAGTCATTTCTTTCCTTTCAGATTCCACTTCTGCCTAATTTGTTCAGCAAAGGCCGTGGCAAACAAATTGGAGAGAGAAAAGGTAGCTTTAGCTTTTGAGACTTTGAAAAAGGTACTGTCCTTATTTTCTCTGGGACGTCTGTTGCAATGACAGGCTCATTCCCATGCTCATCAGAAAGAAACCTGTATTTTCCCAGTTTTATGTCTTCTAAGGGACCAGATCTCAATATTTTCATCTTTGTCTTCAGAGTCAGCTTCTTATGGCACCAAGCTGAGTTACCCCAATGGAATGTATTACTGATTTTCCAGAGTTTGTTGTTACTGATTTTTAGTGATTTGCAGTTCTTGTGCTTCTGGTATTTGAATTGCTGGAAGTTTTCTGGTTGTTACTGTGCTCAGCTCTTTAATGCTGATTTTCTTTGTCACCACCTGGCTGTCAGGTCTCAAATAATTCCTATATTTAGGAGGACACTTACTTATAGTATGGAAACATCTCTGAGAATTAATGTGCTGCATGTTCCAAATGCATTCCAGCCAAACAGCTGACAGAAAAGAAATTTGCTGTATATTCTTACAATACTGAGGAGACGTGAGCCCAGATATTATCCAGTCCAAATATATCCAGTAGTTGATTTGTCCTCTGTGATTTTATGGGATCCTTGCCTGGTTGTAGANTTTATGTCTTCTAAGGGACCAGATCTCAATATTTTCATCTTTGTCTTCAGAGTCAGCTTCTTATGGCACCAAGCTGAGTTACCCCAATGGAATGTATTACTGATTTTCCAGAGTTTGTTGTTACTGATTTTTAGTGATTTGAAGTTCTTGTGCTTCTGGTATTTGAATTGCTGGAAGTTTTCTGGTTGTTTACTGTGCTCAGCTCTGTAATGCTGATTTTCTTTGTCACCACCTGGCTGTCAGGTCTCAAATAATTCCTATATTTAGGAGGACACTTACTTATAGTATGGAAACATCTCTGAGAATTAATGTGCTGCATGTTCCAAATGCATTCCAGCCAAACAGCTGACAGAAAAGAAATTTGCTGTATATTCTTACAATACTGAGGAGACGTGAGCCCAGATATTATCCAGTCCAAATATATCCAGTAGTTGATTTGTCCTCTGTGATTTTATGGGATCCTTGCCTGGTTGTAGATTTGTAGCAGTGAATTAGCTGGTTCTGTGGTGAGCCATTATATCTTGATCATCGTCTGCTTGGCTGGTCAGATAAAAATGCGGGGTGGGAATCAGCTTGCTGGTACAGACACCCAGGTTCAGATGTCAGCAAGCAGTTGTCTTCTTGTGGGTTAAGTCTGGTCTTGATGTGCCCGTTACGTGTTGGCTAAGCTCCTTTGACTTCTTTTCAACCTCCTCGGTATATTTTTGTATGTATCTCTCCTTGTGAAAATACTGTCCTTCCACAGACACATCAAGTCTGAGTCTGATACTTCAATGCACGTCCCAAGTTAGGAGTTGCCAAATCCGGTAGCCTCAAGCTCAGTCATTCAATACTGAAGAGCCTCAGTCCTCATGTTCAGAGACACAGACACTAACAGGTCTCTCCATCAACCCCCAAACCCCACAGTCTCCTCAGCAGCTGGTGTGGACCTCCTGGTCCCTCCAGTAGTCAACTCACAGACCCTTTGGTCTCTCCAGTATCCAGCCCGGGTTTATGGCCGCTTGATGCGTGGATCCCAGACATCTTATCCTATTTATGAACTACACTCCTACATACACAATGCACACCCACTCAGGTCTCTCCTGGGGCATATGGACCCTGTGACCCCCAGTCCCACTCCAGTTGCAGGCGGGAGCTCTGCTGAGGACAGTAGAAGTATCTGCTTGCTCTATGTGAGGTCTTCTGATTCATAAAAACCCCGTCAGTTCTGGAGGTCCCATCTCTGCTGCTGCAAATCCTTCATGTAGAAACAAAACAGGAAAATTTCTAGGGATTTCTAGAGAAGAAAAAAATTGCATATTTCCCACCAGTCTACCTCACTGCTTTTATACTTTTCCTGGGCTACATTCATCAAATTTATTCAAGGTGGTAAATTCCACATGAGTTGGGGCAGCTTTGTTATGGTATGAACTCAATAGAAGCCCCAGTAAGGGAAACTATTTATTCTAGCTTAGTGCACTCCCAGCCACCCTGGTTATACTTCCTTTCTGGCCAGGACAGCTTTTCCAAGGCTGTGGAGGATGGGAGATCGCAGCAGCTTTCTGTCTCCACAGTCTACTCTCCTGGTGGTCTGACCACCTGGAGAGCTCTGCATCAGGGTTTTTGAAGCAAGCCTGGCCCCAGTACCTTTTTTGCAGGCATTTAAAACCCCAAGAAATGTAGCAAAGAAAGGGCTTTATCTATTTCTGTAGCTGCCCCGAGATTTTGAGGTTCTTACCTCAAAAATCCTCGTGTAGGTCCTTGCACCATGAGTAGCCGTCGTACCTCAGCGTGTGCCAAGCGTGTGCGTGTGTGTTTACACATAGTGTGTGCCATGATACTTCATGGAGGCATGTAGTGGCTTGGACGTTTACCCCTTTCGATGAGTCTGAAAACATCATTGCAGGATCTTAAATAAATTAGAAATAGAAGCTAAAAGTAAACAATAAAAGAGCTGCAGCAGTCTTTTCTTTCTCCACACTACTATTTTAATCCTCCTGTGAAAGTCCGGGTAAGTTGATCAGCCCCTTGTAAAAATGTTTCCATAAAACAGACAAACCTTTGAAACTGGATCTTCTAAGAAGGCTTTGTTATTGTAAGACATGTCTACTGAGTAGATGCTTTTATTGTCAGGACGGTCTTCCATATCGTTTCACTGTTTTGATGCACTTCTAGCGTTACATTTTGATATATTTCCTCCTCAGTATTTACCTGTGAGGAAACAGCTCTTTTCTGTTTTCAACAGAATTTTTATGTGTTTCATAGGAAGACTTATTTATACTTCTAGGGAATGGAAGGTTCTTTCAAAGACTCTCTAATGAACTGTTAAAAGCAAAGCACATGTGAAATAAAATTCGTAAGTTATATTAAAACGTCAAGTTCAGTTTCAGTTCCCAGAAACAAGGGCACCAAATTTTGGGTTCTTTTTTTTTTTTTTTTTTTTTTTTAGAGTTTTCTTTTGGTTCTTAACCTACCTCATATTCTGCAACTTGGCAAAAATCTGAGCCCCTGACTCTTAGTTTAGTAAGAGAAGTACAATGGCAAAAGTGAATTAAAAAATGGAAGAGTTTATTACTTTAACTGCTTGTGCATGTGTAGTTATTACCTCTGGTAGCAGAATGGTGTAAAAAAATGTTGTGTTTGGTATATTAAAGAATATTATCCTATAAGGATGTTAGAATCAAGGAACATATCAAACGCTGTACAACTGCAATTAACAAGTATTGAAGCTTTACATTTTTTTTAGTGTCTAAAAAATCCTGTATCCCTTGCAAAGGAAAAGGAAGCGGCTGTGGGTAGGTGTGGGGGGTTATTTTTTGCTGAAACCACCATGCCAGTGTCTAGTTTTCTGTGTGTGGGAAACAAGTTGGCAGGAGTTACGTGGGAAACCAGTGAAGGCAAACTGAGATAGAAATAGCTGTTGAAGGTAGAAAGAGTGTAAATGAGGGAGGAAGAAAGTAGGTGCAGCTGGAACTTGATTTTCTATGTAATCATTAGTGCAGTTGGGTTTGATTTGTCTCCTTCACGGTTCAGCATCAACTCTGACTTATCCTTTTGCATCAGAATGGAGCAAAAAAATTTGGTATCTGTCTGTTCTCAAACCCACGTGCTGCATCTTGGTTGCATCACTTTTACTTCTCATGCTATTTAGGAAGCTGATAGTTACTGGTGAACGAGATCTTTTAGACGTAGACAGGGAGGATATCTCAACACGGAGGCAGCATCCTCCTGCACTTTGTTGTCCTCAGAAAAATAAAACCAATAACCTTTCATTTGTATATGTGGAATGCTTGGTGATAAAACTGTGAACAAAATAAATTTACATTTAAGATGGTAATGTTGGTAACCAAGCATTTACTACACTCTTGCATATTTGTTTTATTTTGCCTTTCAAGTCTTGGAAAGAAAGAAAAATTGCTCTTAAATATTAAATGGCCAGTAAGTATGAATAACATAATGTGGCCGTGATAACTGAATTCTGTTTGGTTTTATATACCTTGTGTCATTAGAAAAAAAAAAAAACCTAAATTTTCCTGTTAATTTACTTGTGCACCTTACTTTAAAAAAAAGAGAAATACTTAAGTTTTATCCTTTACAAGAAATTATTTTGAATCTGTGATGTTTTAATATTATTTTACATTCCAATGTAATATGGTAGTAATTATTTCTATTTTTTATATGTATTTCCTTTATAATATCCAGGTATTTCCAGTTTATAAAATATTTAATAGGATCTGGCTTGTTTATTTATGTTTTCTGTGCTGTGCTTATAGTCCTAGGAAGGATCTGACACTGTAATTCATGGACGTGCCTAACAGAGAAAAAGTTATTGGAATTGTCCTCATTGTAGAGATGTTGTACAATGCATTATAAAACCACGACCATCTCTTTAATATGCTGATAGGCTCAACAAGAGAGACAAGTGATAGGGAACAAATATAGAGTGTGATTTCCTCCTGCTATGACTAGTACTGTGCAGTGGGTTATGCTTGGATGTTGCCTGAGTAGTTCATGTTGTGCTCTTACATGTATCAAGCTGAAATTTAATCTCATTAGAATTTCAAATGCTGTGTGAAGAACACCGGTTATAATTTCATTATTAGAGAAAGGAAAAGAACCCTACTATATAACTCTTTAGTTGTTTATAAATAAAATATTGTTTTATTTTATTGCAGGACAGAAGAATGCTCTTGTAAGGAAATAATTGATATATTCAGTCACCTACAAAGATTTGAATATTGCTTATAAATAAAATTTCACTATTTTTATAAGAAACTGTAGTGTTATTTTTGGCCTGTGGTATTTAATTTACAATGAATATATTTTACTGTGCAAGTTTTCTTACTTTAAAAGCTCAGGTTTAGGAGAAGAGAGGACATTCTTTTGGAAATGCCCTGAGGAAATATTTGAAAGCATAGCAAGCTGTCTTTTACTGTAATGATGTAAGACTGGAATAGCTTTTTTTTTTAATGTTGATATGCATGTCATGGTAAGATATTTTCAGTGAGCGAACACTGGGATCCAGTGAGACCATTTTGGAATTAACAGCTCTAAGTTTTAAAAAAAAAATAGCCAAAATTCAGATATAGAGGGACTGAAAGTAGAGCAACCAGTAAACCGTTAGAGTGGTTAATGACTTATATTTCATGAGACTTCCACTGATGGATAATTTCATTTTAAAAATATGTCTTTTTTAGGATTCTGGGCTGCAAATACCAGATACTAGGTTTGAGCTAGATTGTTCTGACTGAGAGACTGAACTTTCATGAAGGCTTTGAAGTGCAGGTGTCCGAGCATCTGTAGCCCATAGCTCTCCAGAACAGACTGTAGTCAACTAAATTCAACAGCAGCTTTTTGCACTTCATGTGATGAAGGGAAACAGCATAAAGCAAGAGAACTTTACCTTTCTCTTGACTGCAGTTCAAGTGTTCAGATGACAGCAGGGCTTAGGGAGGGCTTGAGGTCTCTAGACTCTCTGAGCTGGACTGATGAGGGGCGGAGTTTGGTTGCGACCTACAGTCATTTTGGACATTTAATGATGCCCATTGGAGTGGCTTTACCTTTTGTTTGTGATATTATATGAACACTGTCATCTCTTGTCATTTAATCTTGCAGCACAGACTTTAAGAGCCTCTCACATATAATTATGTATAAAAATTTTTACCTTTAATTCATAATAGTTCATTCCATATTTTAGCATTTAGATTTGAGATTAAATACCTGTTAGCATTTTACATTTTAAAATAGTTATTTGGTAATTTTGTAAGCAGAGGGCTGCAAATTCAGAATTACTCCTAGTACTGCACATGCTAGAGCTTTGCCTACTCTTTTGACAAAGTTCCTACAAATTGGATTTTCCTAAATTCTTCAATTTTTTCTCACTGCGTGCTTTAGTATACAGTCTTGCAACTCTTCTGTTCCTTTAATCAGATTACTTTGGTTTATATCCCTTGCACCATTTCTGTACATACAGGTATATTAAGCTTGATGTTAATATTCATAGTTTTTTTCTTTTAATTTTCTGGAGACCACCTACTTTTTTTCTTTTTAACTCATTTTCATAACCTTGCAATAAACCTCTTTCTTTCAGGTTTTCCTTAGGAGATGCTCGCAGGCCACTCCATGAAACTGCAGTACTGGTGGAAGACATCGTCCACACTCAGCTGATAAATTTGGTAAGAAAATAGCTTATAAAATAGTCTTCACTCTAAAGCGCCTTGAAGCAGCGTGAAATTTTCATGCTCAAATTACTGACAAGAGATTTTTCTGGTTTAGAAAAATAAAACACAGAAATTGAGGGTGATATTCTGTCCTCAGTAATCTCTAGAAGTGACTGTTAGGTTTGCAGATGGAGTGTGTGCACTTTGCTTATGGCTATATACTGCATTTCTGCGAGATCTGCAACCCCACCTGACCTTGGGAATAAAGCTGATGAATACCTTTTGTGTTAAAAACTTCAAGTGGTTAAAAGGAGAACTGGCTAGTCATCTGAAGATTTCATTGCTGTTTTGTTATGTTCTAGTATTTATGCTCTGATAGTCTTACTATTAAATGTTTTGATTTCTGTCAAAAATAATGCAGAAATATTCAATATTTTTCCTTATTGAAAGCCAGTGAAAGTGTTGTATAAATGATGCTGTTTCGAATCTCGTCTGTCAGAAGCAGCTCTAAATTTGAACCTCTCCATAGTTTTTAATTAAAGTTCAGTAACACCTCTTAAGAAATCAACGCTGGTATTTTACACCACAGCACGAATCTGCCATATGACATTTTATAAAGAACAGTATATTCTTATATGTCACCTGTAGCTGGGCAAGCTTAACAAATGTTTTTTTCTTATAATGATTCTACAAATGAAATTACCAGCACGTATGGGTATGGATGTTATATGGAACTAATGAGTGTAAATAATTCTAATATATATTATAACTAATATTTACATATGATGCGTCCCTGGATCAGCTAGAGCTTTGAGCTGCAGGTTCCTAGGTCTTTTCTCTAT
>JAHREE010000422.1:1568549-1703717 GCA_033628505.1 Tringa tobata | reverse complement strand
TATTAGACTAATATTAAAACCAAAAGTTTTCTTAGTATCTTCTCTTGATAGGGCTGTAGCTCCCTGTTTGTGCTTCCGATGTCATGTTCATAGGCAATAAGGTCATGCTGTGCTACTTAAATCAAAAAGGCTGTTAGGGAATTACCTTCCTTGTCTTGGAAAGGTATCAACTGGACATTTACTATCAGCATCAATTACCAGCAGTTTACTCTCCAGGCACACTCAATATGGTAGTGGTAGCACTGACACCTGCTTTCACAGGATTTGATTGTTCAATTTAGCACTAGATTTGAACTTCAGTCCTTCACGTTTTGTTTCTGAGATATCAAAAGGCTTCTGGGAAGAGACTAGATATGTTTTTACATATCTACTACATTTTTGCAGTAGTACGGAGTTCAGCAAGGGAATATGCAAAAGTAAGCATCTGCATACCAAAAATACAGATGTTTATAAATGGCAGAGCCCCCAAAGTCCTTATCTACCAGTCAGAAACCTTACCTGTCCATGAGAGACTGGCTGCCCGGAGGGAAGGCTGCGGCTCATCGCAACAACCTCGGACTGCATCCTTTAAATGTTTTATCCGCTATAATTCCTTGTGAAGTGTGATAAGTCATCCCGGAGGCTGTCATGAATGATAGAATTCATGGTAACAGGGTTGTGGTTTACTGCCTGTCAGCTAACGTGTGTCTGCTAGAAGATGGACTCTGATCTCTTCAATTGATGTCAAATGATTTAAGTCAAACGCTCTCGGTTGGCTTTTTTTAGAATGCAGTAATGTCAATTTACAGGAACTTCAGTGGCCCCAAATCATGTTCTACATGATACCTGTTGGGATTTTTTTGATCACTTACTTTTATCTTCCTATGGAAGAGTTTAATTTCTTACAACTTGAGCTGCTACCTAATCCTTATTAACATTCCACTCTTGCTTCCTTTGAGGGAGCATGATTCGAGTCTCATGTTACATATATGCATATATGAACACTTTGCTTATATACTAAGATAATTTTATATTTTCTGATTTATTACTATTGGAAATTGCATGTCTCTTATGCAGATAATATAGCTAATTCAGAGTCAGTCCTTTGGCCTCAACTGAAGCACAGAACACAGGTCAGCAGGTGAATAGTCTATACTGGAATACGTAGATTATTTTAAATTGTGGCAGTAATTAATAGGTAGAACACCTACAGTGAGATGCAGAGATTCAGCAGTGTGTCAAGTCCTGAGTAGGTCCATAGTAAATCCATCCTGTAGAGTAAATTGCTTTTTATAGTAGGGGCTTAAATAAAGACTGGGGAGTCATTTGGCACAACTAGGAAAAGGAATGGTGAAAATACAGAGACAAGCATAAGGACAGGTTTACTGGTACAAAATGCTAAATACTTAATCCTAATTAGTGTGAATTTTGTGTTTTCCAAGGGCTGTACATTTTCTGAATGAACGTGATGTACTTTTTTCACTTCCCAGCTTTATTCCTGTAGCTGTTAACTGTTTTGTTGCCGTTTAAAATGAAGGGAGAAGGAGGAGGGAAGGCTCACCTTCACTTGTCCACCAGGGATAGAGACAATGGCAATGGGAGAGGGGAGTAGGAAAAATGAGGATTTAAACAGAAACAAGGGTTGAACTTTCTTGGTTCTTTGCAGCCTGCTCCTACAGGTGGTTTTGGGTTTTTTGTGGATTTTTTGTTTTGTTTTGCCTTTTTTTTGAACCAAATCACACTTGTGCATTCATTCACAGACTGGATTAGTCATTTTAATGTACGTAACCTGAACGCTGTTCTGCAATCATACAGTTCCAGGTTTGCTTACTGCGTTTTGAACTGTCAGACTTGTAACCTTTACATACGGACTTGTAGAATTTCTGGCATTCCTTTTCTGAAAGGAAAGAATTGAAAGCAGCTCGTTCGTAAACAGAAATTGCCCGCTGATAAAAACAAACGGTGTGAAGCACTGTTCACTCTTGATCTCAGAGTTATGTGCAACTGTCACTTATGCCACCCTAGTAACGGGAAAAGTCCTTGCTTTATGAGTCTGTTTTAAGACAGTAATAAAGTTTCCTGTGCAGGACATTAATTAGAGGGGTTATCAAAATAACACAAACTAATATTGTACAAAATAAAGGAAGTCGAGGGTACCGTAGGGACCTAATGAATCACAGGATGGAAACAATCTTCTGGCTAACCAAACATTCGGACTTTGGACGGAGTCACAGGGTGTATATGCAGCTCGACAAACCGGAACACGCTGTGTGTTTACATGAATGGGATAAAGGAGTTCACAAAAACCAGCTGGGAAAAATCCTTTGACAATTCATTCTCTTCCTACGGTAGAATAAATTAAGCAACACACATACATTTGCAGCAAACGCATGGCACACCTGCCCTGGGAGACATCAAACTGGAAAACGAGTCTGTAATACAGAAAGTGTCCTGGGTACCAGTGATGTGCATTTGTTAGTGTTGCTCATGTGTGATGGAAGAGACTTATCTTTAGCAAGTATTTTTCAATCGTTCCCTGTGCATTAAAATCATTTAAATGTGGTCACTATTTGGATTATTTTATTGCATTGCTAGGAGTATTTTTATTCATTTTTTCTTTAATTGAAATTGCATTTTTGACATCAATTTTTGCAATTTTTAGTATTTAATTCTTTGAAAGATTTTTATGTGACTAAAAGGAAGGGCTGTTTTTCAAAAAAACCTTTTTTGTTCAATTTGCAGAATAGCATAGAGTAGCTTTGTCATTCTGAATATATATTTATTTCTATGCAGTGAAAAAACATTAATTGACTCAACCATCTCACTGTCATTCTGTAGAAGTCAGATACTATTACTCCTGGACCAAAGAAGGTCAGTGACAGTGTGTCTGTCATTTGTAGGTGAAGATGACACTGGTTTAGAAAGGCCCACATCAGACCATGTTTTCTCAATTTCTTGTTAAAAAATAGTCATGGGTTGTTTTTTTGTTTTTATTTTCTATTATTTCTTGACTGGCCAGCACGTGACTGTAGATTACCTCAGCAAATGGACAGCATTTTGTCTTTAATATACTAGAGTATTATAAAATGTCTTTTAAGGAGATGTTTTATGGAAAATTTAAATTGGAAATGAAGTCTTTTGTCTGACATTTGATGAACTCTTGCCTTTTCTTCATTGGTAATTTATACGAAAAGTGATGTCCTGAGTTTTCTACTCTCAACATTAGCTGCTACTTTTTCACTGTATTCGGATGTATTTATTCTAAAACACAGAATCTAATTCAGGAGAAGGTTCAGGAGTTCCATTTAGGGATTCTGGGCTTGCTCTGTGCGGTATCTTAAGATGAGAGACTTGATGTCTTGGTCAGATGTTTTCTTTCCCATGGATCTTTCTGCAGATGGGATCTGCACGTGCTATGAGACAGAGCTGCTGCTTTTTTCCTGGTCATGTAGAGATGCTGCTCAGCATCCAGTGGTGACAGGCTTCACTGATCTAAAGAGTGGGAAGACTATGATACTGTTATTAAGAACCCTAAAATCAATCAGAAGGAAATGAATAATTGCGCCCACTAATTGTAGCAACATGTTCAATAGTGAAGAAAAAATATTCCAAACTGTTGACTAGATTGAATGAAAAAAACAATGTGATCGATGGTTAAAGATTGTCTTTTAGTGCATCTAAAATTTAAAGAATGAAGGTGGTGTAGGCAGCTATAATCCTGTAATTTCCTGATTTTTCTGTATCAGTCTTTGGGCCTTTAATAACAATGACATAGATTTATACACATACATGTATGCATATATATGTGTCTGTATGTACAGGTCAGTTTTTCCACCCTTAACACATCAGATTCCTATTTAGGCTGTTGAGCAAGAGGAAATAAGTACGTATGAAATTTCACTCATGGGGGCTTTGGAATCTGTGGCATTCTTAAATATATATGTACTCAATTACCTTGGCTTCTGGGGCTTTTATGAATCAACTGATAAGCTGATCCCAGCCTGAGTTTCCAAAATACAAATACATCCTCTATTTAATTATTATACATACTGTTAGGAGTAAAGCATAGAGAGCTGAGACATTCAGGGTGCAGATGCCATGTGTCCAAGGTGTGCTGGCTACTTATATTGATGTTCTCTTATTTTGCTGGAGCTCTGTGAAATTCTAGGTCATTAGCTCTTTAGAAAAGAACAAATCAAAAAGCTGAAGAGTAATCATGAGACTTTTATTGCACAATATGGTGCACTCTGGTAAGTCAATATTTTGTCAATGGTTTTACTCTCTGGTCTCCTTTATGACCGAACAGGCTTTCGCCAAGTGTATTTTTGACGTAGCCTAAAAAATACCCCAAATCATTTAGCTGGCCTGCAATGAAGGAGCAATCTTTCTGTCTGTGAAATTCTGTCTAGTTACATTCCAAGCTTCAGAAGTCAAATGGAAAAGTGATATTCAGTTTTCCGAATTCTGAATCTGATATTCAGATTTCTTTCTTTAACTTACTTGCATAGTTTAAATTGAATATGATAAGTATGTGTGAAGTCCATATCTGTACAGAAAGACCCATCTCATCCAGTATTCCGATTCCAGCAGCTGTTAGTAAACTAAATGAAAAGAATCTGAAATTTATCAATGGAGTGCAACACATGGGTATTTGATTAGGAAGACGGACCTCAGGTTAACTTGGAAAAGCATCCGTGTATCTTTGAAATTAGCTCCAGAATCCAATAAACAATGGGGTTTTAATTAGACATTTTATCATACTTGCTTAGTTTCAAATAATTGTCCAAATATGTTAACTGTCCGTGCCTGGTGGAGGGTAATGTTCCTTCTGCGTTTCCTCTGAAATCCTGGGTGGATTCACCTGAACAAACATAAAGGCAAACAAACCTATTTTTCTATACCTGAGATAATGATTCCAGATCATCTTTTGTGTCAGGGGAGATAAATGGGCACTTTTAGGATGTGACTCTCCACATCCTGACACAGTTAGGATTTAACATTCTGCCCATCCATTTAAAATCTGGACTTCTTAAGTGAAGCAAGACACATCTCACCTCTTATGACTTCCGGCACCAGCAGTATTTTTTTAATGTTTGGGTTTTGATTGATTCTGTCAATCAAAACTATAAACTTTAAGTTGTGAATGACACAAACTGATTTATGGATATCTGTGGTGAAAAGAGAGTAGTGTAAAATTCTGCATGGTCTTTAAGTGTAACTCATAAACCTTAAAGGTCATCTCGGAGTGTTTAACAGAGCAAATTCATTGTAGTTTTTAAATCACCTTATCTGATTTCAAGCAAACCTGATAGTTTCAGAGTAACTTTTTTTAGGAAGATTGGCTTGTTAACAGTGTTATGCCGTTACAAGGAAATGTGGTCACAGCTGGTTCTGGTTTTTTAGCTAATCCACCTGATTGGAAACAACAGGTTTTTGATATTTTTCCATTTCTTACACTGACACCTAGTGTTCAGAGGTCTTGAGTTTCTAATACTGCACTTTGTTATTAATAGATAACTGTCGATACCGAAGTTCTCCACCTTTGTTGACATCTTCCATTTCTGTTCTGCTTGAAAAGACAGCAATAGCTGAAGGCAAAGGTGTTACCATCATTCAAAAAAAAATTACTTTGGAAATACAAATAGTACAACACTACAGGAAAACTTGGCAAAAGCTATTTAACTTCTTGAAGCACTGCAGAATTTGTTTTCTTAGTATTTAAGTGCTTTAGTTTTGGCAAATATAACTCTTTTGTGTCTGTAAGTGTCACTGGCCAACAAAAACAGTGATAACAGCAGATTCCTTTAGATCAGTATTTATTTAATTGTGGGGATGTCAACGCTATTTATTTCTGTGTTCTTTTATCTTCAAGCCATGAGTTCTACCTGATAGCAGTGTTGATGGTGGCAATGTCCTTGAGTAGACAGAAAATAACTTATACACAAAAGCTAGCACAGTCTTTTATCTCAAGCTTGAAAATAAGTGGACCAATCAAAGTATGGACTGTAACCTGTTCCTGACAAAGATGGCTACTGTCAGAGAAAAATTAACTCTCAAACTCTCATACCTGAGATTTTTTGTATGTTAACTGAAGATCTATCATCATAAAAGATAATATATTAAGAATTTTGTGTAGCTGTATCTGAAACCGTCAATGAATTTTTGTCTTTTAGTAATGTTTTTAGGCAGCAATGACAATTCACTCATCTAAATGATGATCATGAGGAAGCCCTTGATTCATACCCAATTTCCTAAATGGCAAGAATGTGACCATAAGAACAGTCTCTTCCCATAAACTTTGGTAGACTGCATTAACCAGATGTCACTGGTTATTTCTACTACCTTAGGCTTAAGTTTGCCCTCCAGAGCTGTCTCTTTTCCTTACAGACGTATTGCCTGCACAATCTATAGATTCCTGTGCTGTTACTACCCAAATATAAAGGAAAAATAATAGTTCAAGGGCCATGCTGCTGCTGTAGGACTTTTTTTGCATGAGGTAACGGAGTTGTTGGCTTGGTCAGAGGAGGACTAAAAGGAAATAAGTTTGAGAAAAACATGTCAGGAGCTCTGTACAATTGGTTGCTCCAATCACAGGAGGGATCTTCTAAAAAAAAAAGTGTATGCTTTATAGTAAGTCTGATTCTGCTGAAGTATTTTCAACACAGATATTAAGTACAGCAGACTCCATGCAGTAGTTGTATCTGTGATTTACAAAAATATTCCCAAACTCAGATAGCTCTGTCTTCATACACTCTTCCTTTAAATTCCAAAACATAATTTGCCACATTATTACTGCTTCTTATATCTTGGGTAAAGGCATTGTTACTTCTCTGTGTGCACATGGCATATATAACCTATACTAGGTTATTGCCTATCAATAGTTATATTCCTGTGAACCAGTCTCTTATCACAGAAATAATTATTTCCCTTATTAGAGAAATAATCAGAGACAACAGAGAGAAATGTTACTTGTAGGATATGATTTATTTGACTTCTTTCAGGCATTCATTTTAAGAGTGAGGTGAATTTGGACCCAGAATGGTGACTTCTGTCTAGGACTATAAATGATGCCCTGGGTGACCAGCTCAAATGTAGACATCTATGTTTGGTCAGATAACTCCCACCTTAGAGAGGCATGACATGTCTCCCCCATGAGAAAAGCCTCGAGGCAATTAAAAAAAAAAAAAAAAGGAGGATATTTGGAACTTCTCTGATGGCAAAAGAAGATGATAGTATGTCAAAAGCAGCAGCAAAGTCAGAGAAAATAAAGATATACTGGAGACCTAGGTTTCTGGCCAGGAAGAGGCACATAGTGTCCCTTATATGAATAGTTTTAAGGGAGGGGATTTATGAAAAGTCGGTTTGGAACTGATCCAAGACAGAAGAGGTGAAGTCTGTGCTTTAGCTGAAAACTGCATGTTCTGTGCATCTTTTTTTACAGATGGAGAGAAAGAAATGGGAAAAGATTTGGAGAGACAGGCTGGATTGAGATATGTTTTTTTTTAGAAGAGAGTATAGGCTGAGGACTTCTGTACACCATGAGCAAAAGCGCCAGAGAGCAAAGAAAAATTAAAGACTAAGTAGGCAGGATGCGATGCATCTGCTGAGGTGGGTCAGAGCTGGGAAAAAGGTTAGAGACTTATTACAAGAGAAGGTGTTCAGGAACAAAAACTAGATGCAACTTTGTGGGAATACATATATTCTCTCTTGTAGCAGAAAAATTATGGAGCTAAAAGAGAACCCCCCCAAAAAAAGACTAATAGAAAGCCTGAGATTCAGCAAAGAGTTGTTTAAGTAAGTGGAATAAAGAAAGATTAAAGAACACCTGTAGTGGAAGGAGTTGGAAGAGGAGCCTGTGACCCTCTCTCAAAGTGTTCTGTAGCAAGAGAACAGGAGTAATTGAGAAGAGAGGCAGAGAGGACTCAAAGAGGAACTGGCTGGTGGATTGGAGCTTGCAGAAGTTCTGGTCTGGAGAATGAGTTTGGGAAGTGGCTTTACAGGACATTAAGTGCTGATGACAGGGTAGCCATCAAGAAATAGCAAATGGAGTGAGAATCAGCCGATGTGTTGCTCCCAAACTGAGTCTCAGATGGGGCCAGAGAAAGTAGGTGGATAATGATGAAACAGGTGGAATATGGCCATTGGTGACACCGTGCAGGAGCAGACAGGACTAAGAAGAAAGGGAGAGAGAGATTCTGCATTTCAGTGAAGAATTCATGGTAAAATGGAAAGTCTTGTGACAAGTGCTTCTTCTGTGGACATCACCATACACATGGAAGTCTGAATGCATGTATCTTTGCACCATCGCATGCATGCATTCTTGTATGCATATATATATTAATAATGAGCATTTGTATAGCGAAACACAGCCTGGTGCTCATGTATCAGCTTCAATATACTCACAAGATATTGGTCCTAGCAACCATTCTCACAATACTCAGTAACTACTTTCTTTATAATCTCTAATTCTTGAATATGTTTTTACATTGTTTACCATTTTTGACTTACATTGTGCTGTCATCATTCCAAATTAGGAAAAAAAAAATTGATCACTTTACTGATGAGAAATTAAAGTACAAAGAAGACAAAGTGGATTTTCCCCATGTCAGGAAACGAATGGCAGAGCTGAAAAAAGTCAACTAGTTGTAGTTGAGAGGGAAGCTATGCAAAGCTATTTTATATTGATGGTCTATGTCTCAGCCAATTGGATTTTTATTTGACAATCCAAAGGTGTAATAACTTTTATTGTAAGAGGAAGAAAAATACATCAAGGCTAATAAATAATGGAGGACCTACTAGGGATATGCATAAATGCGTATCCTGTTCCTATGTATATACAAGCTTAATTGTGTCTCTTTTAATTTTGCTATTTGGTTCAACAGGATTGTCAGGTAATCGTCCTATTGAAAGAACAGAAGAGGATAAAATTTCAAATAACTTTGTTAATCTCTTCTGGCTGTTAAAAGAAAAGATTTATTGGTATCAAATTTTATTGCGTTCTTAGAATTTAGGGATTGATTGGCTGCTAGTTTAGCTTACTTGTCTCTTCCAGTTAGAAACCCAAACACAACAGAAGAAAGACATGGCATTGAAGCTGACATGCAACAAGTGAGTGAAAGTTCACTTGGCTTTTTCTCTCGGCACCAGGTGCAAAAGTTGGCTAAAAGTGCTGTGGCAGGCAGTTATTTTAAAGCAGTTTCTGGTTTAGTGTTTTATCAAGCCCAGGAGTAAAATATTCTGCAACTACTGCAGTTTCACAAAGCTGCTTTTTAAGGTAGAACTCTGAATTGTTTAAGTAATTAAAATGGCCCAGTACAAACATTAATCATACCATAACCGTTAATGAGAGGGTTTGTGGGATTTATGGAGGGCTGTATATGATATTTTAAACGTATGTATCATTTTTTTATTTAATACACAATACGCTTGCATTCTCTGAATATACCAGAGGTTCTTGAAATCTTGAGGTGTATTTGTGATTTTCTACACTCCTCTTATAAACACTGGAGGAAGCTTATTAATTTCAGGGAAAAGATGACTCTCACAGTATCCCGATTAGTGACTCAACTTAATTTGGTAGGTTTTTTTCCTGAATAGCTGCTCCATTACAGCTTTATAACATGCTTTAAAATAATAGTTCTCTGAACTGCAGCTTTCTCAAAGTGGGAAGGTGGTGGCTCAATGATGACATAAGCTCCTGAAGTGTAGAGTTCAAGTGGTTTGCATGTGGGATTGCCAAATAACACGGGTTTGGTTTGTTTTCATTTTATTACCCCGATTCTCCTCCCCAGATGTCTTGGGATTTCTGCGGTGCCCCCCTTCGCCTTTGATTCTTGCTCCTTGTAACTAACGATTTTTATTAGTCATCCCGCTAATGCTCAACGTTTTTACTCAGCACCTGTTGTCTTCAAAGCACTTTGCAATAATAAGTAGTTAATCCTCACACTAGTCCTGAATTTCACTGTCGTCCCTGTTCGCGTGTGAAAAGTGAAATTGATGATTTGCCCAAAATCATGTAATGGTTTTGACACCTGTATGAGGGCTATAGGCTTGGTCTGCCTATTCCATGTCTGCACTACCCAGGCTGATCCTCTGGCCTCTCTACACGCTGAGCTTGTGGCACACCAGTTATAAACTGAGCATTTCCTTTTGGTTAATGACACATTTTTACCCTGATTGCTCTGGAATTTCAGTCCTGAACCTTGGAGAGGAACTATGCTGGAAGGAGCCTCAAGAGGTCATCTGAGCCGTATCTCTGATCCTGAACTAATTTTGGCCTTTGTCTAGGAAGGCTATTAAATATATACATATAGATGGATATGTATGTATGTATGCATATATATACAATTATTTATTGAATCAAATAATATTTTTGGAAGAATTATGGATAACTGCCTAATCAAAGGTCTATGTAAGCTACTGGCAATTGCTTTGAAATACTTACACAGAATATCTTGATTGATATTGCTGTGGGAAGTACAAAGTACTACAAAGATTACTACTGGGAAAGATGACGCTGTTAAATCTAGTGTTGTGACTTCTGGAAGGAATGCTTCCTTTTTTTTCTTTGCCTTTTTTTTTCTTTTTATGGACCCGTAGCAAGAAGTGTGTTCGCTGCCTCTGGTAAGGTAGTGATTTTGCTTCTATAATAAACCCTGAGCTAGTCTGACTATTCTTGGCCTGTCCATCTGAAAGCTACAACTTTATGGAAACAGAATGAAATAAAGTGTTCTCTAATATGTCACAAATCATAGTTAAAACTGGAAATCCAGTCTGACACTGTGGTCTTGATTTGTATGGTTTGCCTACCCTTTTTTGTTTCTGCAAAGCAGTGTATGCATTTGAAGGCTGGAGTTTCAGCCAGGATTTTCAGTCTTAACTGTGAATTTCCTTCCTTTAACAGGTTTAAAGCAAGCCTTTCAGATTGCTTCAGTATAGACTTGAATTTCTTTTGTGTTCATTTTGGTGCCTTTCCAATATTTATCCATACATTTGAAACTCCTTCAAATCTTTGTGTATGGGAGCAGTTACAATAGGAGGTGGTGGCATTTCTATTCTATGACTGTTAGAATTTGTTCAAATGAAGCCTGATTTTGAACTCAAACACTGCAAGCTTAAAATTCAGGCTCTTGCTCAAGTGTTACAGGGTTCGTGTCGGGCTCAGAGGTCTCAATAATTACTGTGTTTGGCTGGAAAACAAGAATTCCGTTTCCTGAAAAATTTAGAGTTTTTGACATTTGCTTTACTTTTGCACCAAAACAAAATGAAAAGCTTTTTAAAAAAATTGTAAAAATCTACTGAGATGAAGAGGAATTTTATCTAGCATGTAGTGCAGAGGGTAGGACAACAGCTTTGGAGAGGAAAGACAAATATTGAAGTCTCTGCTTGCTGGAAGAACATTAACTGAGTGTCCCATGTGCTGAGTGAGTGCCATAAGATAAGACTGTTGAATACGTCTTTTGATGTCACCATTTCTCTCTGTGATTCTGTCATCATTTCTCTCTATGATCTTAACCATGGACCTATGAAATACTGCTCAGTACGTGTATACAAAATTGTTTGCTTCAAGGAATATGATTTTTCTAGTGGAAAAATATTTCATTTCAAGGTACTGACCAGTGCTCATGATTAAATTATTCATATATTTCACATGTGCATTTAATCCAAAATAATAATGATTATTTGTAGTTCAAAAATTCAACTTTAGTTTTATAAATCTTTTGCTTCAGCTATAGCTGCAGGGTCTCATAAAAGCTTGACTGCTTTGTGTTTATTCATTTTTAATGGTAATTAATTCATATTAGTGGTGAACTTCATTATTTACAAAAAGTTTTTTTTAAACCTTTTGCAGGTTTAAGTCTAGTACAGTATTATAATGTAATAATGTACAATATTATAATGCAATACCAAATGCAGCAAAGTGTTTTCTAAACAGATTATATGATTCAACATTAGATATATCCATTGTAGTCTGATTTAGTAAGGGAATTTTTTTTCTTAGTACCTGCAAACCTCTGATATTGCTTTCCTCTGATATTGCTTATAGAGATAGAAGAAGGTTTCCTTGTTGAAGGAAAGCTTTCTTCCCACTCCATTTGTTCTCCATAGTTTTATATTAGGATGGGTTATGAAAAGGTCCCTATAGAGAACACTTAATATGAGAAATTTAAATCTGAGAGCAACAATGAATGTTCTTTCTTTTCCCCAAAAAATCGTTGAAGATACTAGAATTTCAAGTTAAGGACTTCGAATGACTCCAAGTAGGCCGTTGCTGTGGTGTTTTGGTGTAAGTGTGGTCTAATATAACTAAACTGTCTAAGCTTCTTAGGACTCTGCCTTGTAGGAATACACGTGATTGAAGCAGCTGATTAAAATTGTGGTAATGAAAGGTTTACATCTCACCACTATGCATTTTGTACATATAATATGTATACATACTTGTTTTGGAAAGAAGAAATGGGTTATTCCTTGTTCATAGGTTTGAATAGTTATTTTGCACTTACCTGCTAACTGTAGCTCCTGCAGAGCTTTTTGCCGTCTACATACAAAAGATGGGTAAAAGGTATGTCTGGTTTGAGTTCCGTATCAAATCCTTCTTTATTATATAATTTTGGGTTGGTTTTTGGTTTGTTTTGGGCATTTTTTGGGGGTGGTGGTGGCGTGTATGAGCAGTTAGGCCCTTCAGCATTTAACCTAACAAAGACTTAATGTTATACAAAAGTTACGGATACGGTGCAGTTCTGGAGGACGGTTAACACAGAGTTTACATTTCATACTCTAAGGGAAACATAGTGCCGTCCTGCCGATGCATGCAGTGCGTTTCATTAGTGTTGGAGACAGCAGGAGGCTATTTTGTGGAAATGTTTCTGTCACTGTCAGTAGAAACATGCCCGTCTGGTTGAAAAATAGCCTGTGTCTTGCCAGTTCCCTACATCTGAGCAATTGCAGTAGGAGGATGTTAATCTTAGCCTGTCACAACCCATTTCAAATCTAAATTTTTACTAAACTTCCAAATGCTTTAGTGATATAAGTATGGGGGACACGACTGTGTTCTTATGCAAGAGCTGCTACCGTTCTCAGATGCAGGAAACATTTTAATTAGTGCTATTATTATTTAGTAGATGGGTGTGCTGGAACTCACAACCAGGCTCTGGAAAGGGATGTGGATTCTTAAGGTATGCTTGAGTCAACTCAAGAGCAGTGGATTGCAGGGCTCTTTCTGTCTGTTTTGCTGATTGTAGACTAGCAATTACATGCAAAAAAAAATGATCTCTGGTGTATATGTTGTAGATATCCATGTAGATATGTATATGTTGTAGATATCCATGCCTTTTTGTACAAACCCTGAACACATCTTCTCTTAAAGCAGTATCAGGACCCGTTCTGGGAAGATCTAGTTGCCCAATGGAAAATGTAGTTTCTTATAGTCATGATTATTCTTTGAAAATATATTTGTGTCAGAAGCAGTTCCTGTGACCACAGGTTCATTTTTTGTTTTTTGCATTGCAAGCCTGGGCTGATGGTTACAACCTGTGTTTGGTTGATAGGCTGTTGGAAATGTATTTGGAATGAGATACTTCATGTCCTGGTTGACAGGAGAGGGTATGCATTATTTCATAATGGAGAGAGAAAGGCAGGATTCAGGTCTGGATTCAGATACCTGAATTCAGGTCTATATGCGTGTGTCTATGTGTCTGCTATAGATACCTAAGTACCCACTATTCCAAAATTCCCATTGCAAAACTTTGAAATGAAGAATCATAGAATGGTTTGGGTTGGAAGGGACCTTAAAGACCATCCAGTTCCAACCCCCTGCCATGGGCAGGGACACCTCCCACTAGACCAGGTTGCTAAAAGCCCCATCCAGCCTGGCCTTGAACACCTCCAGGGATGGGGCAGCCACAGCTTCTCTGCATAACATGTGCCAGTGTCTCATTACCCCGATTCTATGATTTGGATCTCCACTGCCTGGAGGAAGGAGCTGAAAGCTTCTGGTAATGACTCTGTTCTCCAGGTGATGACCCATAAGGGCCTCACTTTAGGGGGTATCTTCACCTCAATGTTTGTTTTTTTTTTTAATTGCGGTGACCTTGACTTTTAAATTTTGTTCAGAGCTCAGTGCTCCCACTGTTCACTGAAGATATCTAGAGGATTAACTTCTCCCAAAGAGAGTGACAGGCTGGACCCTGAACATTTCAGTCCTACTAAAATGATGTCACTGTGGAACGGTTTTAGGCAAGCTCAGAGACGTCAGAGGACATCCCTGGCAAAAACATGGGTGCTTAAATTCCCTCCATGTTCCACCTGGGGGACAATGAGATGGGCTAAGTCCTTACGTTGGACAGGTCATAGTCTGTGCCTGAGTTGTCTCTCTGGAGCGGTTAAAGGAAGATTTTGTTTCCTTCCTTTGCTCAAGTCATTAGAGCAAAGGAATACAGGGTGCAGTTCTGCAAGAATCACTGGAGTCATCTGGGCATTTGGGGTTTTTTCCCTTCTAAGTAGACAATACTTGAATGAGATATTGAGATAGTGAGGTTCGGCAAATGGACCTAGTGGTGTAACACACAAGGAATGTTTTTACCACTTAAGTGCCATGCCTTAGCTAGTTATGTCTTCTCTGAACCGGGGTTACTATTTACTCCTGACTGAATAATGAATTTAAAAAGCTTGGTGTTTTCTTCCTCCCTGCCAACCAGCATCCAGGCAAGGAAAGCTCATTTCTTGTTGCCAAGAAGGCGTACTTGCTTCACTCATTGCAACAGTGGCTTCCTTGATGTGGACTGAGACAATTCAGGATGGGATAGGGCTGCGGGAATAACCCAGAGATCTAACAGCTGGAAAGTTGCACAATTTATCCAAAGGAAGGAGTTAATAATTAAGATGATATCACTACTGTATTTAGTATTTGCTAGAGCCGGGCAGTCAACATAAAGCTGCCTGAATTCAAGACGTTTTTATGCTGTATGTTTTGGGAGTCTTCCACCAGACGTACTGTAGGTAAGCTGGAAAAGATGTGTTGTGCCACTGAACACGAAATGACATTCAATATTTTTTTTGCCAAGGTGCTTTTTCTTCACAGCATATTCCTTATGTTATTCCTTATTCCTCCTGTTATTAAGCATGATGTTCGGGGAAAACATCCCATCTGGATGGCATTACCTGTAGGATGTGCAGCTTGTATGTATCTTCTGGAGGTTAGCGTCTAATGTTAAACAAAGGAAGCTGATTAAAAACATCTGTAAAACATTTTCATAGTTCATATTTTATACAGTGGGTATTGAATTACCTTGCACATGACTGCATGTCTGAACTAAAAATAATAAGGTAAATCTTTTCCTTTTATTAAAATTAGTATAATATTAATTTTATAGTTAAACTACATTTAACTGTTTCCCTACTTGGCACTAGAATTTAATGCTGCTGACATCACTATGTATTTTACATGCCACTGAGAAATAATTGTTCATTTATTGATGCAGTATGCTACAATAAGCACATTTTAGGTGCAGTCAAAATATAAACATTAGATTGAAATACAATTTCTTATGTAAAAGTGTGGCATTTATTAAATGCTAAAGGAGAGACTTGCCAGCTAAATGTGTAATGTTTCTGACCATTAAATATATTATGTGAAATAGTTATATAGAATATATAAAATGATTGTAGTACTGCCCACTTAGGTATTATGTTGATTTATGAATTCAGTTGGAGTCCCTAGTAAATACCAAGATTGCTGATTCCAGGTCAGTATTTATTAGGTTGGTGAATTTTATGGAGAGAAAGGATTTGTGCATCCCAGAACTGACAGAGAAAGGTGTTATTTATGTAGTTAGAGTGAGAATGCAATTGTAATTTCACAGCTGAGCTGAAAAAGGTTATATACTTTCTTCATATTCTAAATTACTTTCTAAAATAGCTTATAAAACCACGTGTATTGCAATAATAAATATTATTTTGAGATCTAAGAGGCTAATGCTCAAGATTTACTGTTCAGTATCATACGGAGAAACGTCTTACCTTCCCAAAGTTACGTGCAACTTACTGACTCAGATGCACGTATCAAAACAGAGAGAGGCAAACACTATTCTCTGGGAAAATATTTTGAAATTCAGCAAGTGTTTTGAAAATGATTATCATTATTGTTTATTGTAAGTGTTCTAAGATTGTGAAAATGAAGTGTTGCTCATAAATACCACTCAGGCTGAATGGCCAAGGGCAGTTCTCATCTCTAACATGCAGACTCCTACCCAAAGCAGTTTCATCCAGTTTGAGTACTGGGTTTTATTATGTTTTTACCAAAGTTCATAAAAACTGCAAGTGAAGCAAACAATATGCTATGTATATACAGTTATTTTTATTCAAGGAGACTGGGATCAGCACAAAAACATTTTTAAGAACAACGTAACATGAACAGTTTCCATTTCATCAATTAGTGGCCTTATCCGTCCTGTGAAGTGTCTGCTATCTTATCGGCGTGCTGAAAAGGCAATGAGGTGTTTTATCATTTAAAAAATAAAAAGACATGTTGTACCATGCTAGGGAGAGTTTATCTTACTATCCTGCCTGGGAATGTTTCAGCACTGATAATATAGCTCATTAAATGACTGAGAACAAATAATGCTCTTTTTTAACCGTATCTCAAGACAAAATGTCTTATGATCATTTCTTTTGCTCACAAGAGCTTAAAATTTTTGGCTATGTTATTGCGTGAGGTGTTTGGAGTTGACTGAGCTCGAAGCCCCAGAGAAGTGAGGCCGCTGCAGCTGCACGTCCCAGTCCCACAGCCAGTAACGCAGCTGAGCATGGATTCCCAGGAGGCACACACGCGTGTAGGGAGGCACACACACATGTCCATAGGCACACTCACACTACATGTAGAATTGTGCACATGACCAACCAGAAAGATCAACGCAGGCAGAAAACACAAAATTCATGCAAACACAAACAGCAGTGTTGGCCTCATCCTCTTCCCCTCTTTGGCTGATCAGGAGGAAATATAAATATATTAATAAATATCTATAAATATATTAATAGCAAGAGGAGGACTCAGGAGAGCCTCCATTCTCTATTAGATATGGGAGGTAACGTAGTGACAGAGGATGAGGAGAAGGCTGAGGTACTGAATGCCTTCTTTGCCTCAGTCTTTAGTAGTGGAGTAGGCTGTTCCCTGAGTACCCAGACCCCTGAGCCAGCAGTTAGGGGCAGGGAGCAGAATGAGGCCCCTGTAAGCCAAAGGGAGGTGGTGAGGGACATGCTCCAAAACCTAAACACAAACAAGTCTATGGGCCCGAGGGCACTGAGGGAGCTGGCGGTAGTGCTTGCGGAGCCACTCTCCATCATGTACCAGCAGTCCTGGCAAACTGGGGAGTTCCCAGCTGGCTGGCGTCTAGCAAATGTGACGCCCATCCACATGAAGGGTCGGGAGAATGATCCGGAGAACTATAAGCCTGTCGGTCTGACCTCGGTGCCTGGGAAGGTCATGGAACAGATCATCCTGAGTGCCATTATGCAGCGCATGAAGGACGCCCAGGTGATCAGGCCCAGCCAGCACGGGTTCATGAGGGGCAGGTCCTGCCTGACAAACCTGATCTCCTTCTATGACAAAGTGACCCGCTTGCTGGATGAAGGAAAGGCTGTGGATGTTGTTTACCTTGACTTTAGCAAGGCCTTTGATACAGTCTCCCACAGTATCCTCCTGGAGAAACTGGCTGCCCATGGCTTGGATGGGAATACCCTCCGCTGGGTTAAAAACTGGCTGGAGGGCCAGGCCCAGAGAGTGATGGTGAATGGAGTTAAATCCAGTTGGCAGCCGGTCACGAGTGGGCTCGGTACTGGGACCCGTTCTCTTTAACATCTTCATCAATGATCTGGACAAGGGGATCGAGTGCACCCTCAGTAAATTTGCAGACGACACCAAGCTGGGTGGCAGTGTCGACCTGCTGGAGTGTAGAGAGGCTTTACAGAGGGATCTGGACAGGCTGGATTGATGGGCTGAGACCAACAGGATGAGTTTCAATGAGGCCAAGTGCCGGGTCCTGCACTTAGGTCACAACAACTCCCTGCAGCGCTACAGGCCTGGGGAAGAATGGCTGGAGAGGTGCCTGCCAGAAAAGGACCTGGGGGTGTTGGTCGACTGTCTGCTGAACACGAGCCAGCAGCGTGCCCAGATGTCCAAGAAGGCCAACAGCATCCTGGCCTGTATCAGGAACAGTGTGGTGAGTAAGACCTGAGACGTGATTTTCCCCTGTACTGGTCACTGGTGAGGCCCCACCTGGAGTACTGTGTCCAGTTCTGGGCCCCTTACCACAAGAAAGACATTGAGGTGCTGGAGCGGGTCCAGAGAAGGGCAACAGAGCTGGTGAGGGGTCTGGAGAAGAAGTCTTATGAGGAGAGACTGAGGGAGCTGGGGGTGTTCAGCCTGGAGAAGAGGAGGCTGAGGGGAGACCTTATCGCTCTCTACAACTCCCCAAAAGGAGGGTGTAGAGAGGCGGGCGTTGGTCTCTTCTCCCAAGTTACAGGCCGATGGTATAAGAGGAAATGGCCTCAAGTTGCACCAGGGGAGGTTCAGGTTGGATATTAGGAAAAATTTCTTCACTGGAGGGGTTATCAGGCATTGGAATGGGCTGCCCAGGGAAGTGATTGAGGCACCATCCCTGGAGATAGTCAAAAGACAAATTGACACGGTGCTCGGGAATATGGTTTAGTGTTGGTGTGTGTGTTTTGTTTGGTGTGTTGTTTTTTGGGTTTTTTTGGTTTGTTTTGGTGTTATTTTTTATGGTTGGACTAGATGATCTTAAAGGTCCCTTCCAACCTAGGCAATTCTGTGATTCTGTGACAGGGTGTTAGTGGAAAATATATAAATATGCATACGTACACATATGTAAATGTGAACAACAATATGAACAACTTTATATACATGTATAAACACTACAGATCCTTCCAGTCGCTGGGCTTACATTGTCTCATAATTTTGGAGGATTACTGAAATACTAACAGGAATGTAAGCAGATAATTATTGCAAAAAACACCATTTACAAAGTTGTGATGAATTTTTGCATCTTAGGACTGAAATTCTCCCAGATTCCTGTCCTGTGAATGTATAGAAGGATGGATTTGGGGAGTAGGTGGGGAAAAGCAATTTTCAGTAGGCTTGGAACTGTATCAGTTCACCAACTGTGTGTCTCTGTTGTGTAAATGATATTCCCCTCTCACATGCTGAACTGGATGATTACTCCAATGGGTGGTTTTATGGCCAAAACCAGCAGCCTGGGGCTCCTGTGCCTCTATCACAAACTGTACTGTATGAAGTGCAAAGCTGCAAAGTTTACTTGACAGTTTGAAGCCGGAGCAATTTACTTGACCGAGACCTTAATGCTACTCCTTACAGTCCATCATCATCGTTTGAACAGAAGGGATGTGCTTTAAAGCAGGGGTCGGTGGCGCATGCCAGACAGGGCTCCAAACTAAATGCTAGATGAAGAATTGCTGTTGCTGAGTTTGCTTACTTTGTAATTGCAAGTGCTTTGGGGATACTGGACGGACTGTTTAAGAATGTTGGAACACCTGCGTATGGCACAGCACCTTTATTTTAACAACCCTATAGGTGCTCATGCAGCAAATTATCACCCCAATGAATTCCCTTCATTTTGAGTTGAGTCTTTGCCAAACAAAAGACCCAGCTGATAGAAAGCTGGCTGAGGCACAATTGATTTTGGATTATAACCCTGAATTTAACAGCATGGTCAATGGATGCTTTTTTTTTTTCTTTTTTTTTTTTTTTTTTAAAGATGCCATAGTTACAAACCTGTTAAACCTGAATTAGTTTAAAAAAATTTTATCGGATCTTTTAGAACAGGACTGGGATATGTCCGTGATGATTANCAAATTATCACCCCAATGAATTCCCTTCATTTTGAGTTGAGTCTTTGCCAAACAAAAGACCCAGCTGATAGAAAGCTGGCTGAGGCACAATTGATTTTGGATTATAACCCTGAATTTAACAGCATGGTCAATGGATGCTTTTTTTTTCTTTTTTTTTTTTTTTTTAAAGATGCCATAGTTACAAACCTGTTAAACCTGAATTAGTTTAAAAAAAAATTTATCGGATCTTTTAGAACAGGACTGGGATATGTCCGTGATGATTAGAAAATTACTGTGCTCATTGTCACACTGAAAATAATATTAAAATATTAATGTCTTGTTTATGTGTGTGACTTTCGTGTAACACTTGACCTGCGGAGGGGATACCTTATTTCTTTATTGACAGAGAATTTTTATCTGCTTGTCTCTGAACTGTATGCCAGCTATATCACAGAGAAATTGGACGGAACAGTCTAGAATCATTGCTCAATGTGTTTTTCAAAGAAAGCATCACTTATAAATCATGACTTCTAATTAAAATGAATAATGCTTTTAATTAAAAATAAAATCTGTGCAGGCCCCAACAGGGTAAAGATATTACACATATGCCATGCTTCATCTCCACTGTTAGTTTTTTGTACCTTCTTTTTCTCCGTTATGAACTTTCCTATTATGTTCCCCTTCCTTCCCGTTATCCCTATTCATTATTCCTGCTTTCATTGACAGTCTGATCTCTCAAGGTGCTTGACTGAGTGTCGGCTGATGGAAAGACATTGGTTTTTGTCTCAAAATGCTGCATGAAAAGATAAATTTCTCAGATTTAAAATTCTTAAGGTAGGGTTTTATTGCTTTATTTGTCCTTGGAAGATATATATCTTTGTAACAATTGAATTCTTATAAAAGAGCCACCAACAAAACTATTTGAGCTATAATGGGAGGGTGGAGACAACTTGCCTGCCTATTGAAGTGCATCTTTCATCATCAGAACAATAGCTGGTTCTTTTCCCTTGTCAACTGACCATCTTTTTTCCTTCCATTAATTAGCTGACATCTTGAACAATTCTGTCCTTGGCCTTCTGCTGCCTGTTCTGATAATCCCTCAGGATTCTCGGGATAAGATGACAAATCACAAGAAAACTCATTCTGAGTTTTGTTCGTTTGCTGATGAGACGGAGCTGTGTCTTGGACGTATGGAGGTAGAACCGATTTCCTGAGTTTTTCACTGGGCTTCACTATTTGTTGATTGTGTAAGTGCTCGCAAATTGCCCAGCGCCTCTGAACTGTACTTCTGTGTCTATAGAGAGGAGTACTTCTATGCCTTTACAACCATAAAAAAAAAAGTATATAAGTGCTATCAATAAGCATCCAGGTGGGAGGAGACACCTAGTAGGTCTCTCCCACCAATCTTTTCATGTGTGCCACTCAATGGCTGCTCAGGGAGACAGAAGGGGAGGCACTGAGAACATAAGAAAAAAACACATATTCCCTTTTCATTTCATATGCCCAGTGCTACGTAAAGCTGCTGGGAAGAGCCTTTCAGAGAAGAAATTGTAGGGAAAACTCTGACTCTATTGCCAGCCCTCTCATTGCCGCGGGTAGAAACTTTGTAGGTTTTGCTTCTGAATTCCAAACAATTACCCGCTGGCATGTGCAAATGCAGTTTTTTCATAAGGCCAAACAACCACATCTGGTGGCTGATTTTTCTCAGGTATTGCAAAACCCTTTTTATGAGGGCAACATTTTATTCAGAAGAATAAAGATGTTCATAATTCTTAAAAAATAAATGCATAAGTTTTTAATGTTTACCAAAACTAATTTGTTTTTTCCTTAAGCAATGCCAGTAAAGTACTGAGCTATTTCTGCTGCACTTTATCTCAAGTGCTTTAAAGGAATCAAAATTACAGAAAGCACATCAGGTCTATGTGTAACTGCAGACATCCTTACCTCCGTAGCCTGTAATTTTAAGAGATGACAGACAATCCTTTCTGGGCTGTCAATGCAATGACTCACCATTCACATCTCTGTGACTAGAGGTGGTAAAGATCTTGAAGTAATAAAATTGAAGGTGGCAGTAATTTCCAAGAACCCAAGGAAGGTTTTGAGAACTTTCCAACCCATGTTGGTAAATGCAGGGATTCAGGAAATGCGTAATCTATGTGTGTCATTTATTTTTGAGTACCAGATTTGCTGAATGTGCATTTGATGGCTCTTGGTGGGAAAAGGCGATGCAGAAAAACATCAGATGTGAGTCAGCCTGTGTACTTTGCGTAGATATGGCATTGCATTAGCAGGAAAAACTCACATTTTCATTTCTTTCAGGCCTGATTTATGAAACTCATCAGACAAAATATTACCTGTAGTATCTGCATTGTCATGAACAGGTATTTTTGACTAAACAGACTGTAGGCAAATTATTGCTTTTCTGTGAATACCTTAAGAGTAATTAATTCATCCATGTCTCCACTGGAACTTAGTGATCATCAGGCCTCAAGCTCATGGTATAAGGTTTCCAGAACAATAATTATTCTAAGGCTTGAAAAGACATCCTATATTTGAATGAGACGAAAATGTCTTGACATTTTCTTTGAAATACCTTCTACACCAGGGTTTAGTGGTGTGCATAGTTGCCTGGTGTACACAAGGGACTGATGCTCAGGTTTCTGCCCAATTCAGGCAAGGGAATTAAACTCCAGCTTTCTGTCTCCTAGATGAGATCCATTAAAGCCTGATTCTCTTTTCTTCCCATGTGAGCCATTTCACTTTTTGTGAAGAATTAAATGTCTGTTGGCCATCTATAGTGACAGAGACCATGTCCTTAACTCACTGAAGTTTGGTTGTTCATGTAAGATGTATTTAAAAAAAAAAAAAGATAAAGATTTGTTTCCTGATAAAAATAAAATAAAATGAGGAAGTATTGATACAAAGAGGAGTCTTTCAAAGATAGACTGAGAAAGATTGCCCATGCTTTATAGTCAGGTTTGGACATTCAGTAATGACGGTTGATCTCAGTCTCTAATACGTGTAGTTCCTCCTAAAGTTTTGGAGAATCAATATTTTGAAAACAAAATTTAATTTGTCAGAAAATTAGCAGCAAATTCAACTTATGCTTCATTTGGCCTTCCTGGCTTCATTTTTCCTATTCATTATATTCTACGCTCAGTTGCTCTGCTAATCTGCTCCAGTTGGGCAGTTGTGCACTCTCATGGTAAAGCTCTTAGTTTTTGCAATTTTCCAGAATATCTTGAGCCCAGCTGTAAACAGACACTGCTACGATACATACACTTATATGTATAAGTAGTTCTCCCATTATTTATTAATTCATCAAAGCCTTGCATTTTGCTTTACATGCCTCTTTATTCACATGCACTAGAAGGAGATCTCGCTTTGTTGTTAATTCTGAATTGAATATGGTCAAGAAGAGAATTTGTAACGATAAAGATTAGGAAAATGTCTAGTCCTCCTGAATGGATTAAGAGGGTGGAGGTGCTTGCGCGCATTCATTGTATGATTAGGAGGGTTAGGCATTACTGTACTAAGAAATACTGCTATTTCTCTGATAGAACCCATTTTCATGCATGCATCTCTACGACTGGTCTTTTAAAGTTCAAAATCCAATGAATGGTGTGAGAGGTTTTCCTATTTTCTTGCCTTATTCTTTCCACCAGTGGGCAAAAGTGGTATATGTCATTTTTTAGAGTGCCATATTTCACACTTCAGTTTAATTTGGCTGATAATGATTTGTTAAGCAAATGTAAGTATGTAGAGCACATGTTGGCTCTCACACATAAAGTGTTCAGTCACTTCAGCAGTTCCTTTAAAATCCCACTCCTGCCTTATAAAAGCTGCAGGTGCAAAACAGTTTCCCTCTGTACTAGCTCATACGGAAGATAAAGGTAACATGGAACTTTATATTCAGTATAACTCCTTGGCAAGTATAACATTGTAAGAAGGGGATGGAGTTGGTAGTTTCCATCAGAAATGCACGTTGTAATGAATGAGCTTACTCTTACCCTGTGAACTTCTGAAGAGAAAGGACAACTGATCATGATGTGCACCAAGTCTGTGACAACTAGTAAGCATTAACAGTGGAAAATATGGCTCCTCTCCTTGTGTTTGGAGGGAAGAGATATTATTGAGACTTTTTCAATCTCCAGTCCTTTAACTATGAAATGATTCTTCTCATAGAGGTTACATCTTTTCTAAATCTTACTTTAAAGTGGAGGGGTTTTTTTCAACCTAAGGAGAAAGACCATATTCTTCTAATCTTCCTCTCCCTCCACTATGTAATTCAACATATCTTTCAACAGAATTTTCTTACTTTCTTTGGGCATCCCACAAATTTCTGTTCTTACTCCATTTCCTTTTCATGAGCGGGCTTTCCAGCCTCATCTGCTTTCAAGGATTCAATATCATCTTAACACTGGTGTTTTGAATATTTCTCTCTCTGCTCTCAACTCGTCTGTGTTTACCCAGGACTGCGTTTTGGCACG
Organism: Tringa tobata; assembly: GCA_033628505.1. Taxonomy (NCBI): domain Eukaryota; kingdom Metazoa; phylum Chordata; class Aves; order Charadriiformes; family Scolopacidae; genus Tringa; species Tringa tobata. The sequence goes on along the minus strand of JAHREE010000422.1, from coordinate 1,679,388 downwards.
TTTCCCTAGAAGTACTTTTCTATCCGCTGAAATTCAGGAAGGACAAAGCCGAGCTCCTTATCTTTACTCCCTGACTCTCTGAGAAGTTGATTAACGCTATAATGTTCCCTGGGACCTTCTGCCTTCTTTCTCTCTGTGTCTTCATTCTGGGCCAGACCGAAATCTCACCACTTCTTCAACATAGTATTTTAGGTAGTTAACCTGTGTGTCCAACTGTCATCTGCTTCCACGTTCAATATGACAGGAGTCATTCCTCTTTATATTTTTAGAGTAGTATTTGACCATTTTGTAGCTCAAGGAGAATATTAGTGTCGTGATCAAAATTATACTTGTTGCTTACACCTCAACGATATTTAGCATTTACTATGCTTCTATTTTCTAGCCTCTTCAACAGGGAAAAGTGACATTTCAGAAAAAACAGTTTTAATTTGGATTAATTACTTAGCTTGCTTATTGCTAACTTAATTTAACACTTTTTTTAATTATGATTCTTCACTGAAGATATACTTTTTTCAAGTCATATTATTTGAGTACATAAAAAACCCATAAGCCTTTTGAAGTAAGAAATTTATTTTCATCTTGTCTAACTTGAAAATGACCAAGTGCATTTTTCTCACATACTCAAACCAAAACGTTTTTGTTAACTGAAATTTGGTGTAGAACATGGCAAAAGAAAAGCTAATTACAGAAAAGTGTGAATAAGTGAGAAAGGGATTTATAGTGAAATTTGCTTTCAAAAACACATCAGTAGATTTTGAAAGGTAAAGAGATTTAGAATATTAAAAATATATATAAATGTGAAAGGACATTCAGATTAAGCTGTCATAAGAATCCAGTTACACATAACTGTGCTTTTTTTGGATTTTCACTAAAAAGCACAAGTATGGAATGATTCTGAACAGAGATTATGTTTTAATAAAGAGGATTGATGCTACTGGATGAGATGTAGTAGAAAATTTTAAGAATACTGTAAAACACAGATGACCTTTTGAAAATTAATATCTAGATTTTATGGAAACTGCTAGAAACTTGAAGAGCAAGAGATGAGATGCCAACATGGTCCCATTTCCCACACTTCCTTGCCAATGACCTCACCCTGGCTTAGGCTCGAGTGGTAATTAGTGCTGTGCTCATCTTTTCCTGAGTGCAGCCTGCCACTGATGTCAGCTTGCAGGGAGAGGTTATTTTGTGAAGTGGATGGCAGCTAAAGATCAGGTGCTGATTTAATTTAGTACTTTAGATCAGGTTCCAACTGTGGTCCCAGCATTGAAAGGGAAGCGCACGACTCAGTTTTCCCTTAATTGTTATTGAGACATTTAGTGATGTATCTGTGTTCCCACCTTCCACATAGATTAAGACATACATAGATTAAGATATATAGGATTTTAAGGATACATAGATTAGGACAGATAGAAAGGGGAGTTCTCTGATTACCCCATCAAAGTGAACACTGTTTAGATTGTTTTCCTTGACAGAGAGGTAATCTGTGGCACATTATTACTCTGGTGTCAATGGGTGAAGAGAAGGGCACACTTGAAATTACGGCATACTATGATCAAATAGCCATTTCAACACACCAGTGGCTACACCGCTATTACAAAAATTGGACTTGCTCTAGAGCACGATCTATCTATCAGAAATAACACCTGCATAAAATAACGATGCAGAAAATAAATACGAAATGGAAGACCAGAGTAGGAAATCATTTCAGCGTTTAGCTCTGCTGAGACCAAGGAGATTCACATTCTACAAGGTAAGTGTGAGTTCCAGTGCACTGCTGGATTGCAGGAAACTCCTTCTGACTTAACTACACAGCCTGAAAATGGAAGTAATATTTATAGATTTACTTGAATTCTTGGCATTTACACACTGGAAGAAGGAGTAAAAGGAAAATTTGAGGATGAATACATATTTAAATTCTAGGACTCCTGTATGCATAACTGTACTGAAGCCAGAAATGCCATTCTATGCACTGAATGGATTAAGCCCACTATTAGTAGAAGCTGCTTATTAATATTTAGATGAGGAATTTTCCCTTTACATCTAAGACAATATTACTAATATGACCAGATCTGTTACTGTAGTCTGTGGTTGGTATTTATCACAGCAAAAGGTGACATCAGAGAGTGCTTTAAAGAATTATTTGCGCAGATTGCCATCATACTGATTAGACTGAAGATGGTTGGAGAAAGACATCTGAGTTTTGGTTTGTCCCTTAAGGCAAGTAGCGGATAAAAGCTGTAAGAATTCTCCAGTGGGTGATACTCAGGAAGGGGGCAGGTACTGAAATGATGACCCAGAATCAGAAAATTTAAAATGACCTTAGATGAGTTAATTTTTATTTCTGTGTCTCAGATATTAAATTAGAAAAATAGGGATAATGTTACTGAGTTTTCTTATAAAATACTCTGAGACTCTTAGAAAAGGGCAGGATAGTATATATGTTTTGTGGTGTTGACTGTTCATTTGCGACCTGAAATTTGTCCTGGAGTGGGGGACATCAGCCTCAGTTCCATCGTCCTTGCCACCAGTTTCACTGCAATTGTCTGTAAAAGGCAGAAACACTCTTTACGGTCCTGCCTTCTCCCGAGACAAATGTCCTCTTTCATTCATTAGCTGATATATTGCAGTTTATTACATCTGTACGTTATAAAGGGAAACATATCTAAAGAGAATCTAAAAACCCCAACAACCTTAAGTTTATTAACAATAGTAACTCTGGACTATAAATCACTGTTTACATGAATCCATTAAAAAGGCCTCGATTCTGGAGCTATTCTGTAAAAGCTAGTGTTAGGTCTTTAGCATTTAGCTTATAGGATTTTAAGAAAGCAAATCCTGACTAGATGAATTTTTAAAATTAACTGTGAGGTATGAGCTCAACCACTCTGCATTTTATTATTAGTTGCAGTATGTGGCTAAGTAGACAGAGCAGAGATACTCACATCTGTAAAGAATAACTATTTTTTTCTGCATGAAGCTCAAACATATATTAGCACAGCCTATTTATCTGAATGAACCAAGGCTGCAAATAATTAAGGAATCTACTCTGGGAATACTTACACCATCGTAGAAGCTGATTTTCATTCAAGTTGTATCAAAAGAAACCCCAATAACCTTGCTCAACTCGTTTTACACACAACTGCCATTCATCAGCCCAGACTACTTGCTACGAATGAACCCGTTATTTTTATGTATTTATTCGTTCTTACTGAAGGAGTCAGCAAATTTCAGCTTGTCCTACATCTTGTTCAGTGCACAGTGGGGCTGCTGGTGTGAAGGAGCAGACCTTGTTTCTTCTTCTCATTAGTAGTGCTGTTGTGGGTTTTTCCTCGTGATTGAGAGATATGGGAAACCTGGCTACAGGTGACTTTCTGAGTTGATGGTTGGAGCAGCAACTCGAAGATGTGGTGAGGTTTGTCTCACCTCCACCTGTGTTCTCAGTCTTTTGCAGAGTCCTCAGGACCAGCTTTCCATGCTTCCACTTTGTTGACACATTGGTTTTGATAAGAATTTTAATTTTGGGGGAGCAATGGGTAGGGGACCCTATTCTAGGTGGACAGAGGGAACCTGTACAAACGGAGGTAAAGAATTTCCGCAAGATCTCAGTAAGAATATACAAAACACAGAGGAGAAGGAAACAGTCAACCCCCTGGAGACATCTAGTCCAACCCACTCAAAGGAGGACTGTCATCACTATTAGATCTGGTCAGCTGTGGCTTTGTCCTGCCCAGGATTTGGAAGCTCCATGGAGGAATTTCTGAGAGCCTCTCCTGCTTACCTTCTGCAGTGCTGCTCTGTCCTCCCTGTGAGATAGGTTTTCTTGACATCCTACTCGATCCTTCCAAATCGCAATTACTGGCTGTCGCCCCTTGTTATATCATCTGATACTACCAAGAAGAATTTAGATCAGTCATTTTTCTAACTGCTCTTCAAATATTTGCAGGCAGCAGCCTGTAATTCTTTCATCCCTTTAGCTTCCCCAAACTTAGCTGATTTATTTGAATATTAATGCCAGCACACATTCGGTTATGTTTACGGTTGGTTCACATCTGAGATATCCAATGCTGGTGACTGGAGGGCAGTAAAATCTTTGAGTTTTACTTCCATCCAGTACATTAGGCTGGACATCAGGTTGGATGGAGCTCTGAGCAACCTAATCTAGTTGAAGATGTCCCTGCTCATTGGATGACCTTTAAAGGTCCCTTCCAACCGAAACTATTCTATGATTCTATGTTTGGAAATATTTTCTTTCCATGTACCTCTTCCATGAGGTACATGCTGTACCTTTGCTCCCATGCTCAAAATCTCAGTTCTTCTTGATGGTCAGTGAGAATTATTCTCCTGGTTTGGAACCATGTTTAGATTTTCCATCTCTGTTTAATTTTTCGTACTGCTTTATGTCCGAAGCCTTCTTTGCTTTGCTTCTTAAATTGACTTGCAAATCTAATTAAGCTTTACTTTTGGCAGTTCTTGTTGTAGTTCTTGACCTCTAATGGTGTGACTTTACAGCGTGTTGAAGATCCTGTTCCTCCTCAGAACGCCACTAGTTGAAAAGTGGGGTTTTTTTGTGAGTGTAAGGGTTTGCTTTTATAATATTGCAGGTCCAGGTTCTAAACTGCAAACCAGTGACTGTGTTGACATTGTTTATGCTACTGTCTCTTGGCTTTATATTAAAATGACACACTATTTGTAAAGCTTTATGGAGGTTTGCAGGGTTTTAGTTTAAATGTTTACTTGATTTTTGGTTTAAATGTCACTGAGAATTATGATTATATATGATATAAGACTGGCCCACTTACTCTAAATTAGAAGAGAAATATATTGGGCACAGTTTTTATGGTTTGTGTGTCTGCTAAATCATCTCTGCATTTCACAGCTTTAGGTGCTGGGAAGTATTTATAGTTTTTGCTTAGGAGTGCATACAAGTTTAGATACAAAAAACTCTTAAAGCTCAGAAGAGGTTTGGTTGGTTGGGTGTTTTTTTTTTTATATTTCTGCATTATTTTGCAGATGTTTCCTATTGCATTAGAGAAGAACTGTTAGCAGTGGAGGAGTGCTGTGAACTGGTTGGTGAGGGAGGCAAAGAGGAGATTTTTTTTTTCCAGGTCCCGTTTTTCTGCAGTGAGTTCTTCTGTGCCTTGTTTTGTAAAATGAATGTAGAACAAATATCACTGTCATATGAACAAAAATGTCAAATTTGCGGAGGTATACTAGCTTTTCCACAGTAAAGAAATCTGTGTTAATGGTGTATGTTTTATTTATTATTGTTAGTAATCTTATCCCCTACTTTCTTGACCTGTGAAGTCCTCTCAATAATGAGTGCTCCTTCTTGAATCTTACCCAGCCTTGCACCTTTTCTTCACCCACTCTATATCTCACTTTGGATCACTCCTTCCTCATGTCTTTTAGAAAAGCATCATCCACTCTGTCGTCCTGAGAACAGAGATTTCTTGATTTCTTTATATCTTTTTGATACCTGTATCGATTTTACTCATGCCTGTTTTCATTCTTTTTTTGTAAACATAGTTATCAGATTGTGACTGATATCCACGTTCACTTTCTTATAAATGCGTGATAAAAATGGAAGAGTCCATTGTTTTTGAGGAGTAAAGGTACTTTTCCATTCGTTTTCCGTATGGTTTGGGGGTGGTGTTTTTGCGAGAAATTCATCAATTGCACTTTAGCAATTGTATTTTAGCTTTATATGCAAGAGTCACAGAGTTCTGTGAGGCACTACATGGCTGAAAAGCTTTATTCTATGACTGCTTTAACAGGCTGTGTTAGAAGTTTAGAAGTAGACCATGGACCAAATACTAGGAGGGCACCATGAAGGTCTTTGATCTAGAAGATTTCCGCAAACCACTTTTCTGTCTTATTTCCTTTATTTCTCTCAAAACCTCTCGCATCTTTCCTCAAAAAAAATTCATGGCTTATACTCACCCCCTTCACATCATCCATCCTGCAGTCTTGAGAGGTCAGTCCAGTCTCTGATGGGCCTAGGAAATCAGTCTCTGCTGCCTCCAGGATGGCTTTTTCAAAGAAATGCTTTCCCCTGTACTGCCCTTAGGCTTAGAAGTAGCTTTCCTGAACAACTTCAAAGATATTTTCCATTGTTGTTCAAATTATCTCTGAAATGCCCTCATATTTTAGTATATTCTAGTTTTGAGAAAAGATAGTATTTCCATGGAAGGTTATTGCAGAGCATCTCCACACAAGTCAATGTGTATTTGCACATTCATATCCCAGTTGTGGACTCTATATCACGACCGAGTTATCTGTCCCAAAAGTTTAGAATTCAGCCTATCTTTTCATTGTAGTTTAAAGCCCTCCCATTTTTATTTTTTTTTAATGCCAATGACATACTTAAGAAATAAAATGCTTTGACTTTTCCAACAGTTGCATTCAATTTGAAGGATCTAGTAAACATTACTGAAGCACAGAGAAGGGAAATCCCGTATGGCTAATAAACGTTTGGTAGTAATAGCAGACAAATTTTGAAGTTTTCATAATAGATTATCTAAACATCTCCAATGCAAAGCATAAAACAAAGCAGGCTCAGAAGCTATTGTATAGTTTCAAAACTATCTTCAGATTCTGGAGAGAATCTGAGTACATGGAATAATTTTCACATTATTGATGTTCTGGCAGAAATGTTGCTACTTTTCCCCCCTATTGTTACTGATATTTCTGTTAAGAATTTCAGAGTGCATTTTATGGGGTTTTTATTTTAGCAAGAAGATCTTCCTACCTCCCAGTAGTTTGATTTTAACCATTTGCACAATCTCAGTCCGTTAAAACTGTCTTTTAGCAAGAGGAAGTGTAGTAATTTATCCTTACAGGGATGTTGTGACTCAAACACTCCGTTCTCTTCCTGTTGCTTGATCCAATGTAATTAAATAATAGATTTCATTTCATAACTTTGCAGTAGCAATAAAGAGGAAATTATGTTCAGAAGGCATGTTTATTTTTTTCCCCCAGCCTTTTCATGGCTTAAAAGTGATTCTTTCTCTTCGTGCTAAAGTAATGTGAAACAGCTTTTTCAAACTTATGTCCTTGGGAAATGAATGTTAATTAAAGAATGAACATTAAATAAGAGTTAGGAAATCAGTGCCACTTTTCAGACACAAGTATCTGTTGTTCAGATTTTACATTTATGCTCCTTCGTGTTGCTTTCTTTTCTTTCTCTGAGAAAGAGCGTCCCTCCTTTTTTCTTTCTTTAATCTTCCCAAGAGAAAATCTGTCATGTTCATGCTGTCATCTGTACAATTTACCTTATATTTTTCTGTCTCCTAATCTAAATTTTCAAAGCAAAGTCTTGCTTATGTCCTTTGCAGGATTTAATTTTTAAATTTTATTTTTGTCCTTCATTTTGAAGTGTTTGAAGGGATTTTTTAAATAACTTTGGGATCAGTTCATCCAGAGGATCAAGGTCTTGTCTTCTCTATATTCAGTGCACTCACGGTTGCCTGCTCTTCATAGTAATACTTGCTTTGCAGTTCTTTCATTAGCCTGAGGCTTGCACTAAAAGCACTTTATCTCTGTGCTTGGAATAGGTAAATATGTCTTATTTTCCCTATGACAAACGGTGAAGTCTGATTCCAATTTGCTGTCATATGGAAAGGAAGAGTATTTATTTAATGTTCCGGTGAAACTAATATAAAGCAATTATTATTTTCCTGTGTGAGCAGCGCAAGGATGCATGATTTCAGCAAATGTTACTCTCTGTAGCAATGGGAGAAAGAAACCTGTTTATATTAGATGGTCTCTCAATCAACAAAGAACAGGTTTTTTTCTGCTTGTAGCATTGGAAACTCCGTAACAATAATCCTGAATGGTGGTTTCTTCTGGGATTTGAAACCAAAGGACAGGAAGCTGTGGTATAATGTAAACCTCTGCTGGTTTGCATGCCATAGCAATATTGAAGAAAGAAAAGAAATAGAAATAATTGATGGAGAGGGAATAAATCAGAGTTAATACACTAAATATTCAGAAATAATATCTTCAGTTCTTAAGAAGGGTAAATTCTACTCGCTTTTTTTTGTTTTACTAAAGGAAAGGTGAATGCATGTATTGCTGAATAGATTGCACATTCTTATTTTTTTCAAAGTAATGGTAAGTACCAAAAAGACATTCAAAGATGTAACTTATATGGAAATAATATTTAAAGTTGAGATTCTCAACTCAGAATAGGTATAGTGAGACTGTTGTAAAAATAAAACAACTCAGTGTGAAAGTTTGAATCCAAATGTAGTTAGTTTTATTATAATTTCCTCCAAAACACCATAATTTATTTAGTGTAGATACAGGGAGAACTTGCTGCCAGTGATTTACAGTGGGAAGGCACCATTTACCTCAGCATCTAGAACATCCGGACAATCCTAGAACATGGACAGTCTGTACAGGACCTCTACCTCGTCTCTTTCAGAAACAGATGTGTTTCCAGAGGTTGGAGCGCTTTTGGCTGTGAGAATTTTTTCATTTCATATTGGCTAATGAATCTTTCATACTCACAAACTTCACACTTCACAAAGCTTTTTTCACGGTTGCTTGCTCATTCTGGAGAACACTACTCCATCGTTTCCCCTTCAGTGCTATTTTTCAAGCTCAGTTTTTTTCTCCCCTGTAATAATAATAACTAGAGTAGAACTTTTCAAGTTTGTTTTCTTGCCTGTTGCTATCATCCCCAGCAGTGACAGAGAGCATCAGCAGTGGCCGTTTCCAGCACTATGCCAAATCTTGAGTTAACAAAGTCTATGTAGCCACCGAATAATTTGACCATATTAAAACATAATTCAATGAGTCTGAATACTTTTCTGCATTTAGAGACTTTATACCTTTAATGTTTTTGGTATAATTTCACTTTGTTCAGTATTGCCATCTAGAAATGTCAGGTGTGCACTAGGGTTTCTTTTGTTTCATGGAGAGTAGAAGAATTACAGGTATAAAATACTGACCCAAACTGTTGATTTTGGAATTAGAATTGAAAGGAAAAACAGGAAAAAGTCATGCCTGAAGCTTAAGTTGAAATGTAGTTTCAAAAATGCATTAAATTCTTTTCCCTGTGTGACAGAAAATTCAACAACAAGTTCTAATTTAAGAAGTTAAGCTTAAATTATTTATAAAGAAGAGATTTTTTTTAAAAAATACTTTGATTTACAGCTTATCTTTTGCAAAACAGCAGTCTTAATTTCACTTGGAAATTTATTTTCCTAATTTAATCTATTTAATATAATTTTTAAAAAATTACACTGTCTCCAGTGATGCAAAAATTCACTTCCAGTAGCAGAGCCCAGGCTGTTGGGCTTTAAAAGTAGGTTATAATTTTTGTAATAATTGTGCCTGTTTATAATTTAAACAAGAGTGGTTCTGAGTATCAACAAATGTGGGGCTCAGCTATGATTATACCTTCTAAAAATAATACAGAGCGCAAGGATTCAGCTTTCCTTAATCCCAGTTTGTGGTGGGATTGCTGCTCTCCTGCCTACTGAACTGCAGAAGTTATTACAAGGAGCTGAACAAACATGTAGAATCCATTGTGAAAATGGAATTATTCCACACATGATAAAAGGTTTTCACCTATTTTTTCCCCTGCCTTCTCCTATGGAGAAACACTTAAGTCTCTTAGACATTGGTAGAGAGTGGAGTATCGAGGCCCATATGTCTTCATCAGCAACCTGGATGGGTGACACAGGGTATGCTCAACAACTTTGATGATAATACTCAACTGGGGGGATGGCTGACAACTGGCAGAGCTTCATTCCAGCAGGAGCTTGATAAACTTGGGGATCAGATGGACATAGATCTGGTAAGTGTCCACATCTGTGGCCATGAATCACTGCTCTCTGGGAATCTACTGCTGTGATACGAATTGTAGGGTACAGTTTGAAGGTGCCCTGGGCAGCCAAGCCCATTCTGATGATGTATGTATAATTTTGGTTTTGTTTTTTTTAAAGAAATAGTATGTGCTTTAAATTAGAATTGTTTACTGATGTTCAATTTTATGACATTGGTCAATATAAAGCCTTCCCTTTCCAGCTGCAGGCATTTCCAGCAGGGTGAAACCATGGGTATGCCATTGGTAAGCTCCAGGTGGATGGTGCATTTTCTGGTTAGCCCATTCCGTTACACAGGCCGAGTCCATGTAATCTTCTAAGGGCTATACACATTTTTTTTGGATTTTTTTTCTTTTTGTAACATGAAGAATATCAGCTCGAGTAACCTGCAGGGTGTTCTGTTCTTGCTATTTTCTCTCCCTATAAGCGTGTAGCTTCTTTTGTTGCATGGTAGGAAGCTCAGGTGTCAGCATTAATAGCATGTGAGATATTATATGTAAAAATTTAAGTGAAAAACGAAGTTTAATGGATTTCAAAAAAGTATTGGGATGCTCTGTTTAGAATACATGAATACATTTATGGCAGTATATCTAAATTCATAATATGCTATTGGTATTTTTAGAATTGCATACTTTTGATCTAGAAAAAATGAAAAAATAGGTCATTTTAATGCATATTTAAGAACAAAACAACCTTCCTTCCTCAGAAAAAAATTCAGCCAGGTGAACTATGATCTAATTTTCCTCTGTAATGAAAACAAAATCATAGCTCCTGAAGCATTTTTCTTGGCTCACAGTAGTTCCAAGGCATGCAAACATTACCGTTTTGACTCCGTCCTGCCGCTTAACTGGAAGGATTATGTCACAATGTAGTATGTTTGTTTTCCAGCTTTTTTGTCTGTTTGTCCATCAAGACATTTTTGTCAAAGAAGTATCGGTGATTGTTGACTTTGGAGGGAGTGGAAGAAAAAATAATTATGAAAAAAAAAAAAAAAAAGCAGACAGTACCATTGAAGTAACTGTGCTTCTGTCATAGGAGAATGAATACTCCTTTCAACAAATCTATAATTTGCAGAAGTTGCAAAAAGAAAATAGCCGTAAGGTGACTGTTAACATACTTCAGTTCATCCTGCCAAGAAAGTTAACTTCATAAAATCATTAAACCAGTGATTACATTTTAAAATATTATTCCCCAGCCATTTCTTCTTAGACTTTAAAATATAGTTACTGTATATACTGCCTTCTTTGTAATGTGAAAAATTGTAAAATACACTTATTTTTCATAAACTCCTAATTATTAACAGAGCTATTTGCGCTCCTATAGTTAAAGTCTTTTCAACACTTCCGTTATTTCAACTTCACTTTTAGGGGTTCATAATTTGGCTGTAATAAAAAATATATTCAGACTGCGAGGTCTCAAATATTGTTTGCTGGTGTTAGGGAATTCAGCCTGTTTCTCTTTAAAAAGCTAATTAATTTGGATTGTTTGCAGTTCTTCAAGATAACTCCAAACAAAATACTTTGTGGCATGAACTAAATAATTTTAATCATTAAAAGGAAAAAATCAGGAAAATACAGTGAATGTGTTTGAACTGCTGCTGCCCCAAATTCTGTGATTGGCAATGAGTATCCGAGGCTTGGAGAAGGGAGATGATGGGAAATTCTTGCCAATTCTCCACTGTTTCCATATAGTAACCTCATATATGATAAGTTATTGTGGTATTTATATCACACCTATCATCTGGAGTCCGGGGCAGGAGACCCCGCTGCTCACAAAGTAAAAACTGCCCGTGCTTCCACGGCAGTGAAAGAAGAAAGACCTCCTGACTTCAAGGTTACATAAGCTGAAAATTGCTTTTCTGGAATGATAAATGCTCGAGTGCTCGGAGATGGATCGTTTCTTCGGTATGGCTTCCTGAAATCCCCCTTCATCATGTAACGCGGCCACGGTAACGACTCAACAAGGCCTTCAACTCCGGAAATTAAGGAGTCGGGGCTTATTGCATATTAATGGCAACTCTGGGACAGTCAAAGAAGATAGTTTGTTATAATACTAATTATAGCAAGGCACTCATGTTGTGGTTTGAATGAGTCAATTATGCGTGTGTTAAAACTATAAATACATCTTCCCCCCAACCTCGGCTGTGTGGTACGTAATTTTTTTTTAATTGCTTGGATACATATTTACCTGAGCATATCCTGGTTTCCCAGGTAAATATGTGTACCAATGCAGAACTCATTATGGTCTGTTTGGATAAATAATCCATATTTTATAACTGTACAGGAAGTAATTATTTTCGTATTTTGCTTCCTTTAAGCCAAAGAAATTAAATGCTGTGTGTTCATTCCTTAAAATAAAATAGATGCAGAAGTCGAGGCAATACGAGAATAAAGTTTTCATTGTTTTGGTAGAAACTGAGAATATTATTCCAGATTTTGATCTTGTGTTTAGCCCAGAATAACTCCATTGAACTAAACAGTGTTATTCAGGCTTTACTTAGATGCAAATGGGACGTGAATTTGGCCTCCTGTCCTTACTCTCCCTTCCTTCGTTGGGAGGTTCCTATAAGCAGCTCCCACACAATCTTTGCTGTAAATGACGTTGTCACATGTCTAATGTTGGGAAAAATAAGGTATTTCAGCTACACACAGAAATTAAAATATCTGAATTTTATGGTAAGAAAATTAATGTCTTCTAGAATAGTAGAATGGTTTGGGTTGGAAGGATACTTAAAAAATCGTAGTTACAGTTCTATGTGTGTGAGGGAACTAGAGCATACTTTCACGTCGGGTATTTCCACCATTGTTCTATGCGATATTTGGAAAAGCTGTGTTGTGTTATCACCATGCTAAGGGCAGGGTTTGTAACACTTTTAAGCTTAGTGGGGCCAAACTCAGCCTTGGCATAAATCCATTAACTGCAATAGATTTACACCAGAGATGAATATTGGCTCGTTCTTGGTAAATTTATTTTTATCCAACTCTTTATATTTTATGTTAGAAATATAAGTAGCTTGCGTGCCCTCAAACTAATCAGAATAAGAAACAGTTTTGCTTATGCCAAAAAATAGAACTATCGTTTTTCACATTCTTACATTTTTTCAAGTAAGATTATGTTACTGTGACTTCTGAATTCCTGAAATCTCTCTGGTCTTTTTGACTGCAAGGGCCAAGAGAGGGTTTCGAGGGGAAAATCTGAAACTCTTCACGCAGTGTGTTTTGTGTTGTGCATCCGAGATACAGTTAACGTTTTGTATGCATGTGATTAGTGTGGAAAAAAATTAATGCAGTCCAGTATTATGATTTATGGACTGAATCTCTTGCCCACTGAACACTTGCCAAAATGAAAATCTCTCCCCCCCATCCCCTCCTCCTCCTTTGGATATTAGAAACAGCTACTGTTTTTGTTGATCTTTTTAACTTCTGAATAGGCCTATTTCAAGTCATAGCAGCATGGGAGCTCAGATTAATAATATACTTATTCAGCCAGTGATACTGAGTGAAACCATTGCTGGTGTGAGTATGAAGGATAGGATTTCTTTAAATTATTTTCAGGTGCATTAATGCTTCTCTGAAAGAAGAATATAGATATATTTGAAAATAAATTAAATTTCTGTTTGTCAATCGTGTTACAGGTGTGTGTGAGTTTTAACATCGAGAATTTTTAAGGCATCTCTCCTTTTGATAACTTTTGTACTGTGCTCACTGTCAGTCCGTCCGTCAGATGGTTAACGAGGATAAGAGCCAAGGAATTATAATTAAATCTTGCCTTTTGGACAATGTTTTTGAATGTAGAGGATAAGGTGTATTCCATGTTGTGAAACATCCTTACTGTCCCATCTACTCTACAGCATTATCTCTAAGCCAGAACCAAGTATCCTTTGGTGAGGTGGAAGGAGCAAATCCCCTAGACTTCTCTTCTGCATTTGGGTTGGGCCTCTTCAGCCCAGCAGTTTGATAAGTATCAGCTTGCACAAGTTTGGTTTCTAGTCTCGTACTGGTTTTGATATGATCTATTTGTGGATAAAATAGCCCAGTTTCCTGCACCTACTGAAGGTGAATCCAAGGCTGATGTGCTTTGTCCCTTGCGAAGAGATTTTTGGTCTCTACAGCCCAGTTTGAGGATTTTGGGGGCTTTAGAGGCACTGTCATGGTGGAGATGAGGACAGTTGGTTGCTTCGCACTCCTGTGGCCACCTCTGATTGATTTTTTTGTGGCTTTCATTGCTCAATCCCATCTTTATCTCTTTCATATCTGAATGGCCTGTTTTTTCCAATTACTTTATTAATAGAGTCAAAACTCAATAAGGTTTTTCCCATTACTTTATTAATAGAGTAAGTGTTTCCTATCAATTAATTTTCTTTCTCTCAAATGAAAAAAGAGTATGCCTAGAGTAGTTCTTCATGTGGGTCTGGTTTGTACTAATGATAAGTCAAGAACGGGTAGAGTTTCTTTCAAAAAATACTTAGGTAAGCTGTTTAAAATTAATATTTGTTATTCTAATAAATTGTGAAAGGGATCAGCCACCCTTCCAAAGTTGCAGATAAAGTGCTATGGCAAGAATTTGGCATTTTTACATTGCCTGAGAGAATTACATGTTCATTTTCTGGGCTAATGTGGTGCAAGGAAAGAAAAAAGGGGATGTAGCACTTTTTAAAAGCGATCATTTTAAATCTAAACAAAAAAGCTTTTGCTTGAGCTTTGTCAAAAGTCTTTCAGTCTTTTTGTAAAATTGTTATTCACTGCCTGGCTCACAAGAGTCGAGTGAGTGACACCTTTGAGAGTCCCAGCTTGTGTCTGAGTGCGTAGCTTGTATTTTGCTACGCACTACCATGCAAAATATTCTCTGAACTTATTTAAAACAAACCCTGGCGAATAAATGTTTTAACACAGAAACAGCCATCCTAATTTATTAATTTATTTTAGTTGCAGCAAGCAGCTGAAGTTTCTCAGCTGAGAGGAGCTCGAGTCATCTCTGCTGAAGATCTCCTCTTCTTAATGCGCAAAGATAAGGTACAGTAATGAAAGAGAATTTTATTACTTTACATAGGAAGCTGCTTATCGTGTTTTAAAGTGTTTGCGTAACCTATGTGAAAGGAGTCCACCACCATGAACAGTTTTATTTAAAAGTATAGCTGCTCTGCAAATCTATTGTATTCTGCACAGCACAATAATTGCATAATATTTTAATTAATTCTCATTTTTTCCAGTAACTTCAATTATAAATAGATTTTTTCACTAGCTTTAGGGTAGGCAGTAAACCTTAGAACTCAAAACAATTTCTTAATAAAACTATGAATATTGATCCTTATCCTTTATAGCCCTTTTATTAAAAATCAATCATTCTAATTGCCTCCTAGTAATGCAGGTTGTAGATGTGACATTTAATAGTGCGACCATTACATTTGTCATCTAGGCTCTCAGTAAATCCTGTCTTGATTTTGCCTTTTTAATATTTCTCCTGTACTTTACTTCACTAAAATCTTCTAAGTTAGAGATGGTCTTGCTTTGTCTGGATAATAGGTACAGATCAATAATTTCTTAAAAAAGAAGAATTTCCATAGAAAGATTAAATTCATTTTCTTTCTTCAAATTTCAAAATTATGAAAAAAAAGCATTATCAACTATTTTTATCAAGGTTATTTATTCTTGCTTTACCTCCTTTTCTTCCTTAGTTCCCCTATTCCTTGCCCCCTTTTCTCTCCCCTTTGTTTTCCTTTCCTTGTTTGATAGGTGAAACCTAATGACCAAAGCTGTATCAAAATAAAAAAAACCCACTAAAACATGAAAAACAATTGCAGCTTCTTTATCTGATATGATCCGTGCAAACAATGGTCACTGTGGATGTCAAAATTCTTGAAAACATGCATTTGTAAGTTTGAATTTCCAAACTAAGCAAAGATTTTGGAGTGCCTTAAAGAAGCCAGATTTGTGAATTTCTGCTTTCTGAAAGGCAAACCGATTGCTGTCTCACATTTGGCAAGCAAAGTAACAAGGAGCTCAAATAAATAATATTTAATATGGAATTACCACTGACCTGGTTGTACTTTGTATGGATTTTCTTCAGAATCAAACATATTAATATTAAATTTACTCAGTAATCTATTTGTATGTGTTACAAAGTTAGTCTAAATAAAAAATTACTCTATATAATGCTAATTAATATAAATATTTTTTTTCTCTTAGAAGAAGCTTAGAAGGCTGCTCAAATACATGTTTTTTCGAGACTACAAATCTAAAATTGTCAAAGGAATAGAAGAAGATGACCTCCTTGAAGGTAGAAAAGAAATTAATTTGGGGGAAGCCTGATAATTTTTAAATGCACTGAACAGCTCAAAGCACAGTATTAATGTCTTGCTTAATAGTTAAAGACGGAACAATATTGTCTTCAGAGTAATTTGGTTTAAAATCTCTGCTTTTCCATTTAAAATACTTCAAAAGTAAGTATTTGGATCTACCATACAAATGATAAGTAAGACTGCTTAATGTCAGAACTCTGCTGAAGTAACAAACTGGTGCTGATTAAGGGGCTAATTAATTTCAGCGTGTGTAATTTAAATGCGGCAGCTACTGTATGCAATTGAATGGACATTTGTTACATTATTATCAAAGGGTTTTGACATGTTTTAGAAAACCCCAACATAATCTGAAGTCACTGAATGCTAATATATGACCTGAGCTTCTTTTCAGTGTGGTTTAACATTTTATACTTTGAATCTGTAATTTAAAGAATGGGAAACACTTTTGTTTCCCCAGTCCACGAGCAAGTGACAGATTTTATAACCGATGAACTTAAAGGTAAAGCTCTTTGAATTAAAAATATATTAATTTATGCCATATAATTCACTGGAGTAAAGTTTTGTTGATTTACATTAATAAGAGAATTAGCATTTCCTTTGTAGAAAGTTAAGTTAAAACTCATCATAACAAATCAAAACCTTGCCATACTTTTATAACATTTAGCAAAGTCCATACACAACTTTTTGTATTTAACTTACTTCCTTTCTCAGAGCCTTTTATTTATTTATTTTCCCCTTACAATGAATTCCTTGTGTTTGGTTCCTGTGAGCATCCACACTGATGTTAGGTAAACATTGTACTTCTTGTTCAATCTGTGGAAAAGTTTTTGTCAACTCATTTGAGATTTAATTTGCCTCTGGCATTTTATTTTCACCACACGTGAAAATACGGTTTCATGCAAGAAATCTGGCAGTATAGCTTCCTACCTGACAGCTTTGGGGTTTTTAATACTGAAGTCTGTGTCACTATTTAAAACAAATAAACAATTTTTGTAAGCCATTTAGACGCTCATGAAATGCTTCCTAAACAGAGTTCATCTGGGGATTAAAGATTGCATTTTCTGGCAGGTTTAGTAATTAAAGCCATTAATTTTATTTTGTGAATCTAATGTCTTTATAGCTGCTATTCTGTTTAAGGATAACAGAGATCACCTTGTGAGGGTTCTTTAGGTTTTACTGAAGAACAATGATCCATCACCTGTGGAGCTTCATCTTAATGTTTGTTCTGTGGTTTGCTTTCAGCTGTAGGTAAATCATAGAATCATAGTATGGTTCAGGTTGGAAGGGACCTTAAAGATCATCTAGTCCAACCCCCCTGCCATGGGGAGGAACACCTCCCAGGTTGCTTAAAGCCCCATTCAAGCTGGTCTTGAACACTTCCAGGGATGGGGCATCCACAACTTCTCTGAGAAACCTGTTCCGGAATGAGGAATGTCCAGTAATGAGGTTGTTCTGCATGCTTTCAGGAAAGACCATTTTCTCTATATATTCTGTTCTACGAGTGAGGTTTTTTGTGGAACCAAAGGGTAATTTCTTCTACACCTCTGCCCACCGTGGATCTTTCAGTGAGAAATAATTATATATGACCAGTATATGTTTCTCTAGATTATAAAAAAAAAATAGTTTCTAGTAGAAAACACTAAAGGTGATTTTTACTACAGTGCTACTGCAGCACAGCAGTGACATCACCTTGGTCAGGTAGCACAATTTTTATAAGGAGGACAGTAAGAACAGGTGTTTTCTGCATAGTGTGTCTGATTCTAAAACATGTCCCTCCTAGGGACATCAGTTGATGTTTGGAGAAGCCAAGTAACTTCAGTTTGTTGTTCTTTGCTTACTTTTGTGAAGACAAATTCAACAGTAATAACACCAACAAACGGCAGAAGCTTGCTCAAGACTTTCTCAACTCCATTGACCAGACTGGAGAGCTCTTGGCCATGTTTGAAGATGATGAGATTGATGATGTCAAGCAAGAGCGGATGGAGGTAATTCTTTTCTTTTGCTGATACCCAGCTCCAGCAGAGAAAACTGTGAAATATTTCATACATCATGCTGGTCTGATGCCTTTTTCATGCTGCATATTATGTCATTGTTACGTGTTTTTTTTTGCTCTTGCCCAGATGGTCTAACGGAATCCTATTTCCATATTTTTCCCATTCCTTCAAGTGTTTCCTGATATCTAAGCACACATGCTGAGAAGGAAGATTACAAAAGGGTAGTTATGGATCTTTCTGTCTGCCATGGATTTGTATTTCCTTCCTGTAGAAAGCAGATTCTATTTATAAACATTTCACGCTCATTTTCACCATCATTTTTTTCTTTCTCATTATTCCTCACATTAGAGAATTATTTCGATAACATTTGAGGACTCTTTTCATATAACACAGGTTACAGAAAAAAATTTAAAATATCTTGTGCAAACATTCTTCAGTATATGCTCTTCTCTCCATCCTTCTTTCAACTCCTATTTTCTGATCTATGTACTTATGAAAAATTATGTCTACATTACAGAAAAGCTAGCCCGGGATCAAGAAGCAGTATAGCTGTGTTGGCATGGAAGTCTGTGGAACGATGGTTTTGATGCCAGTTGGTTTTGATACCAGTTTTACTCGTTTTCCCTGAGGTTTAGCTGTACTGGCACAAGATGCTACATCGTAGCAAGTTATAGATCTTACATATAAGATCTTGTGTGCATATATATATATATAAAAGCTCTTATATATAGATCAAGCACTTAAAAGATTTTATAGAATCATAGAATGGTTAGAGTTGGAAGGGACCTTAAAGATCATCTAGTCCAACCCCCCTGCCATGAGCAGGGACACCTCCCACCAGACCAGGTCTTGAACACTTTCAGGGATGGTGCCTCTACAACTTCTCTGGGCAACCTGTGCCAGTGTCTTACCACCCTCAGAGTGAAATTTCTTCCTATCAACCATGTGTCCTCTCTATCGGTAGAACATCTTCTTGATTTTTTTTTCTTGCATTATTTACTATGAAATATTTAAGGCTGTATCTCATAAACCAATGACTAGGACAGGGCCAGTTCTCTGGCCCTGAAGGGAGGTGACATGGCCTGGCTTGGGTCCCTCTGGTTAAATTTTCTGTAGGTGGACAGGACTAGCAGTGTCATTCTGGTAGCCCTGTCCAGAGCAAATATGGAGAACAGTCCATGGCCCCTTTTCATGCTCTGTTCTTCTCATGTCTTGTGTGGGCAATTGGATGTAAAGGGCAAAATTGTACCAGGAGCACGCTCACAATTCCACACTAGTGTTTGGGCCAATTTCCTTCCTTTTTAGTCAGTAGTATAGTATATGTGGCTGTTGGAAACTTGCTATTTTTAGAGTGAATTTTATATCCTTTCAGTGGTAGAAGCTGATTACCTTGGTTTGATTTTCTTTTCTGTGCTGAAGTGGCTGATGTGTATTTTATATTTGACTATAAGGGCCTCATTTCACTTTAAGGGATTTAATGGAAAATTCTAAGAAATAACCTGATTTTTATCCTGCCCTAATTGTAAGTCTCATTTTTTCTTCTTAATGGAGCCCCTTTTCAGAACTGGGACCTTCCCAGTCCTTTCCCCCCTCATTCTTCCCACCACAATTACTGAAAATCTAATCTAGAATCCTTTCTCTCCAAGAGTTTGGCTAAGACCAAGTCCCATTTCTCCCCAGCTGAAAAAAAGTGTCCTAGAGCAGTTGTTCCCAACTACTGTGCTTTGGAAACGGATGGTGGCTTTTCTTTTCTTTCTTATTTGCTTTTGCAAAGTGTTATGTTTTGTATAAAGGCAGGCAAATCCTTTGAGCTCATATATACAAAAATACATAACAGCAGTGTTCCGAATGAATGGGTTATATGCTTTACTTTACATTATTTTCTGTCATTCCAGTATTATACTTTTTTGGCCTAAAAAACTGCAAAAGTTGCTAGAGGTATGAAGTTCTATGTCTGAGGCAAGGACAAATCTGACTCTTATGTTTGTCTGTCAAGGAATATGTTCCTGTAATCAGATATTTATCTTTCATATGACTACATGTTTTATTTTTTTCTCACTAGACTATAATTCATGAACTGTAGTGTGTGTGTGTGTGTGTGTGTATATAAAGTAATTCTTCTTTGTATTGCTCTACTTTCTTACTTTTTATGAACTCTTGATCTGTTTTCATGTTAAAAAGCCAAAAGACAAAAATCAAGATCTACCTATTTTAGAAAAGATCCATGAATTATATACAGGTATGAAATAAGTACTATGTATTCCATCTACTTCTTTCTTACTCATTTTTAAAACTAATGACAAAAAATGGAAGATTGGTTGAGACGTGCTATTCAAAATGTTTAGCATATTTTTGGCTTTGTTTTCTTTGGGTTTTTGTTGTCACTTTGAGGTGGGTGTAAAGGAATCAAAGACAGTAGGAAATGTGATCTGTTCCTCAAGGAAGGGTTGTTAGTGGATGGGCTAATCTCCTGCATCGCATTTTCTTTGTGCAGTAGATTATTTAAGTTTTGGAGGAAATCCAATAGACACTTTAAAAATTCTAACAGCGTTCTTTAAGGAATTAGTCTACTTAAATCATGAACTGTGATCTAAAGGCAGTGTTCCTTTTAGGTATCAGTTACCTCAGAAATGTGTGGTTATCTTGGTTGGGACAACTGTAAATGATTTCAGTTCCACTTTGCCCTGGGCCAAAAATCATGCTAAGTTGTCCAGAGCAGATGATAAACATATATTTCTGATGTCATTATTGGCTAAACAGGATATAATTGTTTAGCAGTATGGTTTCAGTTATGATACAAAAAGCAAATATTGTTTATACACATTTCTTTTAAAACATTTTATAAAATTAGAGCTAAGACTTCATGAGATCACTTGCTGTTCTGTGAGGTCTATTCCGTGTTTGTGCCATGGAGGAGTAAGCAAAGCTTCAGGCCACTTTGAAATATCACTGAAAGAGAACAAACAATTCTACAATTTTGACTGAAAAACACCCACTAACGCTGTCATATTAAAAAGAGAGGACATTCTTCTAGGATTGTGTATGGAACTTATTGATGTATCCTGTGGTTTTAATTTGAAGCAAAGGGACCATCTCTAGAAAAGTAATAATAGCAATGTGCGAAGGAAAGTGAAATGTTCTTAAAATACAGAACAAAATTTAGAACAAAATTCACATTATTTTTTCATAATACATGATTATGTTATCAATTCATTGTGATTATTTCTTCAATAAAAACTTCAATAATAGCAACAGATAGTAGCAAACCAGCCAACTGTATTGTCAGAAAACAAAATAAAAACTGGAATAGCACCTCTGTCTCACTTCATAACAATTAGTATTTTGCCCTCCTAAGACAGCACTAAAACAGCAGTGAAACACTGCTCCACAGAGTAAGAACACTTACAGATGGAATAAAATATCCTAGTTCATGGATGTAATTGAACTGTGCACATGAAGGAGAGCTCTCCGCATCACAGAAGTTGTCTTCATAACTGGTGACAGCCTCTCGAGAATAAAATCTAGCTGTGATTTACCTAACACCCCTCATTTATTGTACAGGTTAGGCTCTGGAATAACCAGAGCTGGTGGTGCATGGGAATTCAGTTCCCCTTCTGTTGTCTATTGTATGACAGAATTCACGAGGAATAACACCTTGCAAGTGGTTTGCAATTTCGCTTTCCTCTATCTCTTAAAAATCTTTTAGAGGAGAGAGTTGGGATTCCTCTGGGATATGGCTGAATCCCTGTGGGAAGAAGGTGCACACTCATTTAAAATCTTGGCATTTTGCCTTATTTTGCTCTTTAGGTATAGACGTAGTTTTGGTTGTGTCCTTGTATTGCTACTCTGACCCTCTCAGATGACCTGTCCACAGTGAAACAAGCTGCAGGTTTGGCTGTGATTTTGTGATGGTAACGGTAATTCTGCTAAATTTTCATATCAGAACCACTATCAAATTTACCGCGTCTTGTTAATAAAATAAAATATAGCTATGTTAAACCTTAGTCAACATCATTGAAAAGCTGACTTCTGTTTCATTCTGTAAATATACTTTTCTAATTATTTGTTGTATAGTTCCTCCTCCCCCACCAGGAAAACCTCTTCCCATCAGAAATCTGAACTGACATACAGAGGAACACGCAGAGCATCACGCTGTGAATGCTCTGTTTCACTTTTGTTCCCCTAGGATTAAGAGAAATACCATTCATCTGTCACTCTGACTGCTGATTTAGAAATGTATTTCCAACACTCGGATGTTCTGTGGCAATCATTCAGTTGCAGTAGCTGCTGTAATGCTTTCATAGTACATTGCAAGTCTGAATAAACAGTGGAGGGAAAATAACTTCCCTAGAAGAATACGCTACCTTGAAAACGAGCTGCATGCCAGTAAAATGTTAAACTGAAGTTACATCCCTGCAGAAGGGGATTGGCAGAAGCTTGTGGTTCTTTAAGGGGTATTGTCCTATGAATTACATTAGGTATTTAAAAACTGCAGGTTCATATTTTTGTTCTAGGAAGTTCTTTGTGGGTGTGATTTTTCCTGCGCTGTTCATCGTTTTCCTTCTGTGCAAAGCTCACAGAAACACAATGAGCCCTTTGCAATGAAGCGTAGGTGTGGTGGGTATATACCCTTCATTTAAATGAGGTTAAATTATTCCCATTTAATTTTGACCGTGTTCAGATACAATTAGTTTGTGTCCGTGAAACACACCTAGTGCACCTTTGGATACAAGGAATCATGTTCTGGAAGTCCACTCTTCAATCATAGAAATAAGGTAGACTTGGCATATAGTATGAAAATAGTGACCAAGAGGATTCCTTCCTACTGGAATATGGTCATCAAGTCTTTGAGTGGTCACACTTTGAACTGAACCAAGCAGTGTTGTCCTGAACAATTCCTGGAGGTGGTTTGGAAAGCAGCCTGGGCTGGGAGCTCTCTCCATGGCACCGTTTGGATGTGGTCACTCTTTTTGGGAGGGTTGGATAGCAGGAGCACAAGCACATGTTGCTCCATGCTGACTGCCCTTGGAGCTAGAACGTGGTCCTGGCATCTTTTATTTGAGACAGCTAAAATTTGATGAGATAATTCAGAAAAAAAACCCCTATGAGCTCTTTTTTTTCAGGGAGGATCCAAAAGATGGTATTGAAGTACTCAAATTCATGGTACCAATTTGGAAAAGAAGGAGGAAATAATTTAGAAAGAGCTTTTTAGTACTACTGTGCTCATTTCACTAGTGTAAATTATGCCAGTGTAAGTGCTGTGTGGGGCCATTACTCTTTAGGGAGTGTCTGTTCATGCAGGGTGTATCTATAGCACATTGGAATTTGATTTAAAGGCCATATGGAGAGCTTAGTGCTGCAGTACAGACAACACATACTTAATAAAAACTGCATGCCGGAAGACAAACTAAGAAGTTTTATGTTACTAAGCATCAGGGCATTGTTTCTCAGAGCACATCTTTTTTTTGCTATATAATTTTTATGATAAAGTTATTTTTCTTCAGAAAGAATAGTTTTTAACTTACTGATTTCGAATTCTTGTCGACAGAAGCTGTATTTTGGGACAGAATCTTTGCATTTAGTTGAGCAGGGACTTCTGTTATCTCACAATATTGTGCCCAAATCTAATAATATACTAATTTTTTGAATCACAGTTTATGAGTGCTAATCCTTCTTTGATTCTAAAAGCTGCGCTGTATGAAAGAATGCATCTTGGGGTAAGATTTGGCTACGGATGAAAATGTTTCAATTTGGTTTGGGTTTTTGCATGTAAATTAAGTGTCTCATCTCCCACTGTAATTACTGGAGACCTGGACAATATAAATAGTGGAGTTTAGAGAGCTATGCAGCTGATCAAATGTTTGTATCTTCTTTACAGTGAGTGACACAGCTCTGTAGGCTCCTTTTGATGTATTTATCTTTCTGGGAATTTATCTCCTGGCCATATGTGGGGAGTGGAAGCTGAAAGACTAAGACAAAAAGTATTAGAAGTGGAGAAGGCTTGAGTTTGGGTGAACTGCTAGAGGGATGGAGTATATGTCCCTACAAGTATGTTTGGTTGCTCAGGCATGCTTGAGAATAGGAATGTAATAATCCCTGTTGCATTTTTTTGCTGTCTTTAAAAAATACTCTCACAGACCTATCATCCATTTGTCTTGTGCTGGTCCACATACAGAATTGCAGCTTTCTTGTATTATATCATTTACACCAGCAACTCAAGTTACAGCCTTAAATTTTAAGACATTAAGTTTTGAAAAAAAAAGGGGTAGAAAGTTAAGTTCCTTATTCTTTGCCCAACATTGTCAATATGGGCAAAGGGATCCCAGTGATGTGACACAGAAGGACAAGCCATAGCGTAAAAAACCTTATGTCTTATCATACATTCTTATATGGGCTAAATAATTGCAACCTTAAGTGTAAACCATTATTGTCCTCACCTGCATGTCCAGGCCAAATAAAGGGAAGTTGTCTTGAATTTTAAAATGGACTTCTGACTGAGATACTCAAATAGGAGTGGGAAAGTTTCTGGCCAAGGACACTAGACTCCTGAGGTAGTGATGAAAAACCCCAAGATCTTCTCCTGTCACCCCCTTAAGCTGCTTTGAGAGCTCGGTGCATCGCTACCACAAGTAGGGCAGAATTTCACTTAGCTGTACCTGCCTAAATGTTTAAACATCCCAGTAACTTAGGCCAGCTTCTATACTCAGAAATGAGAGAGAACCAATCCGGGGGGAGTTCATGTCTCAGATCAGAGAGAAAAATGCTTTTTCTTTGCTATTTTTATTTTCAAGAAACAAATAGTTAAGTCACATTTGAGTGTAATTCATCAGATGTTAGAAAAAGTGCTTCTGGTGCCTGCAGGGTGGTTCTTTTTGGAGACTGAAGTTCTGTGTATTCAGTGGGACCTTGATGATATTAAAAAGAGAGTATAATGATGATCTCTAATAGACTATAAGGTCAACACCAACTCCCTATATACTGTCTACTTCTTTTGATGTACATAGATGCAAAGATTAAAAATAACGTAGATGGAACATCAATTAAGAAAAAAACCCTTTATTCTCTAGGCAATGTTTTTTTAATATTGCAAAATATACCTTACCAAAGTTAAGAATCCAAATATAGAGGGAATTAATTGGACTGCATCATTCCAGTGTTTCCAGATGAGTGCAAAGATAGCACAACTAGTAGCATCTCAGCTGTAAATTAGCTGTCTGGGCACCAAAGTGTTTGTAACCATTATTCAGTATAAAAATAAGCCTGCTGGTATTAATGGTTTCTCTGATTACAAATGGCTTGGGAATGTTTGGGATACTCGGAAAACACTGTTTCTCTTGGGTAATGGTTGAATTGGTTAAAAGCAAACAGAAAATGAACAGAAACAATTTTCATCATTATCTATACGTCTGTAAATATTGTGTCCTTCTCGTCGGAATGGGAAAAAGCGATCAAGTGGAAAAGATTTCTTGTTATAGCCAGTAATATCAATAGACTTGTTGCGCTGCCACGCATCTCAGATTATTAGGGTTTCCTCACATTGGTGTTGATTGCTATGGCTACATAAATTGTGCTATTTGTTTGGGTCCTCGGTCCTAGTAAAATATTGTTGGTTTTAGAGCATTTTGATGAACATTGCTCATACTGCAAATTTAGGCGGTTTTGCTGGGGGGACAAGGTGTTATTTGCTTTTCCCTCTTTTAGTTCTTAAAGTATTTTTTTGCCACTGTTTGTTTTTTTCTGAGGAAGATTCTGGGCTGTTGTATTTTGTATTTTTGACACCCAAATGACTGTGTTTAAACTTGACTTTTGGAAGGAAACTTTATATATATATATTATTTATATCCATAATTAAATGTAGACACACATAAACAGTATTTCCATGGAGCATTTGATTAAGAGCCAAAGGTAAGACTAAAGAAACATTCTCCTTCTAAGTGTATTTTAATACTGTGTTTATTTGTGATCTTGTATTTAATGTGTTTGTTGCTTAGACATATTAGGCACCAGGGGCTGGTACTCACAACACGGTTATTGTTTCTGTAAACTTTGGAGAATTGGGAACAAGGATGATGCTGAAATCCAAAGGTCCCATTGGTAGTAGGTATTGAAATTGCTGTCATACTTTAAAGTAATTAAACAAATCAGTGCTGATAATGATTTGTGTTTCTGAGGTACTGTAGAAATACAATAATGCAAATCTTTTCTACAAAGCAGGATATAATTCAGATGCTTGAGGGGGGGGAATTATTTTTTCAGGTCTTTGAACCTTTATGTAGCAAATTACTAATCTTTTAAGCTCCATTAGCCTAATATTTAAGTCCTTTCTGAATGAAGAAAGCCAGTTTATTTCTTAGGCTAAGATGTTCACCAGGCCTATACTGAGAACAGTTTTAACATCTGAAGCTTTCCTGAAAGAACTAGTCACTAGCATAAAACCATTTTTGAGAGTGTTTTGCACAGGATTCACAAAACTCAAAAGAAAATAGGCTCTTCTAACAAATGAAGACAATAGAGGAAAGTTCCCTGTGACATAAAGTAGAAGGGGGCTTGGTGGTGTTCTTCGATTTTGACTATTGCAGAAGAAAAGATTCTGAGATTTAACAGGCAAGGTCCTGGACTTAACAGATAGGTGAGAACATTCACAAACTGATATTAAGGGGAGGATTTTTTCCTGGTGCATCCCTCTCAACCTAAGGCAGTCCCAACTTAATTTATCCGAAGGTTCATTAATCTGATATTTCGAGATATGACAGGTAGAACAGAGAAGCCCCTCTTTTCCTTTCCTTACTCTGTATATTCATTAAGGGAATAACAATGCCTTTCTCAGTATTAGACTCCAGCCAGCAACCAAAAGCTAGTTTTAATCAGGCTCACCTTTTACAGCCCTGCAAATACCTTTTACAAAATTACTAAGAATCCCTTTCTTTTAAATTGACATTTACCCCATGACAGCAGAGTGAGCAAGCTGTGTGTCATCGTAGCCTCTCCATCCACAGTTCGCTTCATACAGACAATATAGAGGAGCACTGAAAGTCATTTTCAGTCTGTGCTCCAGCTAAATATAACCCAAATGAGCTCAGATCTATTGAATTGCACAACTTAACGGGGGGGGAAAAATTCTGTTGAAGGGTATTGAATACAAAGAGGTTCCGTTTCGTTAAGGAAGTACTTGAGCCACAGATCACTGGGTGCTGTATCACTGTTCAGGAAACAAATTATTATAAGCTTGTCTTGCAGTTATACTATTCCCTAAGCCTTCACAGCTAGCTACTGTTGGAACCTGGGATAAATGGGGATTTGTTCTGTCCCTCCTAACGTATATTTGGTCTTTGCTTTTCTCCTTTTGTTCTTGGTTTGGGGTTTCACTTTCCCCTTTTCCTTCTGACCACAGGATTAGCCAGGACTAGTGCAATTTTTCTCTTCAAAAGTAAAGAACTCTTTTTCCTAACTTCTGGTCTACATTGCCCATGGTAGTTGATTGAATTCAGATAGGATTTTGTGAACATTTGTCACAGGCATTTAAGCAAAACCTCGAGAATAGCTTGATTCACTCAATAGTCACTATCTATGTATCGCCACCCTCCTTTGAGTAAGTTCAAGTCTAAAAGCCAGCACGTCACAAGTTTTGATTAAATATTACCCAGTTGTTAAGTACAAGTATTGTAATTTTCATCCTCATTTGCAAAGCCACCAGGGGCCAAGCCTTTCCACTGACATTCACACTAGAGTTCAGATGTCATTAGGAAAGCCAAATGATCTGTTGCCTAAGGTGAGGATCATTGAGGTAATCTAATAATTGCTTCCTAGTGAATTAAGAGGTATATTAGAAATACCAGCGTTTTTGGTTTTAAAGGGGATTGTGATAGGGCTACACTTATAACCTGACAGTTAGACTATCCCTAAAATAGGATCCTATGGCAGATTTTCAGAAGAGATACTATTTTAATACTGAGATTATGAATAAGAACACCCGTACAATAAAGAATATAAAGTATGCATGTTACTGTGATTTTAGTTTTATCAGCCTTTCCATATAAATTAACATGCAAGAAATTAAAGTGAACAAAGGACATCTCCTTTTAACCAGGGCAGTTGCCTCCCCTTGTACTGCATTTTCTTGAAGCATTTCTTTCTCTTTACGCATTAAACCGAGAAATTATTAGCTGTTGGATCTTATAAACCAAATAAAAGCAGTAATTCATAGCATGGCAAATAAATACTGAATCATGATAGCAGAGCAGTCACATCTCTGGAAAGCAGGCCTGCCATTCAGAAGGACGTTGTTGACTGGAGAAATGGGCTGATGGGAACCTCATGAAGTTCAACAAAAGCAAATGTGCACTAAACCCATGCAACAGTACAGCCTGTGGGCCAACCACATACTGGGCTATGTTAGTGAGAGGTTAGCCAGCAGGTCAAGGGAAATAATACTTCCCAGCTATTTGGCACTTGTGAGACCACATCTGGAATCTGCGTCCAATTTTGTCCTCCCAAGTACAAGAAGGACTTTGACATACTGAAGCCAGTCTGACAGAGGGTCATCAAGAAGTTTAGGGGCCTGGAGGACCTGACATATAACAAAAGGCTGGGAGACTAGAGCTTGTTCAGCCTGAAAAAGAGGAGGTTAAAGGGAAATTTTATTGCTGTCTGCAACTATAGGATACAGAGGAGATGGAGCCAGACTCTGCTTGAATGTGCATGGTGATAGGCCGTGAGGTAAAGGACAACATTTGGACTGATTAGTAATAGGGGAAAAACACTCTAATCAAAGACTGCAACTGGTTGGCTGGAGAGTTTGAGGAAGTCTCTAGCTTTGGAGATACTCCAAGCCTGACTGGTCAAGGTCCTGAGGCACTTGGTCTAAGTGGACCTCTTTTGAGCAGAGAGTTGAATTAGAGACCGCTGGAAAGGTCCCAAGCTCTTTCTGGTGTAAATTATTCCACAATTCTCTGATTCTGTCCTGAAGTTTCCCCTTTCGGATATTAAAATGGCAGGTGGGGCAGAAATAGAAGACCTTTTATAAAACACATATATGATAAACCATCTCAAATTTCTAAAAACTGTTTAAAAGTCTAGGTAGCGTATAATTGGACTTTCCAGCTTCTGCACTTTCTGTAATCTGTAACTGCTGGTATTTCCTGGAATAGACGTTTTATGTATACAAGGAACAGGGTTTTCTGTCTTTCATTTTGTCTCAGTCGTTGTGGTTTATTTTATCTATAATGTTGCTTGCTGTATTCTTCCGTAAGAATATGATCTGGCTGCTGTGCAAAATTGCACTCAGTGATAGCTTCACACATGTGTCACGGCTATGGAATCAGAAGCAGGAAGATTTAAGCATCTTAAGTGTCTGTTGAAATGGTAAAGTAATATAATTAAGCTTTATGTGTTGCAAAATGTGAAATGCATCCTTACCCAATCCACTAAAAAATAGACCCGTAATGTTCCTATCAGAACAGCATTGGTAAGAAGCTGGCATAATTATTAGCTCTACACAAGTAGCATGTTTTCTGTTTCTATAAGAAACTGGTATGTTTTTTCCCTTTAAATTTTATCTCCTCTTTTCTTCCTCTTTGATTAAAATTGAGGATAACTAGACAGTTACACACCTTTCTTAAATGAATCAGAAAAGGTTATTTTAATCTGGGTACTCAGGAAAAACAGTAAATTTTTATTTTCAGATAGCTACCTTGTATAAAGTCCTTGTGGAGTGAACATGCAGAATTTAATCTTATAGATATTCTTGAGATCAGCATTTGACTATTTTAATAATCTGGGGCTCATATTTAGCTAACTTTAACATGGCAAAAATTAGTCATTGGAGCCACTTTGGCTTGCCAGAGTGCATCTACAACTAGACTTGTATTTTCATGGAAGGCAAGAGCATAATACTGTGTCTCACTAGAAAAAATACTGATTTTGCAGGGATTAATGTGAATTCAGTACAATCTTTATCAAGTAGGGGGGCACAGATTTTTGAGCAAATAATTCTTCTCAGTTGAATGTGTGGATTTATGGCTTGAGATGTAAATATTTTCACTTTTGTATGCAAGTAGCGGCAGGCTTTTAGAATTTCTTTGGCATGTCGGTATCCTTGTAACATACACTACAGGCTTAAGTTGATTTTCTTTCAATTTTGCAAAAGAAATTTCATTAAAAGCAGTGGCAGGAAAGCCATGTAAAGTGGTACTATCAGAAATACATTAATATGCATATATTTTATTCTCAAATAATTCTTAAACATTTTTTCCAGACTCTTGTTCTGAATGGCATATGTGAGGAGCAAAGATACGGACTCCATGGTAGCAGTGTTAAGTGCTGTTGAAACTTTGCCTCTGGAACTTCGGAAGCAATCATTAAATTTGGTTTTCCATTTGATCAAACGAAAGAAGGACGGGTAGTCTCTGTCAGAGGGCTGGATTTTATTTCCCAAGGCTAACAGCCATTTCCAGGACTTTGTCAGACCTACTAAGAGTTTTTTCTACCATTGTCAGATGGTATTATTTAAAATCAGTTCATCCACTTGTGTGGGATTCATATCCTATATCATACAGTGACTCTGACAAGAAGATGCTTTTACTAGGAGTGTTATTCAAAGCACTGTTGATTTTCTCAGGCTGCAGACATCTGCAGAAAAAACTTGTAGAACATACAGCATCTCGTATCGAGTCCTAGCTCCTTACACAGACCATATCAAACAGCTTAGAAACGGAACACATACTCTACATCCGCTTGGAAATAATTTTTTTTATGTTTATTGTAGATGTATTAGCTGTCAGCTCATATCATCAGCTAATTATTTTATATCTGAAAATTGTAATAGCATCCTCAGATGTACTAAACTCAGGCAGATTTCCAGCTACTAATCGCACCCTACTTAAAATAGGAGTTAACTCTTGATGTACCCCAAGGCTGGAGATCTGAGTTCTAGTTCCAGTATTTAAAGAAATGTATTGGTCAGATGCCTGCTGTGCCCGCTAACCTTGTTACCCTATATTGTCTTTCAAAGAAAGACAAAAATGCTTCAGAGACGTTGGCATCTTTGAGAAATGCTAGATCTGACCCTAAAAATGTCAGAAAAAGTCAGAAACTCTGAGGAAGCCAAGCAACCACCAGCGAAGAGTAAATTTTCTCCAACAGCCTATATGATGTCATGAGAATCTACAGCAACTTCTAACAGCACAGCCAAGTTATTGATGCCAAACTGTGGTAGTTGGTGTTACTACGTGATAAGCAGCTTTACTACTAGGTAGACTTCAACCTTCAAAGCTGTGCTTCAAAATCTTGATATTAAAGGTATTGTTCTTTGCATCCCAATCATGTTATATTATCAAGTATAGAATTTTTAACTCAAGACATTTTTCAATTATTCTGTGAGTAAGGCTATGTGATTTTTTATTTTTTCTTTTTGACATAAATCTTTGATTCACCTTGCCACCTCTCCAGCTCCCAAAAAACCCCGAACCTTTCCGTTTCAGTGAGTCTGAACCTCCAAGAAAGCCTAAATAGAATGAGAGGAATCTTGAGAAACGTGAACAGCTTTTGACATTTCCAAATTTAAATTATTTTAATTTTCAGATTAAATTTACAAAGCTGTCAGTGCCCAGCAATAAGAATATCAACCTGAACTTTGGCATATATTCAGTATCTTTATAACTGATTTTGAACAGGAATTAGAGCCATGACTTCCTTTTCAGAAGATTATCCTGGTTGTAGGGTTCTGGGTTATGTCTTGCTAAGCTCTTGAATTCAAAGTTTTCTACTTTTTAAAATCATTTGACCTACTGTAGAATAAAAGTAGAATTTAAAAAAATATTCTGTCTATATTTAAAAATGTTATCTTTTTTCCTTTTTTGTGACTGAAAATTTTGCATGTTGAATTGGGCATTGCTGATATCTTTGGAAGGTATTGTTTTCATTGCAAGTAACTTTAAGAATATGTGCAGGGAAAAGTCTCTTGTTAAATTTATTTCTATAACAGGGTAGATGAATGAATACTGTGTTCAAAAGCTGTTATGAATGCAGCATAACAATTTGCCTATCGAGCTCTGCAAATTAAGAAGACTGAAAGTCAGATTCCCCAAACTAGCCCTTTTTGTTTATGTTTTACAGTCTGAATACTATTTATATTGCTTTTAATTGTGGATTTGAAATAAACGATGGCTTCTCTCTTATGATGGGACTCAGAGGAGCTGTGCTGATTTAGGAGGACTGAAAATCCGAGCAGTTAGTTTAATAGTTCATATTTACAAATTGGGTTATGTTTAAATGAATTATTTTCAAGTGATCTTAAGATGACACATTTCTACAACATACAATTGTTTCATTAAATTATTATGGTATTATTATGGCAATTTAGAAATGTTTCAAAATATTTTCTAATTATCCATATCTCTCCAAATGAGATTAAATTAAGCAAAGCTTTTTCTTAAAGTAAATGTTTTCAAATACCATTATTAATTCAGAATATTGTACCTCAAACTTCATAATCATTTATAATTCTGATACACTGGTAAATTTGATTTTTACACGTACATGTGGCTAATATTAATTTAGATTTATACTCAAAAAGGAAAATCCAATATCTGCATACTTTCAAAGTGCTTTCAAAACTAAAACTAGCAGCCAGTATCCAGCTCAATTTATGAATCAGTGCTACATTATTAAATATAATTGAGAATTTCAGAGGTTGTTGACATACAACATTTAGATACATTCTGAGCGATATAAAGGTCTGTCTTCACTGAATTACAACTTGATGCAAACTAAAGCAGTTTTAAAATAATTGCATATTATGGAACATTGGTGTAGGATTTAACTGAGAGATTGTTAACATTAGCTCATTATATCAATATTTGTAAGATTCAGATTCTCAAGGGTTGTTTCTTTGGAAAGTGGCATATATTCATTATCAGTTTAAACCATCAGTATAAGAACTGCCTTTGTCTTGGAAATATAAATAAAGACTTGTCAGTAGAAGGTGAAGACTCTTTACCACTTTACAAGTGAAGGGAATGTATAACAAAGACTGTAGAAGTCTGAAACATCAGCTGAACATATTACTTTCATGGCATGTCCTTTACTAAAAAACTTAAAAATATTTCACAAAAAATGTTTCTTCTAATGTGTTGTTTTAAATTCTATATTACTTAAGCAAATATTTAAATATTATATTAGCTTTTCTGCATACTTGACGTCAATATAATTCTACCTTCTTGCCAAGTATGTCAAAACCCAAATTCACTTTCATTTGCCAGGGTAAATGTTTATTTTGTTTTCCCACATAATGTGCTCTTTAAAGTGTCACCAGGATACCAAATCTGATTGCTTTTTAATAGAGACACGGTGGGGGTTTTTTGCTTTCATTAGGAAACAGGATAAACTATCAGTAAAGCTTATGGTAACTAATCCATATACAGTAGATGCTCTTTGCTCTCCTTCCCCTCATCTCAAGATTTAAAAAAAAAATAAAAAAAAAAAAATTCCCATGAAAACTATTGTAATTGTACCTCATATTTTAAAAATGCTTGAAGGGTCTGTAGTAGTCATGGGTGTTGGAGGGCGATCAGTGTTGCAGAGCAAGAGACCAGGATATGTAGGAGCTGTTTCTTCTGCCAAAGGCAATGTAAGGTATGATGACTTGATAGGGCTTCCCAGAGCAACTTTGTTGTTTACTTTGCCATGAAATGGCTGAGATTATTTAAGATACAATTCATTGGAAGTTTGTTGCTAAGAAATTGTGGTTTCACTAGTACAGAACATCTACATTTCAGATACTAAAAGCTGACAGTGAATGCTTGCATAGTTTTTCACAAGTCAATGAGTTTCACTTTGACTTTCAGCCTGGGAAGTCTTGAAGTATTACTCTGAACAAAACAAAAGTAACAGTCTGGCAAATTTTGTTCACAAAATTTTGAAGTTTCTGCTTTTAAATGACATATCAGTAAAATTTCATCTAAAAGTTTCAGTTCTACTTCTTGCGCAAAATGAAATGTAACTAGTTGAAGTATTATTGTGAAAGTTTTATGCAATTCAATTTTTTTTTTTATATTTTCCTTTTTTTTTTCCCAGAGGAAGGAACGGGGATATTTAATAAGAAAACTGCTGTAGTGGCTTTGGATGGTGGTGATTGTTTTGAATTAATGATAGCATATGTTTCTTTGGTTTTATGTAAACATTTAATAATTTTGTGGTATATTTATCAATAGGCATAGTGTAAGCGAATAACTAAATAGATTGTTCCATATTAGCCAAATTAGCTGATGGTTCAAATTAACTTAATTCCAAATGCTAAATCATTTTGTTGGATCCCAGAATCTTCATGTTTTCCTTTTGCTCTCTAAAATTAGAAAAATAAAAAGAGAAAGTAGAGAAAAAAAGAGAAGCATTTGCCAATTAAACAAACTGTTTGGGAAAAGAATCTTTCTATTCTTCTCTTTCTGTTGTATATAGTAGAGATAATGCTTATAAGGCTACTATGAAGATAAATTTGCTCATATTTAAGGAAATTAAGAAACAGTACGAATAGCAGCATAGAAGATTTTGCATAGTTAAATAAGTAGCAAGTGTCACACAGTCATTAACATTTGACTAATGAAATATTCACGCTGGCCCAAATTCTGTTCTCAGTGTCATGAATGAAGTCCCAATGAAAAGAAATATCCTAATGCTTTTTCTCAAAGCCCTTCAATTCAGATGGTGATTTTTAGGGTCTTTATACCTGGGCACATTGTGCAGTTTTGATTTTGCCTTTTTCTTCCTAGCCTATAGAAGCTGGGGATAAGAGGTGAGCACAAATCATGGCGTCATGGTGCACAAAGTCTGCACTGGTTTAGCATCAGTACAAACCACCACTTTTTTTTTTTTTTTTTTGCAACAGTTGAGAAATGTGAGCCTTACAACTTGATTAATTCGGCCTTCATTTGCACTCAGTCATGCTCAGAAGGCAAATTAGTAGCAGAACCCAGGTAGGAGTTTTGAATATGGAAGTCCTGATTTTCTGGTCAGGAGGCCTGGGCTGTTCAAGAGGCAGCAGACAGCCAAATTCAGCTGTGAAGTTGCTAATTACTCTTAGTAAGTTGCTCTTACTAATTATTTTGAGCTTAAAGCCTATTCTGTCTTTATAAAAACACATGCAGATTATACGTAATGCATACTGGTCACTGTTTTTCTGAGGGTAGCATTTCCTTTTTAATTCAATGTGTGACACTTATTCCCTGAATTTCCTGATGTGATTTTTGTCTGGAGATCCACATCTTGCAATTATCAAATTAGAAAGGCAATTCCAAAAGAATAAAAATCTGACCACGGAATTAAACTCAGTGGCATAATTGCCACCAGTTGAATGTGAAATGTCTATATGCGCACTTCTGGTGTTAAGAAAGCAAGAACACATTTTTGAATACCACTCTGCTCTAGTTTGCTAACAGAAGAAGTTAATTCAAGTAACTCTGCACTCTCCGGTCACATGCCAAGGAGAGCACATCTGCATAGACATAGTACCATGGATTTTAATTATATTTAATTGTAATTAATTAATTTTAGTTCTTTCCTTACAGACATTGATTGATATACTTCTTGCACAAATTTATCATAAAGGTTGCCCAATTTGGATTTGGCATGGAAAATGGCTGAGCTAAATTTTGTTACTATTTTTTGTAGTCAATAAATTATGTGAATTAAAGAGTTAGCGGCCTTCCTTTCAAAAACCAGAGCAGTGTTTTGTTCTAGGTGCATCCCCTGGTTTATAATCTCCCAGTCTGCGTTAACAACATGTCTGTATGGCTAAAGGGAGAAGTTCTCAGCTGGCAACCAGCCATCTGTTTCTATCAGTCATCTGCATTCCCACATCTACAGGGAGAAGGCAGCATCCACATGTGACACCTGCTGTAGGTATGATCATCCTAGAGAAGTGCTTCTCTTCTCCCATTCATTATAGAGGTAATTAGTTTACCCTAAACCACCCAACCTTGTATAAGGTGAGTCCCAGCCCAAGAGGCAGTGCTGTAATGACTTTATGAAAGAACTGAGCCAGCTTAGCAGTGGCCAGAGTTCTCCTCTCCAGACCCATACTGGCCTGTTTGCATTCCGAAATACCTTTATGTATAGAGAAGTTGGATTTCTAATCTGCACGTGGCAGCACATAGAGAAAAGGCTGTTTTAGAATCTGTGTCCCATTTTGAGAATCTAGCTTTTTTGCACTCCTTTGACAAAAGGCTGATAACCATCTATACTAAATGCAGTCATAAGTCAGGAAAGATGTTCACAGGGTTAGATGCTATAGGTATTGAAGTTGATGGAAGCTTTTCTGGGGACACTACAGAGCTGGGAGTTTCATCTTTAAGTTGTAAGACCTAATTCAGACTTATGAAGTGGATTGCTCTAATGCACACCAAATTCCTTGTGCATATAGCAAAAAATTGGTGTCTTGAATTCCTCATTTGTGCATGTATGTTCTGCCATTATTTTGGAAGTTGATCTTTTTTAAAAAAAGTAATTTTTCAAGAAAGAACATAACTGAAGAAGATATTTTTAATTATAAACCTTTTTCATTCCATTCTGATTGAAAGAGCATCACCTGCCAAGGATGCCTGCTGTGATGTGCCTATTGCATTGCAGTACTTGTGAATCTCCTGCCCAGAATGGTAATTTCTTGTGCAGCATGGTGATATCCCAAAGAACGTGAGATACTGTGAGAACTGACTCTTCTACTGTAAATGAATATAAGACAACTCTGGTTTATTAAGGGTAAGAAAAAAGGCAGAATTATAATATTTACAAATAAGATAACAGGAGTAAAATCAATATGGATTGTTCATGTGGCCTGAAACTTATTCAGGCTTCTTCTAGTCAAAATTTTCCTTAATCTTCTTATGCTCCTCCTTTTACTGTGGAGCTCCAGAGGGTTATTCAGGAGGGCATTTCACAGTGTCTGCCAGCAGGCCTGATTCACAAAGAATTACAGACATATGCCTTACAGGATAATGAAGTTTATCACAGGTGTTGCTTACTACTAGGTACCTTGGGTTCACTTTGCTTTCCTTTCTTTTCAACATAAAGTGTAAGAACAATGTTCTTGAGGACTTCCTCCTTCTTCATTCTCATTTAACATTAGCAAAACTCTCCAATGTATTTTTAGAAGCATATATTGATGCAGGCTATTAACAGGACAGAGTTTTGCAATGCAATTTTTTTAAAATTAGGTTTCTTCTCTTACTTGCATTTACCAGTTAAAGGCAGCAAATGAGAGGACTGGTCCCTTGCTGTTCCCAAACTTTCTGTTCAGTTTAACTAGCTTTACTGGATGTATTGCTTAACAAGTTGTGGCTGTAAAGTGAATAATTCTGGACCTATTGTAGTTGGATGAACACAAGCTTTACTTGTGAGATGCTAAACTGTTTATATGAACCTCATTTATGAATTGATACAGAGTCAGGGTAAGTGTTCAGAAGAATGCTATCCAGAAGACATAAAGGTATCCTAATATTAAGCTGGTGTGCAAAGTTTTTGATGTACAGCCAGATGGAAACCACAGAAAGTTGTTACAGTGTCCTCAACCAGAAAAGCAAGGGAAGGTCAGTCATAACGTTGGTACATAGTTTATCCAAAATTATTTTATGTTTTTTGGAAAGCACGTGTAGAAGATAAACATAAATTTAACACATAGCTTTACAAAATTCATGACAACACTTATTATAGCAGAAAAAACATACTTTCCTGTAGAAATCAAAGTTATTCCATGAAATGGAAATGTTTCGTTTGCAGGTTCTGGCTCCACATTTCAGGATAGCAGTAATAAATTTAGACAAGGAGTTTGGATATGATATGGAGCTGCTTCAAATAAATACAGTATGTGTAGATTTTGCATATGTTTAAGGGCAAAATGTTACAGGGGCAGTGAGTCCCTACCAGGAGGTCAGTTTTATTTATTCCTTAAGCAATGAGATCATGGCTGCTGGGAATTAATCCATTCATTTTGTTATTGTCTGTGCAATTTCATTTGCTTGCTTTCTTCGTAATTCCCTTGAAATTTTTACATAATCTTAAATAATCTTGCCAGCTCCCTTCTCCCCTCCCCTCTTTATCTGCACATACTTTGTTAGATTACATTTTACATGCTTTGAGGAAGATGAATGGGGTTAACACACACCCAGGGCACAAAGCTGCCTTTGTATATACTTGCATTTCTTTGAGATCAGAGCAGGAACCAAATTCACTGAGTCATTCTTTAGTCCTGGCCTTTGCTTAGCCCTGAAATAGAAGTTGCCGTGTTGGTGATGGTGTTCTTCACTCATCAGAGCAGGGTTCATCTTGCTTTTCTGAGGCGGTGTGTGCTGTGGACATCTAGACCTAAGCAATGTCCCTAGGGCTCCATTGCTGATGTCCACAGTTGATGAACTTCAGACAAATTCATAGATGTGATTCCTCTGACTTATTTTAAACATCTAGTTTAGGATGAAGTTGCTCTCTAAAAGTGCCTAATATCTTTTTTTATTATAAATGGACTTTAGGTTACTAATTAGAATACTGCAGATGTGATTCCAGTGAATCCCATCTTTTGTCCCTGGACAGAAAATCACCAATTTTCGATAATGAAAAATTCTAATACAAAAAAAGTCTATTTTAATTAATGTTTGTCATGGTCTACAGCTTCTTTTCATGTCATTTATACTTACAAGTATAAATGAGATCCTTAACATCTCTGTAACAGTTAAGATTGTTAAGAATCTTAGGTTCTTAAAGTTTATTGGGGGGAATGGGTTTAACAATACCATAGAAAAAAAAAGCAAAACTATTTTTGCTATATATAACTGTGAAAATACATTAAAATTGGGATCATCTTGGTCTGCCAGAAAAAGACCTCGTGTTTTCTTCTAATATTGGGAACTTTGTACTAAACACATGAGCACTCAAAAACAGTATTACATCAAAGGCCTCAAGTTTGCTATGCAGACTTGGTTCAGATTAATGGTTACTGCAGAATGTATGGTATGTTCTATAAGAGGTGGGTAAAAATGATAAAAATTCCCTGTATGTCTGTACTGTATAGCCAAATCAAGTATTACATTACAAAAGCTATTGATCTTTCCCCAAGTGGCATTTTTATTTTCTGTATAAAACTCTGAGTAAGCTTAATCTTTGAAAATGCTTACCCTTAAAACCCTTTTTTTCTTTGCTTACCAATTCAAGTGATTCTCAGAAGAGTAAATACATTTTTCCTTTATGTAACAAAAATCTTCAGATAGTGACAATCCTCAGATAATTTCAAGATACAGAAGGCTAAAAATGTGTTTTCAGCATATTTTGTAAGCTCTTCAATATTGAGCTACCTAGTGCTTTATTTCTCAAATGATTTTTTTATTGTTTTGTTTTTAAATCTAGGTAATTTTTGACCTATCACCCCAGAACTGTGAGGTACAGCATACAGTGCCCTGTTAGTCTAGTCTAAATAATAAAAATAAATAAATAAGATTTATTTAGCATACTGATTTAGTAATACCAGCCTTTGTAGGGCAGCTTTGTTTCTCCCTGGCTTAGTCACCTACCTCATTCGAAGCCCTGATGGGTACACAACGAAGAGGTCTTCAGTGAAGGAGATCAGGAAATCACGCCACGGTATGAATATGCAAGCAGTTTGGGATGCCAACATCGTCATCGTTGACATTGTTGCCAAACACAGGGGTGTCCAGCCATGCTGCGTACGTTTCTCAAATGTTCCAGCTTAGCAGCTACTCGGCACATTTCCTTCAAACACGAAATGGTTGGTCAGCAAGTTAACGTTTGGCCTCTTGCCTTTTCCCCCACACAAAGAGCTTTATATGTCAAGTGTCAAAGCTTTAAAATGGAATCGAAATAAGATTATTTTTCATCCTGGATGGTAGGTGACAACATGCGACTCTTTACCTTTTCTCTCCTTTGCCTTTTTAGTCTTCTTTTTTAGTTCTTCATGCTGAAAGAAAGATATAATGCAACACATTTTTGGAAGACTAAGCATACATTTACTGTGCCAGGTCCTATCTACTGCATCCTTCAGCATGTTCCAAGGAAAGCATGCGAAGTATTTTAACTGTGCTGTACGCCACATAACTCAGCTTCTTAACTGCTTAGAGTGACTCCTACTACTATAGAGGGTGCAAAACCTATATATTTTTTAGTGGAGCAGTGCCACTGATCTCTTTTATTGTATACCTGTTTTCAAGGTGAGATTTCTTCAAGGTGGCGTGTCATGAGAGGTTTCAGTGTTCCTTCATGTAGGAAAGGTTCCCAGTAAACTTGCTTTTATACTAATGAAAGAGGACTTGAGTCCTGTTGGAGTGACTTGCTACTCCTTCCCAGAACAGAATTTGGAAAATTTCACTTCTATATAAATGAAGTTGTTTCTTAGTCAAATGCCCTGTCTTATTTCTTACTTTCAAGAAAAAATAGTTGAAGAATAAAGACTGTGAAGAAGAGCAAGTGGGTACTGTGTAGACTTAAAAGAAAGCATTACTTACATGTTGTAGCATTTTCACAAACTTCTTGTGAATTCCCCAGCATTGAATGCCATTTCCTTTAAACTGTTTTGGCCTGGAGTAACACTGTGTTCACATTAATGTGCTCTCTCTTTCTTCTCCCTTTTTATCCCATGTTATTGATTCATTTTGAGTTTATAAAATATACCTGAGAAACATAGAGATAAGGGAACATTATTTTTTTCCAAAGCGGAGATGAATGTCCGAGAAAGTAATTAGTGTTTATAATATTGAGAAGCAAAGAGGAAAGATGATCTGCTGTTGTCTTCTGCTTTGCTGTTTCCTTAAAGATTATATACTTATGCTATCCATCTGTTTTTTTTGTCCTGCATTTGCTGGTTATTTATAGACCATTCTAAAACTGTATGGACTTGCTGCAGATGTAAAGTCTCAGTGCCATCAGCCACCGCTTTGCATCCTTACTTACGGTTCTGTTCTTACCAGGTGTAATGATTTATTCATGGAGTTATTGTTTGGAAGGTAGTTATATTCCTTTCCTTGATGTTTAAGACAATCTACTTTCCCTCTTTGAGAGAATTGAGTAAGCTGTCTGCTTCTGAGTAGGATAATAATTCTCTTTAATCCAACTACCTCTTCCTGCCTCTGATATGTGAATGATTTAATCTCTTTTAGAGACCAGATCCTCCCCTTGTGAAAATCACCTCTACGCTGTTGAAGTAGACAGCACCCAAGCACATGCAAGCCTAACCATGAACTTCAGTGCTGCCATTTTTTCTTGAATGAGCTCTAATTCCACCTAGTTTCCTTTCTTTTCCTGTGGGTGTTCAGAAGCATAAAAAATCAAGCATACATTAACAATGGAAAAAAAAATAAATAAATAAAATAAACCAGACACATTTACCACTTAGTTATGACTGTGTATTGAGCATGGGAAGGGGCACGTTAATGCTAGCCTCTGTCTGGTACATCCTCGATGTAATGGAATTTACTTCTTTGCGTACTGCTAGTGCTCCCATTTTAAAAGCACACAGTTTTAGTTCTGCTAGTGTAGAACACGTTGGCCTCAGCTTAGGAGAATTTTTAACTCGTCTGGTCATCTGTAAACATGTTTCAGTGTGCGCCTCGCTCAGGGCGAGAGCGCTCAGCACCTTTCCTGACTCAGCCCTCATCACTGTCGTAGGTGTGCAAGCAGATTTTTAAAAGAAGAATTGACAGGCTCCTCTGGGAAATTTAACTCACAAGACTAATAACCAACCTGTGGTTTTTATTTCTGCATCTTGACTTGTTCAATCCATGTTTAATTTGGGAGGGTTAGTTCAAGGTTATGGCAGGGGCGCTTTGGTGCTATAATTTCCGTTGTGGAATGCAGTTCTTGTTGGAATAAGGTACATCATGTGCTTCTACTCTTTTGTCAGAGAGCAGAAAGACAAACACGAACGATGGACTCAGTCCAGTATGCAGAATTTTGTGAAAGTCGGCAATTGAGTTTTTGTAAGTATAATAATGGCTGCACTGTATTAACATGTTCGATTATTATTTCATGTAATAGAGAACACAGCAGAACCTTATGTTTTTTGAAAGCACTTTTGTTTCATCCGCAATAATAAAACTTTAAATTCTTTGTCTGCATAACTCCTGGGAACAGTTAATTGAGCATAGTTGCAGGCTGTCAGGCAGAGTATTTTATTTGAATATTTACCAAGCTCAATATACTGTGCCGGTGGGGACGGCTGCAAAGATGGAACTGGTAAAGAGTTAATGGATTAAAAGAACCATACTTGCCTGGAGTCTCTCATGGTGGTGTTATAGTCAGCATATTAGTAAAGTTTCATGGTTACAGGTTTTTCGGAATGCATCTAAAATTAGAGAAGAGCAGCGAGTTTTGCTTTTACTTCCCTATCCGCAGAGACACAAAGAACTTACTAAAGAGTCTTTTCTATTTTAAGCTGTAAGCTCCTGCTGTGGAATTTATTCAACATTAGCCAAATTCATCAGTATACGCCATTCCAACACTAATAACATGATGACAGAATTAGGGCTTTACTAGCACTGAAAACCGACTTACTAGAAGTACTTGTGGGCCACAACTATAATGAGCTGTAAATTAATGGGCTTGATCATGTAGCAAAACATCATTACAGAAGCGGTTAAGTGATGACTAAGGTTTTAGGTCAAATGTCAGAGAAAGTGAGGTGAAGGAGCCAGTAAAAATCATGACAAAACAGCACATGATCCTACAACGCAGATTTGAACACAATGGTGTCTTTAAACGAGAGACTTATCTTGTTCTTCCTTTTAAATTCAAAGAAAGAGTGACTCATTTATGGCAAATAAATGACACATTTGAAATACTGTTCTGTATCAGCAAATGTCAGCAAATGTAGGAAAACATGTTTTGTAAGCATTTCTTCTCTTAATTCAATATGTTTTGTAAGCTTTGTTATAATTTGGCATCACACATCTGTGAGCCATTAGATAAATGATACTTCAGATTAGGGTGACTTTAGGAAATGAGAGGTTTGAGATAAAGTCATTTTTAAAACCCCCAAATTATCATCTGGAGACAGAACAAATAGAAATCTTAAATTCGTGAAATAAAATTGAATGTTGCTGACCAGGGGATTGTGATCTATAAAAATATCACAATGTTATTTTCGCAGTGTTTTTAAATGAACATGTCTATATAGCTCTTTTTCGCTGACATTTAGTGTCATTAAAGAATAAGAGAATTACAGTGCAAGAGAGACTTATGCACACATTCAGTTGCATAATGTGAACTCAACTAGATAGAACATACTAAAGGCCACACAGAACATTTGTGAGAAAAATAACAGAAAGGCTATTTTTTGCTTATTTTATTTTAGTAAAAATTGAATGTGTTGCTACGTTTAAAGTACTAAACCCTTTTTACTGTAATATAAACCCAAGAAAACTGTCACAAGAAACTAAACCTGGAAGGGACTTGAAGAAGCCTGTTCTAACAATATATATTCATACTTTCAGCTCTCCATATTTCTGTCCAGTTTTAAAGACAGGCAACAGGAATGGTTTATCAAAGGATGAAATACTACAGGATTACAGATTTAAATTCTAGAGAACATTTTGTGGAGTCCTGCTGTCACCTTCACACTTTTTCTCTTGCCTTTTTTTTCCCTTTTTTTCTTTTTCTTGAGCAATCCTGCGTAGCTTTTTCACTCGCTCCTAAAAAAACCCCACTATTTACACCTGTTTTCTGTTTAATACCTGAATTCTCCTTAGCTTTTTAATCCTTGTTGAAGACTCTCTATGAAAGAGCTGTTACAAATGATTTTCCCACCTTGTATTTACTTCATTTTGGTTGCCCTGCCTTCACAAACAGCCCTCATTAAGACCTCTCTATTACTAGCTCCTTTCTGCCTAAGTCTCCATAGCTTCCTGTGATCAGCTTGTCCACCACTGACCTAAGTAAGATCATCCTTTTTTTCCTTGTTTTACTCTCTCAGCAAATATCATGTTTCTTTGTCCCATATTTTTCTCTGTATTTTCTCCTAAGTGATCTCATCCATTAGCACTGGGAAGTTCTCTTATGAATGTTGATCACTTGCAGATCTACATCTATCCTTACTTCTTTGTATCCAAAGCACATTTTAAAAACGCTCATCTACAAATCATTTTGGCTGGCTTGTCAGCACCTAATCCCTGCATGGTTAACACAAGGACTTCCTAGTTCTTCTGTCCTCCTTCATTTGTCTTCACTATTGTTGATGCAATTATATCATTTTATCTGGACTCGGATTTGTGTTGATTTCTTCTAGTGCTTTCTCTCATTCATCAAAGATGTCATGCAATTGGATAATTTCTTTTACAATAACATGTTCAAAATCAGGTTTGTCCCATCTGCGGTCCTCTGAGGTAGACCTTTCCTGGTTCTGAAATATCTCGTATGATTGATTAACTGTGTGTTTTTCTCTTTACTCCATGCTGATTTTGGGTCTCCAAAATATTATATATGAAATAACAGTCTTTTCCCCACTCATTCCATTTTGATAATTCCTTCCCTGGCCAATCAAATCACCTTCACATTTGTAGTTTTTTGTATGACTGGAAAAAATTGCATTGTTTTTGGCCTACCTGTTGTTAACTTTTCCTTTTTCCCTTATATTTTGAACCAACAGCAAAGAAAGCATCCAAGTTTCGTGACTGGTTGGACTGTAGCAGTATGGAAATAAAGCCAAATGCAGTTGCAATGGAGATTTTGGCATATTTAGCATATGAGACTGTGGCACAGGTAAGGGAGTATG
The DNA here is from genome assembly GCA_033628505.1 of Tringa tobata. Lineage (NCBI taxonomy): Eukaryota > Metazoa > Chordata > Aves > Charadriiformes > Scolopacidae > Tringa > Tringa tobata. The sequence goes on along the minus strand of JAHREE010000422.1, from coordinate 1,634,508 downwards.
CTGACTGGACTGTAGATAAACAAAAGGAGTTAATTACTCTTGGATGCACTTCAGCCTCAAGTGACTTGTTGAAAGCCCTTTGAGAACCATGCAGTCACTACTTCAGCTAACCAAGCTAACTGGATTCCTGTCTGTCTTTCAATTCACTGTATGACAGATGCTTACTATACCGTATTCATCCATCTGATACACAACTAGAAACGTTTTATAATGGTTACAGTGGAGAGTGGAGTCCAGCACGAACTTTATTCAAGTCCAAACTGAAACCACATACTTTGCTATGTGACCTTTGGCAGTGCGCTGGGGCTCATTCAACCCCATTGCACAATTGGATTAAAAAGCAGGATTTCCTGGAAAACAAAAAGTTACCTTAGTGCCAAGCCGAGCCCTCTTGGGTAGATAGATTACTCCATATATTTACAGAGCTGGAAAAGAGAGGCTCCTTAGGCTGAAATATCTCTGAATAATTTTGTATTCAACTCAGAAATGCTAAGAATAATTTGTCTCAACCCACAACTCCTCTCTCTTTTCATTGTTACAATGGCATTCATCGCAAATACCATGTCAGTAAACCTACCTGTTTGTCACCTGGTTTTACCCCTCCAGTTGGTGGACTTGGCCCTTTTGGTTAAGCAGGACATGGCTCCCAAAGCTGGTGACCCATTCAGTCATGCCATATCTGCCACCTTCATACAGTATCACAACACTAATGAGGTAAATCATACTTTTTAACATATGAATGCACTTTATGTTTTACTTTTACATGTATTTGGTAGCTTGTTGCTTTCACTGTAGGTATTATTGACTCTGGTATTGATACAGACCTCTGTTATGGAGTTTATTGACATTGAAGTTACTGGTTTAGATGGAAAGACATTAAATTATAGCTCCAAATGTTAAATTCATAGCAGCACGTTTAAATTATGATTTGGAGGTTAAAGTTGTCAACAGAGGCAAGTGCAATAAGTGCTGTATTGCATGTATTGCTGCGATACAGATATTAATCTCTAGAACGAGTAAACTGAATTCTGTATTACATTTCTTCCAACAGTAAATCTAAGAAGGCAATAATTAATTTTTTTTGGTGATTTGATTATACTGGGGTTTGGGTATTTGATTATATTGGGTATTTGGGATTTGATTATATTTGGATATTTGATTATAATGGCTGTATGACATATTGCTTTCATAGCCACATCTCGTAGGGCAATCTACAAGTGCGAAGACCAATCTTGACTCTCCTGAAAACACACCACCTCCTACACCCACACCCCCAGCTACAGCAGGACAGCAACACCTCGGGAAAACCCCATCAGGAGCCCTGGGGAATGGTGGCATTGGACAGGACTCTACCAAATCCAAACAAAGGAAAAGAAAAAAGGTATTTGGTGCACAATCCTGGAAAAAAAAAAAAAAAAAGGCAAAAAAAACCCCCAAACAAACCAAAACATGGAAATAACATGTTTTATTTTAAATATTCCATTTAAATTATATCACGTTAACTACCGTTTTTATTGAAGGGCCAAACGTATGGTTTGGTGTTCTTTCTGCCAGAATTAGGATAAAGCTTCTCAGCAATGCCTGCAAACTGAATTTTGTTGAGGTAACAAACAAAAGCTGAGCTGCTTCTCTACAGCAACAGCAGTAGACACCATCCCAAATAATCATCCCCTTCTCTGACAGTAGCAGTTAGCATAGGTTTTGAGGGTCAAAGCATAAGCAGAGTAGGCAAAGAGGTGGTTGTGATTTTCCTGCATCCAGCAGCATTAGGCATCTGCCTTCTTTGCCTAGAACAACTTTGCCTGACTTGCTTTATTTTTATACTAGTTGGTTGCATTCAATCTAAATATTTGTTTTCTTTGCATAAAGTATGGACGTCTCATATTCAGAGTGTGAAATGTAAATATTACAATTCCTGTCTTCTGTTATAGATCCTTGGTGCTCTGTCTGAGAGGGATATACGTACCTTAAAACCACAAGGGAAATAGATTTGATTAAATTTGATAGGAAGCACTGTGTTAGTCACTTAGGGCTTTTTTTTTGAAAAAATGTGATGGCAGCACTCATTTAACTGCAGAGCAATGGAGTGACTTGTGATTTTCTGATGTGTGTTATTATTTTCTTAAAACAAATACTCATTTTTCACAGTTAAACCGGTGATTTTTACAGTGACAGACAGAAAAAGATTTTTTTCCTTCTAGTGTCATTGATGCTGCAGATACCTGATACGTTCAACTTTTTCTCTGCCCTTGTTATACTCCATTTAGAAAGCCTTTAGTGAATCCTAAAGACCTCTCGGAAAGCTTTTGCTGTTTGTCTTCCTTTTTTATATTACGTTTGATTATGTTTTGTTTCTGTGGCTGATTTCCATTATAATTCCTAGGAACAAAAATTTAGCTGGAGATGTAGTTTTTGATATGTTATATTTCACTGGTGGTGTGAGTTGATTTTCAATTCTTTAATGTTTGACTTAATGCCTTTTGAAATAATTATATTCTAAAAAGTGCATCGTTTTAATGAAATATTCCCATGACATCCAATTTGGTTGGGTATATACTGGATATAACTGAGGCAGTGGGACAAACAAGTTAACTTGGTGAAGAATGTTATTCTTAGTCCATGAAGGCCCAGTCCAGCTGAAAATATTTGAGTTTCACATTCCCTTTATGAATGTCAATCAGCAAGGGAAGAATCTGCCATCGTATTATGAATAATTCCATGTGTACACACAGGCTCCAGTCAACTCAACACTGCTGAAAATAAAACATTTCCTAAATAATATCCCAAGTTTGACAGCATTAGTATAGAGTGTAAATGTATGGGAGGACCATGTATGTGTAATGTACCTTAAATTTCAGTGTATAATGTAAGGTTTTGCCATTCTTAGTACATTCACTAATACAGTTTTCATTAATTTATTACCAAGGAGGCATCTTTCTGATAAGTCCTGTGAATTCTGGCAAGCAGCCGTGTTTAGATGGAGCCTAAACCGATATTTCAGTTTGACTAGCAAGGAGAAGAGAGTAACATTTTCTTCTAAAATCCTGGGGATATTTTTGTGAAATTGACGGACCAGTAGCAGTTAATTCTTATTTTTCCTGCTTAGGGTCCTTAATCCAACAAGTCATTTATAATTTAAAAACATTCCAGTATGAGGAAATTAAAATATTTTTGCATCCCTCTAACAGCATTATGTGACGTGTTTCGTCTTCAAATTTCAATCTGATATTACTCAATGGCGATTTTGGTGTCAAATTGCTTTCCACTTTGGGTACTCGTTCAATATTTTCCCTACCCCTTGACATCATAATGAGAGCCTGAAATGTTTTAAAAATAGTTTCTGTGGTTATTGCAGTATGACTTATATGACCCTTTCATTTTAGTTTGAACATTTTCTGCTCTTTTCAATTGCAACATACAGCAGCACTAGGTGAAAGATTTAAGAGGACAAATATGGTGTTCTTTGGGTCTCTTAAGCAAAGTTCATGTAAAAGTCCTCTTTGATTTGTTAATAGCTTTTTTTCTCTAATGTAGTGTGTGGCAGCAATGATGTGTATCCTCAGGAAAAAAAAATTGGTCCATTTTATAAAGGTTTATTTTCATACTTTATGCACTGTAGGTCTGTTGTGTGTTTTTGATTTAGTAACAATTTATGTGTTTTTCTGTTGCAGAGCACTGCAGCCTGTGGTATAGAGGCTCAAAGCGATGCCATCCAGCCCAGCCACATCAGAGAGGCCATTCGACGCTATGGCCACAAGATTGGCCCCCTTTCCCCATTCACAGTACGTAATAACAGAGTTATAAAAAGTTATATTTATAATCTTAAGGAACTTTGATTTTCAAGTGGTCAAATGAAGAAGCTTTGGAATTGTTGAGAGCAATTTGTGGTGACTGTAATTTTCTTTATAAAAGTGGCATAATTCTCTTGGGAAATAAAACTTAGTAATTTCTGTCTCCTTTTGGAAGGACAAAAAAGTTTTTTTTTTCTTTTAAATATTATTTTCTTTCAATTACAAATTATGCTTTTTTGTTAGTGCTTGAATTTTCTGTTTTTCCAAAGTTTAGGTTTACAGTTATTTTAAATTATATGTATTCCAATATGGTGAAGAGCACTTTATATTCTAAAATTAGTTGTGTGTCAGATACTGCTCCTATTGGAAGCTGAACTCTCAAGTGACACATTTACAGTTGGAGAAAGAAGAGAATGGTTTCTTTAGACAACTTTGAACCTCCACTAAAATGTAATGGAACTGAGCTTGTGGTAAAACACTGATGGGTTCTGAGGTTTTGCCATCATTCTTTCTATGCAAATTGCAAATCCATTGTTCAGAGCAGCCAAACGAATTCTTTATTTAATATTCTCTTCTGATACAAATGTGAAAGTAGTCTGTCTCCAATGTCATAAATTGGGGTCATTTTCTTCTGTTCTGCTGTTCTATGTGGCATATATCCTTGCTTACCTCAGAATATCTACGTTTAGGAAAGAATGAATATCAAAGAAATCATTATTAAAAAAAAAACCCAACAAGCAAAACCACCAAACTAGATCTGAGCTCTTAAAAATCAGGAAGAAACTTTCCATTTTTGGAGGGATTTTAGGAAAGGAAAATTATTCTTAATTTGGAGGAAATTCATCTACAGTAAAATTATACAGAAGTATATGAGACCATAAATATCAAAACAATAGTGGGACTTGACCACAGAAGGGAGGAATAAGAAAAAGTAAGAGTAAATGAGTATGTGAAGTTATAATTTTCCAAGTGTTAAAACTGATCAATGCTTTTATAAATGGCAGTAAATGTTTGGTTTATTAACGATAGTTGATATGTATTTGCAATGAATTATCTTTACATAATTTTACCTGTCTCTTTTGCCACTCAAAAATGGTAATTAATATAATGTAAAGCATAGAATAGAACTTCTAGTCCAATTTGGAGAAGTGTCTTTAGCAGAAGCTTGCTAAGAGATGTAGCTAAGAACACAGCAATAGCTTCTGAAAGCAGAGAGTGTATCTAATTTTATTATAAAGCAGTAAAGAGCTCACATAAATGGTTACAGAGAGGTAAGTCTTTCTTCCCTGACCCTCACTAAAAATCACTTGGTTAATTATTAACCAAAGTAGAAATTTCTCTGCAACCACAAGATATAATAATAAAAGGGGTTTTTTTATGCCCTGCTATCTTGTAAACTTCCCAAACAGCACGACTAACTGAAGAGTTTAATTTGTTGACATTATGTACTGTCAACGTGGTTAATGAGATGAGCAGATCTTGTTCCCTCTAAACAAGCCAAGAACAAGAGAGGGGATCTTGGGTCATCTGCTAGATGTGTACAGATGTTGTAGAGTTGTAACACGATTCCTTTTATAATTGGAAAGTTCAGGAAATGGATTTTAAGAGATATTATAGACTATGCATTTAGGTCTGCCAATCTGCCTGCTTTTCTGGCCAGTGCCCTCACTGGCAGTTTTGGGGACAAACACCGCTATCTCAATTGTCCAAAAAGAAAGTACCTCAAACTTCCTGTAAGTTCCTTACAAATGCAGAAAACATGAAGGTAGATCGATGCTTACCTTGACCCAACCATTTCATATTGCTGGACTATCACGCTAGTGTATTAAAAAATATTATCTCTAGGCATTTTGAATAGTACTGTGGCAACATTTCTTTTGAATGACTTCTTTCTCCTTTTGCCACTGCCTTCACAATAGTTTCATTGTGTATCTGCGTGACCTCCTATGCAGGATGACAGAACCAGCAGTAAAGCCGGCTTTCCTCATTGTGCTTCTTGTGATTGTGTGGTGACACACAACTGCAGGGAGAGGAATATTGTATCTGTCATTAGATTCAGTCATGCTTTCAGCTGTTTCCACCCTTAAAACTAACCTAAAGGTCATGTAAAGAAGTTAGGAATATACATTTGCACACCATCTCTTCCATTTCTCTTCAGCTTGTTGATCATCCTTCCACATCAGTTTGGAGTTACAGTCAATAGGTGCCCTGACAGAGTTGGCTGTAGGTAAAGGGGAAGGATTTTTCTGCATGTCCAGATATTTTACACTGAGTTTTCTGATGTCAGTTTACCGTTCATGTTCTACTAACATAGAACATAACAGTTCTATTGCAGACGCAAGGAAAAGCATGAGTATAGATCACTGAAGAAACAACCATTTTTATGAGCTATATACGTGTTCAATTCAGTCACTAAAATGTATAGATTAGACTGAATTTTAAGAAAAAGACATTATTCTACAATTTTACAATAGTAACAAGAAAAAAGTACGAGTCTGCTAATGCCAAAATGCAATATTACTCCAGTATAAATTTATGATAATTGTACAGGAAGAATGTAAAAACAGTCCTGGAAACCTGACCATGTACATAACTATCCCAAATTACATCATGCATGTTAGGAACATACAGGAAATCCGATATGAGGAATAATAGGCAAAGTAAGTTATCCAAAGTATTCAACAACAGTTTTGCTTTAGTACTGTCCATTGAGAAAAGACTGGGGAAAGAAAAGGGAATCACTTTAAATGCTTTTCTGTCTTCCAAAGTAATGTTACATGAACTTTAGCATAGTACCATTATTGGAATTTAATAAATTATTTTAATTTTGTTATGCTACTCTGAAATTTTCTTGGATGTGTGACTGTTGAGCAGGAAGGAGGATTTACAGAAGAATTTTACCCTTGCTGTACATTAGTAAGAAATAATGGACAGCCCTGGACTATTTTTTCATTTTAAGTAATTTCCATCTCATTCCAGCCAGCCATACGAGGCAGAGAGCAAACATTTTCTTTTTCATTTGGGAAATTATTTTTAATTTAGCTAGAGTTGGTTTTTGGCTTTTTGCCATGCTGCCTAGTGTGAGGCATTCAGTAGTCTCCCTGAAATTCAGTGTATCATTTTTAATGTTTATGATTTAACAACATTGGGTTTTGAAAGACTTTATCAGCAGTACATCTAGAGAAATGAATAAAAATCTGGACCTGCAAAGTATATGATAGTGTTTCCCCATTTAAAAGTGTGAGATACTATAAAATCAGTGTTCTCAGTATGAAAAATCCAATGCAGATGATTGCATTTTAAACCAAAGCAAGACAATATTCTAACTGCCCTTGATATTAAAATACAGTTTTTATCAATTCCCTTTCTTTTTTTTGTCTCCCTGCATTTTTAATCTTCTTTTTTTTTTTTTTTTTCATCACTGTTTTATCATTTCTCTGATGAAACGGGACTTCTCAGTTCTTAGACTAAAGTTAATTTCTGCACTGTCTGGAAACTCACCCTCAGTAGCAGCAAGACCCATACATAATTACAGAGACAGATGAAGTTATAGGTATTTGACTAGATTACCAGATAAGAAACCATCCTTGTTTTCTCCAGATGCAACACCACACTCCAAAAATGCAAAAATCCCCTACCTTCCTTCTTCTCCGTGGGCTTACAGGAAGGGATCTGCTTTGCTTTTTGACTTGATTGACATGTTTTTCAGTGGTGACTAGTTCATATTTGACCCAGGTACTTGCCCATGCACACCTATAGCTAACTCCCCAGTAGGGCCTCTGTCTTCGAGACTGTGATGAGGCCTTGATTCTGCTCAACTGAATAAAATTTACTTGTTTGCTTGGCACAGCTCACAAGGGAATGTGAACTGATAGGAGAGTCATCTCCTGGTCTTGTAGTTATCCTACCAGTACACTGTTTAGCAAGCAAATATAGGAGAATGTGTTATAAAAAAACAAGCAAGCAAACAAACAAACCAAAGCATATTCTTTTGGGACTATTTTCTTAAGATGTTTAGTATATATTTGTGAAGGATGAACAGTGACATTTTCTGACATCTTTCCCTTTTTTGATATTTCGTCATGACCATCCCTCTCTTCCATCTGATTTGGTGATAAGTGGTCCTAATAAGGTTTGGAAGAAGAGTTAAGCTGTGCAATTTATTCTTTAGCAGCATTTGATGGATGTTGGTTTGGACAAAAAGAGCACTTTGAAAGTTTTATAATCACATGGTAAATGAGGACTAACATTAAACTAGTGAAAATGATCTGTTTGCATTTATTTTGACCTTAATAGCTATGTCAAAATGACTAACATAATTAGAGCATTTAGGTTTTGTTTCCAAGTTCAAGCCACAATGGAAAGCAGCAAGTGTAGTCTAGAGTCTTCTGCATTGTATTATGGCTAAGGTAGTCTAGATATGTATTTTATCCATATATTTCTCTACTAACGATATTGGGTGGTACTCACTATTGCCTACTTTGAAGCATGGTCCAGATTTCCAAGGAGCACAGAAATAAATGGTTGATATAAAAAAATAGCTCTATATAATTTTGCAAGATAGAAGTAGGAAATACGTAACTCTTCATCGTGTGGGATGATGCACTTCCATGTGCTTTACCTGCACCTATTTCTCTGTGTTCTGTGCATTTAAGTTAAGGAAGTGAGAAATTTTATGTGTATTAATTTATTGCAGTCTAAATCTTGCTTGGTCAAGGAAAATGGGAAATTTGTCTGCATAGGAATAACAGACTTTTTATATTGAGAGATGAATTTATATTTTGAATATGAAATTAGTATATTTGAATATTGTAATGGTTTTATATAACATCTACTTGTAATTTTACTCTTCTACACATGTTCTTTTACTTATTATTAATTTAGATAGTTAAGGAGTAGTATAACCCTGAATGCATAGTCATTAAACATCAGCTCAGTCTATCCGAGGATCTCACGCACAATAATAGTGGTATTACAGCGCTATACATGGAGACTATAACCACGACTAGATGATTTCATGGTTCATTCAGATGAGTGGTGTAGACACAGTGAAGTGCGACTTGGAATGAAGAGAGTAAGAGGATTACTTCTCTTACGTGTACAGAATGTATTGGAGTTCAGCAGGAAGTCAGTGGAAAGTCATTTTGAGAAAGAGCAAATTGCTGTATATTGTAGCATGACCTGAAACTTTCATGAAACTTTGGGTCTGGGCTCTTACATACTTACATACTTTACAATATGGCAGCATCATTGGTTTCGATAAGTTTCAGGATTTAAATGGGATCAAAATCAATATCAAACCAAATTATAACAAACTCAATCTTTCTACAGACTGTCCAAAAAAGTAAAATAATAATATGTTAGATTTAGATTAATCTAAAAACCTCATCTCTGTAAAGTGCATAGTGAAAATGATCCACATTATTGACTGGACCTATAGATTTAATCACATTCATCTGAATATTTTTCTAAATAATAATATTTAGTATGCCAAGGTTTTCACAAAGATATCAGATGGATATTATTTACCAGGAAAACAAGCGTAATGCCTCTAGAGAAGTTACTTTAAACTATTTGAATTGATTGTATTTCTAACAGTTGGAGTAACAAACAATAAATAATTTTTTTAAAATATTTATTCTCGATCAATATACAGTGATTACCTGAAACCTTGATATAAGCAGTTCTAAGTAGTACCTGAACAGTTTGTAAGTAGTGCTTGTGACGGTAAGCGAACAACTCTCTAAAAAAGCACAGTGAACATCCTTTACTCTGAAATTAAAAACAAAGCTACAACAGTGGAAGACCACAGGCAAAAAGAATAAATAAATGTTTCCAAAACAGATGCTTTGTCCCCTCTAGCTAGTTCTGTCCCCCCTAGTGAGTTCTGAAATGAAATGTTTTAGATGTTTGATTAAAGAGAAACTGAGATTATAATTTTGAATTGTAATCCTGCACAGACCTGTGGAGGACAGTAGCCATTATTCGGCAGCATATGTCTGTGTAAATGGAGCATATTGAATGAACAGAGGGTATAACTAATTTTTGTTTGGGTATTTACTTTTTTGGAAGAATGCTCCTTCAGGCTCCAAGTAATTTTCATATGAAAAGACTTGCTAGTCTAAAACTTCCCTTGTGAAAAGTTTCAGTCCCATAAAATTGCCTAAGCATCATAAAACAATGAAAATTTACAAAACCATGTTTATGATACTGCTTGTGACATTCCCCACATAAAGAACATGTAACACCAGAGAATGCTGTTTGGCTGAGACTTAAATTATTTGGGCCTTATACAGCTCTGCCTATACTCTTACGGGTTCTTAAATAATAACTGCAAGTATTCCATGTAGATTTCAGTAAGTTACATGTATATATAAATAATAGTTTCACAATCAAATTATATACTTAGTCAAGACCGTTCACTTCTGATTGTTTAAAAGTGCTCCTGATTGAGTTCAGCTTTTATGCAAATTCTTAAATCAATTTCTGTTGCAAAAAATACTGAAGTTCGTCACAAACCTTTAGTATTTCAGTTTAATAAAGATGATATCGACTCTACTGATTTCCTCTAGAAAACAAAATTTGTAAAGTATTAGTGAAGAGCTGGTAAAACTGAACTTGTGAGAGACTGAAAAAGCAGGTTGTGGAGGTAGAAAGAAGAGAGGGAAACTCTGAAAGTGTAAAGGACAGCGTGGCAGTATGATATGTGTGGAGATAAACAGAACAGGACATTTTGAAAAGCAAGTTTGTTTCGGGTGCCTTAAACTTCAAGGAAAAATCAGCTTCACATTTGGTTTGCAACTTAGTCTTCGTAACCGAAAGAAATTTCTTTTTGCATACTTCAGACCAAAGTCATAGTGAGAAGTTCTGGAATACAATCTTCAACAACTGCTTCAATATACACAATGGGGATACATTACATCTAAATTTTTCTAAAGCACTTGAATAATACAAAATTTCGAATACTGTTTCTTAAAGAAATTTTGCACATAGAAACCAAATTAAAAAATCTCTGATATTTAGGTTCCTTTATATTATATACTATTGCTATTGATATTCAAAATCAATTGATACTGATTTTGAAGAAGTCAGGATTTCATTCTTAATCGGTTTTCAAAAATGAAATTTATGTATTTATGTCAAAAGGCATCTGAAGCTTTTCCTTCAGTTATACATTCAGTATCTCATATAGAAAAAGTCAAATTGACATTTTTATTGTTTCTTCTCATTTTGAAAGCAAAAAAAGGAGCATTTTGTTTAATTAAACATTTATATATTTATAATGTCTTTGGCTATACTTCAAACTATTGTCTGTAGTTATTTGTTATTCTACAGTGTTAACACTGCATTTGAAAAATATGAGTTATTATTCTATAAAACCAGTAGGAAGTCAAATCTCAGTTTGGAAATCTTGTTCCCTTCTCTCCCAGCCCCCAACTCAAGGTTCCTCCTTTCAGATTTATGAAAGAAAACATTTCTTTCTGTAAAAGGTTTTTGTATGCCAGCATCTGGAAGTGTTTATTTCAGTGGCGTGTAATCTATCTGTGGATTTAGTTAGCACCAGACCCCCTTTTGTGTACTCCTGACTTAAAATTTTTATAAATGATCTTGTTGAATTTGTGCCAGTGTGCACATGGTTTGGCTGATTGCTGCATATATCCTTTACCTGCCAGTCACCTTTGATTTATATCCCTTCCCTTCTGCTTTTGCCTTCCAAAAATGGTGCCACTGAACTGTCCTCTAAATCATCTTATTGGATAAATTACTCCAAGATGAGATGGTACGGTTTTGGCCAACTCCTCGACAGAAGGCATTCCGATAATCCATCCTTGCCCGCCCTCTGTAGAACCATTCAAAAAAAGAGAATGAACAGGGGAAATCAGGCTCCCTCTTCCATCTCAGCACTATTTCTTCCAGTGCTATTCAAAAATGCAAAATCAGACGTTTGATTTATATAGCTCTTAATGCCATCTGAAAACACATAAACTGTTTGAGAATCTTTTGCATACCCTCTCCCGAACTGAACTTCTTCATTATAGGAGTTTAATCCCGAGAATATGGTTATACCATTTTCTCCCAGAAAAATTAAAATGTGAAAGAACAGCATATTTAAGAACATTTTAAAGCATTTCATTTGGAATAGATTATAGAATATACATGACAGTTCTTTCCATGATAAAAATCCCCGTTGGTTTCCTTAAACTAAACAGCTAATACTCCTTCAGAATAACAACAGTTCTGTAAGCTTTACTTAATGACATTACTAATTTGGAGAGTTTTATGAAGTTTCCTGGAGAAAAGCAGGTGGCTTGGCAGTAATTTAAAAGGTTCACAATTTGTGGTAGCGGTTTCAGGGGGTTTCATGTTTCTAAAGAGGGAGACCAAGCTGCATATTGCTTAAGAGTGTCTGACACAATGATGTATCATTTTGGACTAAGTTTCCAGAAGTTCGTTGGTCATTAAATGTGCTGCTTGACTTTATATTGCAGTTTCCCAGCTGTCTCTACTGGGGGTAATCTTAACGCTCAAACAGAATTTATTAATGAAGGCATAAGCTTGCAGTACTGATGAAACAGTAAGTTGCCCAGATGATTTTATTAAACAGGAACATAGATTTTTAGATAAGACAAAAATGTCATTTAAGTAGATTTGAAAAGAACTGGCTCATTTTCTGCCGGAGCGCTGGGAAAGTATTTACAAACGGTCTGGATAGTATTTGATATCCTGTGGGGACATTTAAAATTCTTGGATTGCACATACATCAGTGTCTTGCTGCACAACACAGTGCATGAATTGTTGGGAGCGGCGCGCGAGGCTTTCAGGCAGTATAGATGTGGTTCTGTTGAGGCAGGAGATACTGGCGTGAAATGACTCTGCTAATGTAGTTTGCACGACCGCGCGGGAGGGTTGCTGCTCCGTTGTGTCACTGCCTCCTCAAGCAGGTTACGCTTGGAGTTACTAAACGAAACACGTGCATCTTGCTAAACACAGGACTGTAAGATTTAATTCCTTTTCATATCTAATAATTAAAAAAAATTGTGATTTAGCAAACAGCTTTACCAGCTCTGTTAGTGAGAAGACAGTAAGTACGCTACAAAGTTTGCAATCAACTGAATCTCTCATATAAAAGAAAGCAACTCCTAATCTCATAAGCTTTATATAATTATTTTTTTCCTAACTATATGGCCAGACTCAAATACGTACTGGAGACATTTTACACATTGTACTGATGTAAAAGGATCTGAGGGTAAGAATACATTACTTTTAAAATGATGTGTATGTTCTTACATGCCTCCTGAGAGGCTTAAAAGACCTTAGTATAAATGAGAACCTGAATTCTGGTACAGATTCGAGGCAATTCAATATGTCAAACAGCCAGGTAAATATGCATTTCAAGGGTAAGGTGAGCAAATATAATTCTACAGAAGATACCAGGGAAAAAAAGGAAGCTTAATTTAGTGTTCCAAGATATTACACAAAGGGAAGATATCTAAACGTGCCTATCTTCAATAATTTCATTAATTTTTGTAAAGATAGTTACATTGCATCCATCTAGCATGTACATGCTGGTACAAAGGTTAATAAATAGAAACTTGATAATTGAAGAATCTTAAGAACAAAACTGAAGAATCTTAAGACCAACATGGGTTTTTTTCTTACTTGTCATTGCACAGAATAATAGTGCAGCTCCCTGCAGGTTTCATCTCCTTGTGAGTCTGTTAGACTTTGGACAATATTATGTACTGATACCATTATATAATGCAAGATGAGTTGCGGTAGCGGTATTCTGCACAATTCTTTCAGGCTTCCCTTGAAAATGAGTGTTCATTCATATTTTTCTCCCTGAAAGTTTTAAAAGTGCTTTATGAAGTAAAAAGGCTCATGGCTGTCAGTTCACCTCTGGCAGGGCCGGCGCCGGTGGGGATGTGAAAGGCAGCAGCTGTGTCGGGCTGCCGCGGTGCTGCAGGGCCTCGAAGCACAGGATGTGAGCTGTCTGGATGAAACATTATGAGAACTTTAGGATCATGTAATATAACCGTTTGAGTCGGAATTAACCTATGGTTGAAGAAAATTGCACAGAACTTAATTTCTCATGAGCGGGATCTCCATTTCAGATGTTCTTTCTACCACTAACGCGTGACAGACTTGTCCTATTGCGTTGAGCTCAGAAAGATGCTATACCTGTGAACATCTCTGGCATCACTACCTTGTCACTTTGCAGACACAGAATGTAGAATCCCTAGAATAACAGGGTAAATCTGGAAAGGAACAAATAATAACCTGGGAACACCAAGACCAAGTGGAAATATTTTTTATAACTCTTATTATCTGTTATTTTCCATTCTAGTTGCCTACTCTCTTACTCATGAAGTCCTATAATACTCAAACTTGAGGACCCGATGAGCAATGCATTACACAGAGGAGGAGATAAAAGTTTAAACAGGGACTTGCTGATTTGTTTCTGTCCATTTATCATGCCACACAGAGTGAGGTGTCACTTCTCATTTACATCTTTGATAACAGCAAAAAAAGTTGTTTAGCAAGCAGTGGTAGAAATGATGCTTGATTTCCTCTGGTCTGTGTCCTCTGTCCTCTCTGCCTGCTGTGAGAATGATGCTCGTTATCCCTTATCCCTCTGATATGCCTCCAGGCAGCAGAAGGCAACACTGCTATATGGTTACTAGAAAATCTCTTTAACATCTAGTTTCTCCCTTTGTCCAAACTAGACCCATTTCAGGGAGCCTTACTGTGCCCTTGGTAGAGCTTGCAAATATTTCTCCAGCAGAATCAAATGAAAACACCAGGCTTGAGGCAGCTGAACACATTTTATGAATTTCAGTTTGGGGTTTCTGTGTTTCTTCCCTTCCTTGAGGTTTTGCATTATTCTAGCTTTCTGACTTTAACTTCAAGGTCGTGTAAACCTCAGTACAGCAAAGCAATCATCTGCTTAATTTTTAAACTATACCTTCAGTCTGACAAAAGCATGTGCTAAAATGAGGCTTTCAGTATTATTAGTAATGTATGTTTTGATTCATCTGTTACTTCAACCTTTTTTTTTTTTTTTAAATTATTGCATATAGGAGAAAAAGATGGAGGAGGATGCTTGTAGAAGTAAAGGACTTCCAGAGATGTAAACAGAGATGCAGAAATTGTACCGTTATAGTTTATAAATATATCTATATCTAAATGTATATTAGTAAACAAAACCAAGAAAATAGTCTTTGCCATATGAAAAGCTTTAATATTTGTCACTTGTACATAAAGTGATCCTTCCTGGCATCTTGATATCTCTAGATATTTAATTTATAGTAGTTCTTTTGTCGGTGATCGTGACAATCATCTGACTACAGGAGAGAGGATAGAAGGAGGGATTTTTTCTTGGTGAGACACTCTTCTGTGTCTCTAAGTATTTATGTGAGTTAATATGCACATGGATAAAAATATAATGTATTGGTCTTTCATAAAGATCCTGAGCTATTCTTCAAAGCCCTGAGAACGTGTCAAATAGGTGGTTTCCTTCAGGCTTCAACTACTGAATGACTAAGGAAAATGCAATATATTTGAGTGTATAAAAAAGCTTCTATTCTGGGTTTACCAATTTGGAATTAATTCCACAACTACGAGTTCTACCTATGAATTACTTTAAATTCCAATAATTCTAAGAGGACAATAATAACAATAATAAAAGGATAAGAATAATCCTTATTATAAGGGATAAGAATAAGGATAAGAATAAAAAGAAGAAAAAAATCACACAATAAATATTTGAATAGGGTTCCTAACACTGGCAGGTTAGGTAGATGGGGAAGAGGTTGGTATCCGGCCTGGAGAAATTGTACGAATGCAACATTTCGGGCTGTGTGCTAGCACAGATCAGTCTTTAAACGTGGTGATGTGCTGACAGGATTGTCATTTTTGATGGGAAAGAATTGAGACAACAGGAAAAACAATAAGACTCTCCAGAGATCTACATGTGTTAGTTTTACTGCAGAAGGTGATAAAACTGCTGGAAGCAAGCAGTCTCCATGCAGAATTATTGCCATACAAACGGCCTGGAAGTGAGACATATTAATTTCAGTAGGTTAATTTTGTCGGTGGTGAAGGGTTTGGCTATTTTTTTTCTTGCAAGGAGGAGGAAAAATTATTAATATTTACCATCAAGAAGACTGTAGTTCTAATTGGTGTTTAGATACGACACGTAAATTACCATCAGAAGATATAGTGTAGATTCGGAGTGTAGATTAGGTGCTTCTGAGAAAAAGCATACAGCTCCTTCAGCATCTGTTAGCAAGAAAGTTTAAACAATCTCACCATTGTGCATGAAGGGTTTTTTTTTTAAAAAAAGAAGCATATGGTACAGAAGAAAGGTATGTGCTTGTTGCCACTTTAGGAAGCTTGGAATCTGATAGCTTAATAGGTAGATGAGTCCATCTGTGTCCATAGTTTTCTATAGTCATGCTTAGGTGATAAAAAGAGATAACTAGGTACAAAAGAGAAACTGGATGGCTCAACAATTGATGAAAAGCTATTAGTTGTGGCTCTGTAGAACATGTTGAAAGCCATTCACACAATCAAGGAATATTTATTTGGGGAAATAATTTTATAGCTAGTTTCAAATTATCAAAAATGACTAGACATTTTGAATTCTTAGCCTGAAATATGTAAAAGAGTACTGTTTTTATTATGTTTTTTTAAAGGTGCATGATGGCATATTTCCTGAAAGTGGTATTTTTTCAAGAGTCTCAACTTCCATAACAGAAGTAAATAGTCATTTAACTCTATAAAAGGAGAAAAAAACCTTATTACTAATGTTTTTCGTTGTATTATTTGTATATTTATTGGTGGCTCAATAGATTTTGTAATATATATATAAGACAAATGTCAAGATTTGATAAGATAAACAGTAGAATAGAGATAGTATAGTGTTTTGTAGCTTGTGAGGAAGTGATTTCTGTACATAAATTATCCAACTATGAGATTTTCTTTCTGTAGGAGTCATAACACAGAAGAGTTTTAAGAATTAAGTGAGAGTGGGTGATGAAGTTAGTCTGCTGTTTGCTTGTTCCTACCAAAATGATGATGCTGAAGATGTGCTGGCTGGAATGTTTGGTGTGTTTATAGCAAAGAGTGGCAAACGTACTGATCCAGGTTGGAATCTGACATCTGATGGTTGATGTGCTGCTGCATAGGAGGAGGATATGTCATGGAGGAAAAATGAAAGTAGCTTGTAATACAAGCAGCTGAAAGGAACATTCAAAGTGATGGGCAGGAGCCTTATGTCTTAGCGCAAACAAGAAAACATTGGTTTTTTTCAAAGCTAGATTCATAAAATTCATAAGTAACTTCCTCAGTGAGAAGATCAGACTCTGGACGAAGGGTAAGGGAGGCAGTTACCTGCCACTAGGATTGTTATCTGGAAAGAAGGTAAAATAAAGCTACAATCTGAGTGTGAACATAGAAAGCATCCAGTGTCAGAGATGACACTCATGCTATACACCTTCATGGTGGTGGTGGTGGTGTTGGTCGCGAGGTTCTTGATGAACAGAGGTGGAGGATTTGGAATAGACAGGAGATGAGGAATTCCAGTTTAGCCACGTTCAGCCTGAACTGTCAGCTTGACACGAGAGCTCTCAGAGGGGCATGAAAAGCCAACTAGCCCTGAGTTTTCAGACAGGAATCTTTATCGGTTGTATTATTGGGTAAGAAACACTTACTGCCATGTCTGTGAGCAAAGGTTACAATGCATAGTATTATTGCTTCCCCTAATTTATTGCACACTTCCCAATTCATCAAAGCACAATTTCCTTCAGCTTGCTGAAGAAACCCCTTGTATTTCTTATTTTTTCATGGAAAAAATTCATTCCCAACTTCATAAACTTTATTTTTAAGAAATTGGGGTTCCAGGTTTCCAATAATGTCCCTTTCCAAAAAAGTAATATTTCATGTTAAACTGATGTGGCAGTACTCAATTGCCTGTAGTCAGCAGCAACCATTTGTCTTTAGTGCTTACTGACATATACCCCAAGAACAGCACAAGATATTGGGAAGTTCTGACTTTCACCATTATAACTGAGACTGCCATTGTAATATCAAGTCAGAGAAACTTTTCCCTGAGGGACAAGCCCAGGCTATCCAGGTTTGGATACGCTCATCTGTGTAGTGATTTAACTACTACATAGGAAGCCTTGGACATGCAAACACCATCATGTATTTTTAAGCCACGTCTCAACTGAATTCAACACACACTCTCTGTTTCATGCTATGAAGGTGTGAGTCTGGTGGGGTAGCCCCAGTATCATTACAGATACTTTTAACTGAAGCAGACACACACAGAACAAGGTTCTGTCTTAGGACTTTTGGATGCCTTGTCAGGATGCAGAAGAAATCTGGAGTCAAGTGCAGTGTAACAAAAAGGCAATAAGGCTTTGCGGGTTGGTCTGAGAAGTCCCTAATGCTGCTATATTTTTTTAATATAAATATGGGTGAAGTTGCCGGAGCTCTGCATTCACTGTGTGTTGCAGGTTTGGAAAATTTACATTGCAAACTCTTAAACTTCACAGTTTTCCAAACATAATTTATTTAGGGTCTGGTTTCCTTGTCAAATATTTTTTGAAAAAAGTTAATTGGTGATTGTAAAGTAATGAAGAGGACAAGTTAGTGACAGAGAGTTACTGAGTTGCCATTTGATAAATGAAGTGTAAGCAAACTCTTTTCATTCCAGAAGAGCCAGATGTTAAGTACTTCATCTGTGGATTAAGAAAATGGGCAACATATACAAGGTCTGGGGCTGTATCTTGCAAAGCAGTGATTTTGAAAGAGTGTCCTGGAGTCTTGAGGAATCAGCTGAACGCGATGGGGCCAATACAGTGCCGTAGCTGAAGGGGTTGATGCAGTCCTTGGGCAGGCAGGCAGGGGAATAGGAAATAAAAGTTTTCTGCTATTCCAGGGCAAACAAAGCTAAACTATTGTTCCAGTTTGGGTGTTCGTGTTTTAGTAAAAACCTCACCAACGGGAGAGGGCTCAAAGATCTAGGAAAAATTGTGAGGGTCTAGAAAATCCCAGCATGGAATTACATGAAGTGCTTTATCTGTGGAGTTTATCAAACTGAAGAAAATGTTGTGTATCCAGTCTTTAAAGACCCACTAATAAGAAAAATCTCATGTTTCAGGGTTTTTCCATCCTAGCATTCAAAGTTATAAGGTTATTCAGGGTGGGATTCCTCTTGCTAGGTCCAAACTTGTGTATCAGAGCACAATGACTAGATTTCCTTTATAGTCAACTGAGAGAAATAAGCACTTCTGGACTGTAATTTATCTCTTGCTAAGATAGATGTTAAGAGGGGACAAATGAACCATGCTGTGGTTCATTTTTGTGGCCTTTTTGTGTACCTTGACACAATGATGTGTGTAGATATTGACATTGCAGAGCTCTAGGTTAGGTGAGAGGAGCCCTTCTCCTAGTACGCAGTTTGACATTTAAGCTAGACAAATTCAAACTAGGAATAAGGCATATATATTTTTAACAACATAACTAAGTGCTGAAATAACTGAACTGATGATTGTGACAGATTGTCCATGAGTGGAAATTTTAAAATTTGGTGCTGGGATGTTTCTGTAAAAGCTATGCTCAAGTTCAACCACAGCTATTGGATCTGGAGAGCTAAGTCGAGAAAATTGTATGGGTTGTGTTATGTAGCTAAGTCAGATTAGATGGTCCTTTCTGTACCTTTCTGTCCCTAAGAGCTATGAATCACACTTTGCCGGTGCTTCATTAAATCAGCATTGCTCTTAAAACTCAGTGGAAAAACCTCTTTTTCAAACCCTTAGAAAATTTGGATCATCATTGCTCTATGCAGTATCTCCATATATTCTTATAAAAATTCATATTACTCTTATATTGTGAATAAAATGGGCTAAATACACCACCTCAATTAGAGTAGTGGAAATAACAAGTTATTTCCATTCTTTGGCTGTCTTTGGCAAATTTCCATTGTGTCAACGTAATTAAGATATATTAATATTAATCTGTAAGTACTGCAACTTTACATAGTGGAAAAATAAAATAAAATGGACCATGAGAACATTTTTCAATATCAGTTTCAATTTTAATACTTTATATTGTTGTGAAAAGTTATAAAAATGTGTTATTATTTTATTACCCCATTAAGAAAACAACGCAGCAACAGATGCTTGTTACCCTGATTTTCTCAGTCTGTTTATGGGGATGTTTTATCAAAATGGGTCTTTTAAAAGTTGTAAAGATGTAATACTCTCCTAAATTAGGTCATAAATGCCTAATGTGGAAAACTAATACATTTTATTATTTTTCAAGTATAGGTTTATGTATATTAAAATATGCAGCTGTTAGGAAGTCTGGAGCGTGTATAACAGAAACATATTGCATTACAAGATGTTAGTGTCTCTCTCTCTGAGTATGTGCATTCTTTATGTATATACCCACACAAGTTTTTGGCATGTAGAAGAGACTTCATTAACATTTTGGCTCAGTATTATTTTCTAATATCATGGATTATTTTTTCTTATGAATAGATGTAGATGCTAAATATACTGGGCACACGCATGTACTTTGTATTTGCCAAAATCTTCTCTTACACAAATTGAGCAAGTGGATCTAAAATGTGCATATAAGCATTAAATTCCATCACAGCAGCAATTGTATGCTGCATTTCTGAAAAATGGTAGATGTTCCTGCACCAGGGGAGGTAACAAGATGATCTCTTAGTTTAAACCTTCTCCTATCTTCCATATGAACCAGCTGGGATGGATTTGTGGTGGCAGAGGAGGGACTCAAACACCTGCTTGTTGCAGGGCGCATGGTGATGCTAGCAAAGCGTTTCACATTTCTCCATGATTTAAAGTGGATAGACCAGGTGTCAAAGATATACTTGCTGAACCTCATACTTCACATCTCCACTGATGAAAGCCTTTAATGGTCACCAAAAAAAAGTGTCTAAATTATACACCAACTGCTGTGGCAATGATGGGAGCGCACCAAATTAATAGGGGCCTGTTTCTGCCCCACACATATCCCCTTCCTTACCAATTTATGTATATGGGAAAATATATGTATATAATTATTTTGTTATAAAGGGGGAACATATTTTTTGTGGCATTTTATTCTAATTATTGAAGCATTATACTACTTTTTTTTTAAAAAAAAAGCAACCAAGCAAGCAGTCTTTATGCCATGTTGAGGCCTTCATGCCTGTGAAGAAGTAATAAATATATGCAAAACTATCTTACTGTCCTTCAAATACTTCTTTCAAAACACTCTTTTTTTCCACAATGCTTACAAAAACCTTGTCAGTAATTAGGTTGTCAGTGTGCTGATATCAGTCATAATGGTGAGCGTGTTTTTCTTTGCACTGCCTTTTAATTTTTCTTCTGTGTGTACCTTCTGCCCTTACATGAAGATTTTTAACATCTGAGGAAGAAATTTTATTTTGTTTAATATTCCTCTTGTACTTTAGAAAGCAGGGTCATGGGCTGTGAGTAGCGGCTCAGCACTGCAGCATTAACATAAATAATTATAAATGTCGTAGAGCAGCAATATAAATGAAGATAAATTAGTCATAGATACTTTTAATAGAAGCAATGTGAAAACTCAGCCTTGAATCAGGAAAGCCAAGCTAATCTCTAATATCTGTAGTTTCGTCTTTGGTGTGTCTCACCAAGATCAAAATTAAATATCAACAATCCTGATCCTGACATGAAGGAAAACTCTTTCTTCTTGCTATGTCTGGTCTCACTGTGTATGATTTCATATAACACTGAGTATGTGGAATCATTGCAGACTTTAGCATTGGAGACCTCAGTCCACACACACGTGCCTTTAACCTCACTTTCAAGCTTTCTGTTTGCAGGAAATGCTGAACTGTGGAACGCCATTTCCTCCATATCCAGAGGAATTTTCCATTTGATGCACTGCAGGCTTGGCTCTGCCTATGAAACCCTTCTTTCTTCTAATCCTTGAGCAGTTGGGTTTCAGTTTTAGTTTGGGTGACATGTGAGTCACACTGCTTCACTCACTTCTGCATCTGAAGTTTCCACAAGTTCAGAGATATCTGGCACAGGGTTTTGCTTTTGGCGTAATTCTTATGCTGGTGATTATTCATCTTCTTTCTTCTTATGTCTATTTTCTGTGAGGGTTAGAAAGTTTGCTACCTTTTCTTACTGGCCATCAAGTATTGATCCTGTTGTGTTGTGGCTGTGTTTATGTTGGCAGATAGAGTTTTTTAGAAAAATCTGCAGCATGATGCCCTCTCTTATCGTGTTCCATTCACTTGTTTGTTTGGGCTAGAGACACTAGGTTGGTGTGGCATGATACTGTCTGCAGGGTGGCTTATCTTCAGGTTTTCAACCTATGTTGGACTTTGTTGTCGCACGTCATGTAGGGTCTTTCCACAGAGAAGCATCTCAAAAAGGAGCTTTGAAGAAAAGAGCCTGGGGGTCCTGGTAGACACCAAGTTGACCGTGTGTCAGGAACCTTCCCTTGTTTAGGGATTGTGTAAATTCAAGTTTTCTGCCTTCTTGTAATTCTCTGGATTCAAGACCTGCACTCAAAAGTTTTTATAGACGTACCCGTTACAGTTAAAATCATGCTGTAACACATTTTCCTCCCTTCTAACCATGTTAGGAATTGCACATGAAGCCTGCATGGCATATAGTTTTAATTAACCTAATTGATCACAGTAGCTGTGCTGCCAACCACCAACGTGTTGATAGGACTTCACCGGAAGCTCAGCTAGTCTGTCATCATCTGGTCTCGAAATGTGGTTAAGATGATCCTCCCCTTTCAGAAATGTAGGTTTTTATGAAGTCTGAAATTCAAGCCAATGTGCAGAAGGCTGAATTTGCTGTCATTTTCTACTTTTCAAGCTTTGCAAATAGGCAGCTTACTGGAGTGTCCTGGATATAATTCACATTAATGAAGTAGATTCTATAAAGGCAGCAAAAAATATACCATGGTTTCATTACCAGGGATCCATGGTGAAGAAATAGTTTAATCGGTCCTTCTGCCAGGGGTTTGTGCTTCAGAAAAGATCAGTCAGGGGTGAGCCTTTACAAAACTGAAAACTTGAGACGTGTTTTTCTGAGGGAGTTTTATAAGAGGTTGTTGTTCCTGGTGGCTAGATATGCCTGTTGCTTCATTACGACCTGATAACATATCTTATGGCCTGCTCCTTGTTGAGGCGTATTTCTTAATTTAGCACTGAGTCAAAGTGTTCATAACATAGGGGAGCAAGACTTGGTAAACAGTTGTTTTATGGCTTCAAGGTTATTTTTTGAGATATCTTCTCTGGAATTAATATTTCAGAAGCAATTTGGTTATCTGCTTGTCGCTTCTTTCTAATGCAAACTAAAAGGCATTAACACTTAGTTGTACATTTCTCTAGGCCCAGCCTTCATTAATAGTATCTTCTCTAGATGCCTTCCCCAGAAAAATAGAAGGAATAATAATAATTCAAAATTTTATCTGAAAGTTATTTTTCTCTGCTGTGCAGCCAGATTAATTTGGGGTCTCTACACGCTACTAATAATGCTGAAAGTGGCATTTTCTGAACTCTGAGGTACATTGCTTATCCTGAGAAGGCACAATATAGCTCGTCGAGAGGAAACACATCCCTAAATTGTGTGGTGTTGAGTCTGCTGAACTGGACCAGACTGCAGGGCCACCCATGTGCTCTTGCTCAACAGCGACCCAGATGGCTACAGCTGTACCAGTTGGCTCGTCTTATAAGAGGGTACTGCTGCGGCTAATTTAAGTGTTCCATATGTTTTAAAAATAATATTTGGGGGTAGGATGCACTTGCAGAGGACGCAGTCCAGTGCCTCAACTTAAATATGCCATTGTGTGGTCTAAGAAAAGCCACAGGGATGGTTCTCTGCATTCTCATTGTACCCTCTGGCTCTATAAATGTCAGGTTTTTTACATCCATGAAAGAAAGGTGTATGCTTTTCTGACCTGTTCACTTCCCAGTTTGTAAGGTGTGCAAATTCAGAGCAGTTAAACTTTGGGAATTTAATTTCTCCTGTTTGTGGAGAGAGATCTGTGCACTCTTGTTTTCATCCTGAAAACTCCTATCTTTAAGATGCAGTAAGTTGGGAGGGTTGCTTGCATGGCAAGTCTCTCTTTAAGAATATTGCATACTGAACTTTGCAGTCATTATAAAAAAGGAACTACAGTTTCAGGAGTTTCAGTTAACAGTCTGATTTGTTGACAACTGGCTCAATATTTAAAGGAAGCCAGTTATAATTTATCAGTTGATGAAAATGTTCATGATTAGCCACTCTTTTTTTTTTTTTTTTTTTTTTTCAGAAAGCTCAACTTTAGATGGCTAACATGGTTAAAATAACATACATAATCAAATAAATTGTGGAGTTTTATACCGTGAAACTAAAAGAAATTCGTATTTTCCAAAACAATGAGTTTGGAATTCATCTTGCCAGATGCAGACATATAGGAGAAGGCACTTTCAGAGATGTATGTCCTTCTAAACAGCTTATTTCTCAGCACTGACAATAAATGGAGGGGGGGGTGACAAGCTAACACATCTAAAATTGAAAAAGTTAATTGAGACAAATGCACCTTAAATAAGCAGTAAAGATTTTGGGACGTCTTAATTCATATAGAAGGTGATGTTAGACAGCACTGTAATGAGTTAATGATAGGATTATAAGATACAGTACAAATTATGATTGTTTTATTAGACCTAAAATATTAATAAATAATGCAATTTTTTTATTCAGAATACTAGTTTCAGATTTTTGTTGCATATCTCAGTACTGCTAGTCATCTTAAAAGTGGGTTTGATACCCATTATGCCTCTGAATTTCCTTAACAGTTACATAATCACATTTTATTAATTATGTAAATATATTTTCTTTCTGTTCTCAGTGAACAAATACAGATTAAAAAACAAAGGGTAAGAGAAGGGCTGGAATTTGCTATACCAAAATATTCTTAGATTTATTAATAACCTAAGATAAATAATAACATACCTTCTCTCTCTTTCAATTGTACCTGTGAGAGATCTTGCTTATTAACAATAATTAGGAAAAAATATTTTAAGACAGAAGTTTTTTTTTCTGCTAGGTTTTTCCATCTTATGTTAATAGTAAGTATTTGAAAACTTTACACGGAATATTTAATGTTTCTAAGTACACTGCATGATTTTTTAAAGTTGTTTAACTTTTATTTCAGAGCAGCAGAAGTTCGATGCAATGTTATTACATCCTATCCCTTTAAACAAGTTATGTGTCAAGAATTAGACCAAGGAAGAACTGCATTTTTATCTATGCTTAGTAGGAATCAGATTCAATATTACAAATAGATGAGTATTTACTTGAGAGATAAATACCCAAATATAGAAAAACACAGGACACAGAAGTTTAAAGTAATTGACGGATTTCAAAATTCATTACACTGTTGGAGATTTCTGTCATATTTTTTCATATTTGTTAAAATCACACCCCAAAGCTCCTAACTGGACGTTGAAATCGCATTGAGGTAGGCAGTGTATGAAAGCAAGTTTCATTTTAGATGTATGAAGTAGATTAAAATGAGAAATATTTATTTGGAGCTGCCAAGGACAGTGATGGGGAGGCAAGATCAGGCAGAAGAGATGAGAGAGCAGGCTAAAGGCAGATGTAAGCACTATTGGTGCACAGCATTAACTCAAGCCAACACAGAAATTACCTAAAAAATAACAGAGAAGATAAATGGATGGTGGCTGGGTAACTGTAGGTCCCAGAGAGAAGGACTGAAGAAGCAGGTCTCTTAAAGGGTGATCCTAAAGGGACGATGAGAAGTGGAAGGTGAAGGGGGAGAGGATAGTCATGACTCCTGAAGGGAGCTGTGGTTTTAAGGATAGACAACTGACCGTATCCAAAGCAGCTAAATAAACCAAAACGAGTAGGCTACAAGTGCCCCCATTAGTTTTGATCATGAAACATCTTGGTGAAGGTGTTTGGGAGTTGTAGAGGTGGCAGCTATTAAACTAAATGAAATTTCTGATAGAATTGAACACTTAGGTTTGTTGCTAATGGGCTGTAGTCATGTGAATAAGGCTTACTAAATACAGAGCCATAACTGTTCTTATTTATATGCATAATATAAATTTCACATTGTATAATAGCTGTAAGACAATCCAGAGCAGTTCCGGGGGATTATTGCACATCTCGGGTAGTTTAAGTCATCCAGCCTTTTGGCTTCATGCCTTAAAACACTACCAGAGACATGTTATAATCGTCCAGAAATTCACTGCCTGTTGCGAATTACAGCTTAAACCAAGAGATTCAGTACATTACACACATACCCAAAATATACAATTTAACCAGGTAATGTGATGTGCCTATTAAAAAAAAAAAAAAAAAAAAAGCAAAACCAAATTTAAATTTGGAGAAGTTCAGTATGCTCTTCCACAAGCTGAAGAGAGAATTTACCTACCCATCCAGAATGGGTCCAGAAAGTCCTTGCTAGTTTGCAACGCCATTTGCTTCTGTGTTGAATGATCCCATTATCGTCATCCTTGACCTTTCTCTCTTTTGCCTTCTTTTTGGCTTTGGTTATTTGGGCTCTGCATTGGATCCCTCAAGAGCCCCATGTGCTTTGAGACACTCAAATATGGGATGTAATTATAGCAATGAAGTGTAAAGAATGTCACAAGTAGCATTCAAGAATGAACAGAGAAAATGGAAAGAGAACTAGTTAATGACTATAACTCTAGAACAATCACTGTTGTTACACTTCCCAGAAGGGGTTTTACTATAGCAGAACTATATCTGATATAAGTGTTCATATAAATACCTGTATTAAACTGTCTCAGTGATAGGATTAAATGCCATTATTAATTTATTTTCCTGTCTTCCCTTACATGAGAGATGAAAGAGGAGATCCCTGTTTACCTTCTTTCTACCTTTTTCTGCTATCCCTCCACCCTGAGCTCTGCCATCCTGTTTTCTCTCTCATCCCGATGAACAGATTTCTCAGCCTAATGTTTTTATTGATCCTGTCTTTATCAGCCCTATGATATTTTGCCCTGAATAATCAAGCAAAGCCTTCCCAACAAGAAAGGGTTAAGGAGTCGCCAGCAGCCAGGCACACCTTATGTTGTTTCTTTTTCCCCAACCACCTTGTTTTTGTCAGATAAAATTGCAAGCAAAAAGCAAATTACAATGTTTTCTGATATTAGCTGTAATATTATGTCTTCTTCCTTGTAGGCAATTTAGCTCAAGCTGGCGGGCTGCCCATTCTAATGCGCAAGGACACTGCTTTTCTGGGAGGCTGTGTCAGATAAAGCAGTTGGGTTTTCTGAAAGTGGAGGCTTTTTTTTTTCCCCTCTCGTTAGTGGAAAGAGACCTTATCAGCACATAAACACAGCCTGCATGGCAACACAAAGATACCTGTTTTGCCTCATATTCGACTTCCTCAACAAAGCATATTTCTCCTGTGGATATTAAAATAATAGCTTTTAAGTTAGAAAGCACGCTAGCTTGCACTGCAATTATTAACTGCTCAATTAGGACACTTTCCCAGCTATCTGGGCTGAGGTTTTCAGAGGAGCCCAGGGAGTTGACTGCATAAAGCTATGTCTGTACCAGGAGATTAACTGTGTCTGTGCTCTCTGACACTGAGGCTAACAAGCATGGAATGGCCCATGTCCATACTATTCCATTTCCTTATCCTCCAAAATAGGGTGGCCGTCTCCAAACCACCTCCTGAGAAGGGTTTCTGGCCTCTGCATATCTCCAAGCTGTGTCCTGGAATTGTGGAATGGTAGTTGCTCCATGCCAAGAGCATTCCTGGGGCTCGTTGAACAAAGTCAGAGTTTTTTTTTGAGAGTCCAGGAATACTCCCTGAGACTGTTTTAACCTGAGGTCAAGTCTTAGTGTCGTTGGTTGCTCAAAAGCTGAAGTTGTAAAGCCTGTCCCTCAGAGCAGTCCCATGTGCAGTCTTCATGGTGTTATCACATGCTGTTTAATCTGAGAAAAAAAGGGTCCCTTCCACTCCGTAAGTTCATGTGGTCAATTGTGGTTTATAAATAAGTCATTCTTAAACATTAATAAAGTAGAGAAAATGCAGTCATTATTAAGAACTGCAGAACTCTGTCACGTTAGATCCCCTTCAACAGTGTTCAGCATCTGATGCATTATTTAATAGGATGTTTATTAATAATAGAAAGAATAAGAAGAATCTCGTAGTACAAGGTTGCCTAGTCTTACCGCACGCCGCAGCTATCTCTAGCGCTGAGATCCAGGTTGTACAAACTATAGATGATGATGATGATGTTGTCATCAACTTGCTGTTGACAAGTAGAATACAAATATTTTTTTCCCCATTTTTCTTTCCTGTGAGAAAATCCTTTATCTTCTTTAATGCCATTGGGAGGACTGATGTTAAACCATGCTCTGATCAATCCCTGAATAGCTGTAACTGGTATTCTTGTCTACCCCAACATGGTCTGTATGTTTGCTATATGCTCTTGATCATCAGGGACCTGCTTCAGAGCTTCTGTTGGTGTTCAGTTCAGGCACTGGATAGCTGTTGTATGGACTGGTAATGTTTTCACACAATCCTTCTGTGTTCTGTATACATCTAATGAAGTCATAGCACTTGCTGTGTGACATCAAAGCCTGTTGCTACGAGAATGAGCGTAATCTAGCAAACAATGGTCACATTGTGTGTGTAAGCAGTGAAAAGAGAAGGCAAGTTAAAAAGTAGAACCTTTTTTATTTACACAGCAATGTTTTAATAACCAGCAAATTTTTGGAAAAGGGCTGGAAAAATAGTAAAAAGATAAATGTACTTATGTTTCAATGTTGTGATTTTTTTTTTTAACAAGTAAAAATGTTCATTTCTATGTATTAAAATAAAAAATACCCTTGAATTTCAGGCAGGATCCTGAGAGAGCGATTGGCATTCCCAATCAATGCTTGCTGGGATATTTTCTTTTCTTCCCCCCCCCGCCCCCAATCCTTCTGTGGTACTATTAATGCTAACCTCCTTAGCTGCACACTTGGAACAGCCTGGTGCGATAGCTTTACTACAAAGGGCTTCTGTGTATTCCAGGAGTCAGGATATAGCACTCTTCTGACAGAAAATGCCCTGTAATGAAAGTGAAGCTTAGACATTATTTATTCCAAATACAGGATCTTTCCATCTGCAAGTTTATAGAGGCTGAGAAATTGTTGAATTTGGAGATTTGCAAATACAAATTACAAGCTCAACTCTGAAAATATTCCCTCCTGGAAAACAAATCCTATTCCCTCTTTTGAGCATTATCCTTAGGCAGCGTTGGATCGGTACAGAAGGTACCATTTCTAAGGTGGACAGCTTTGCTCATAAAGACACGGCACCACCCTCTCCTGGAACCAAGCAACTAAAACATTTTTGATCCCGTGCTCCGGTACCTGGAGAGAACAGACTGTCACTTGTGTTGAATTACGTGGAATATTTTTTGTGTCTCTTAACCAGGTCCACTTTTTAGGCTGCAGCAGGTTAAAGTTAGAGCTGTGCAAACTTTGAGAAGCCTACATCCAAATTAGGGCTGGCTCGCTTCCAGAAATGGCTGGAGCTGGCAAATTTAAATCATTTTCAAGTTGGAGCTGGTTTTTTCTGGGTTTTATGTCATCACTTATGAGTTAAAACTGAGGAAAAACCTGGTTGTAACTGATTTAACCTCTTTTTGCCTCCTGCCTTGGTCTGGAGTCTTTTTTCCATATGTGTGACTTATTTTTTGAGAACTAACCACTGATGGGATTATACAGCGTGTCGAGTCTCTGGAATTGCCCATCTAATAACGCGTGGGATTTTAAAGCTTTTATTTTAAACCTTTATAAAGCATCAATGGCTGAAGTATCTAGAAGAAAGTGATTCTTAAAACATTTTCTATAAAATTTTTTTTTCACTTTATGTTTGTATGCAATTCAAATGTTAAATGACAATTTTAAAATTGACTGGCATTACCAAAATTCTGGGAAGTTTCATGCTTTTGGCTTAAGACTGGTAGTAAGTTAAAATTTTCTTAGCACTTACATTTTCTGAATTATTCCTGTGGTGGAGAGTTTATATATGTAATGAGTTTACAGGTGAACTCCCTCCAAAGCCCCAGATCAGTGCCTAACTTGTATGCATGTGGATGGTTATTATGAGCTGATCTGGGAGGCTCTGAAGAAGGGGGCCATGACCATATCACGGGAATCTGAGGAAACAGTTTACTTCAGTAATATACAGGTGCCTGGTTAGGACCTGACCTTTTGAAGAGCTGTCCAAACATTTACTCACTCTTACAACACCCTCATGAAGTAGAGGATAAATATTATCTCAATTTTATGGAACAAGAAGGTGAGCACCAAGAAAGTCTGGATTAAAACTCAGGAATTTGTGGCATGCAGTTGCTTGTTTAATCCATTAGACCGTGGTGTTTGGTTTGTCAATAGTCCCATGCTTTATAAGCTAGACAAAACCTTTAAAATACCAATTAGTTTGGATAGGCAGGAGTTCAGTTCTCTTTGCGTAAAACAGAGATGAAGCCATTTCACGTCATCATCATCATCATAGCCAAACTTGGTGAATTTGTTTCATATTTGTATTAAAGTGAGGATTGCTCTTGAAGGTTGTAGTGTATCAAACAAATTCCTTCTTCTGGAAGAAGGCAAGCTCAGAAAAAGTGATGATATTTCCATGTTAACTGAAGTAGGTCATCACTTTAGCTTTAATTTACCAAAGCACATCATTGGGGAACCAATGCTGTGCATGTAATTATCTTGGTGAACGTTTCTATCGTGTTTGCACACAATGAGTTTGCATTTGTTTTATGCAAAACAGAATTTATAAAGCATTTCTATCATTTATGGCAAGTCCTTGTGATGCTTTTTGTTGCCCATCAGTTAAAGCAAGGCTGAAAAGCACTGTAGAAATGACAAAGGCTACCACCATCATCTCTTCCAAACTGCAGTGGAACTGAAATGATACAGGACAAGAGGGCAAATGTTGAGAACTGGAAAAATAGAAAAACAGAGCAGCATGAAATGTCAAACCACATTTTTAAGGCGCTTTTTACTATATTTCCATAAATGCATGAGGGAATTATGTTGCAAATACTTGAAACTGTTTATTTTCATTTTTGGCTTGATTTTCTAGCATTGAAAAAACCATGTCTAATGATCTTGAGCATTCTTAAAGAAAAAAATTATATTTTACATAATGGTTTGCATGTGTGAGTTCCCTCTGGCAGGAGCACTATAATTAGCCTGTCGTCTCCCAGAGAAGAGACTATCTGTCTTAAGGATGCAACAGTGAGTCTTGGCTGCTAGAGCTAAGAGCAGAACATTGTGATTTTGTTAAAAGATAAACATTATCCCTTTTCACTTATTCATCTTTCTCCTCTTCCTGCTTATTTGGCTCAAAGCTAGCCTGGAGAAGCAAAGACAGCTGAGTACAAACAGTTTTCTTCCTTCCTCATTCAGCAAGCCATGGCGAAAGATCTTGGCTTCTTGACATCAATAACTTTGCTTCAACTCAACTTGGAACTGTTTGGGCAGCCTTTCAAAAATAAAAAGGTACAATAAAAGGGGACTGAACTTCCTGTTTTAGTCATAAAGTAGCAGATTCAGCTAGGCACACTTTCCTTTGGGATTGTCCATATACTGC
This sequence comes from Tringa tobata, assembly GCA_033628505.1. NCBI lineage: Eukaryota > Metazoa > Chordata > Aves > Charadriiformes > Scolopacidae > Tringa > Tringa tobata. The sequence goes on along the minus strand of JAHREE010000422.1, from coordinate 1,603,042 downwards.
CCGGGAGAGTCAAGGATGTGGAATATTATTCCTTTGCACAACTTTATTGTAGCTATTAAAAGACAATCAACCAGAATAGGGTGGTGGCAGACAGTGTTGTGTGTTTCAGTCTTTTGCGGTCTTGTTACTAAAGGAGAGTAATTTTGGTAGAAAGGCTTTGCTGCTTTTGGGTAGCCATGTGTGTCCTTGATCAGAGGAGGGGGAAGGAGAGAAGGAAAACTCAAAACCACCACAGAGTCAGAAAAATGTAACTGGTTTGAGCTGGCATAGCAGTGCTGGTGTGTGTTAACTCTTGGTATTATCATGCCTGAGGTTTCGTTTCCAGCATCGACAAAGAAAGCTGTAACGCAGGAGATGATCACACGTGGCGCCTTTCCAGGCCCAACTGGTTACATTAGCAGGGACTGGGTAAGAAGGTGAGGTTTCCAGTGGGGACAGGAGAATATTGAATTTCATTTTGAAGACTGTCATGTACATGTGCCAGTCCATCAGAGAATGTGTTGATACGCTGGTGAAAACTAACTGCAGTGGCAATAACATCTCTCCATGGATAATGATACATGGACCAGGTTCCTTGAAGGTACCCATCATCAAATTCTTCGACTTGTGCCATGTCTGTTTATTCTTGATCTTGCTTTGTGATCCTTCTGCTGTTGCTCTCCTGCTGCCCCTCTTCTCCTCTGTTGTGCCATTTGTCTGAACAGTATAATTTTCTTTCCTTATTCCTCACAACCTTTCCCTCTCCACCCCTCTGCTTTCCTGATACTTTCCTTTGCCAAATAGTCAGAGATTTTCTCAATTCTGAGTTCCTATGTAAGCTGTAATTTTATTCTATTATGAGTGAGCACTGCTACTGCAGGCCTGGAACTGATTACTGTTTGCATATATCCAGCATCACCAGCCAAAGAGTCAAAGACCAAAGAGACTTCTCGGAACCTTACAAGGTTTTCAAAATCACCTTGTTATTCTTTTCAGATTCCCCCTTTTGCTGGGAATTTCTTTTTTTCTTTCAGTTGTATCTGGAATTCAAAGACCAAGTTTATCTTTTGAAACGTTCTTGTAGATACTGCTTATCTTCCCAAACAGCCCAAAACCTAAAATCTCATTTTAAATTAGCCCCTATTTCCAGTCTTGGACATCCCAAAAAGTCATTGCTTAGATCACCATGAACTCTGTCTGCTCTTTTCTGCAATGTATTTCAGGCTTCTGGATTGACAGACCTTTGCTGGGAGGCTAAGAGCAAAGCGTTTGTGTGTTTTATGTTGGTACTTGGCCTTGGTTGGAACAAATATTTTCATTGTTTTTCTAATATTTCAGTACTTTATTTCTTCATCCCAGAAAGGAGAAATCACAGAAATAAAAGAAATAAAAAATAAATCAATCCCTTGGAAAGCTGAAAATATTACAAGCAAAAAGAGGAGGATATTTCACTTTTATGAAAAAACTAAAAAGAGGGTTGTGCATGCTGAAATGTTTAGATTTTCTCTTTATAAAAGTTATGTGCTACGATTGTGTTCTGAAAAGATGGGATAATTAGGAATTGTGATATAGAAGAGGTCATACTGGCCAATCTGATAGCTCTTCTGCCTTTCAGCTCTTGGAAGTGAATACTTACAGGAAATACGATTTGAAAGATGGAGAAAATCATGATGAACTAAGACTGAAATAGTTCTTAGTTCTGTGTTAGTCACTTCCCTAAAGAGCTCTGTAATAAATCTTGGTTTGCCATGATCTCCCATGTATTGACCTTTGTACTCTCCAGGAAGTTTCCTCTACCAAAAAAAAATAATATTTTGAAGTGACCATTGATCTAGACATCTTCTTGCTGCTCTTTGCTCATTTCTTGGTAGTTCTGTCCCACGCAGAAACACTTATTTCTGAGAATGGCATTGTTGGTCTGGCAGCCACAAAAAAACAACTTTCTTAAGTGGTCTTGTGTGGAATTGCATGTCTCATTTTAAGTCTCCTTTAACATAAAATGCTTAATTGACCTATATCTCTGGACTGGGTAAATGGATGCAAGTTTTGAAGATCTATTCCTATTCTTCTTCCCTTGGATATAGTAAAGGTCATTGACTGGAAAAAAGAATTAAACCAGCTATCCTAGCTGTCTCTAAAATTTTGTGGAATACCTATTTCTGAATCTTGAATGCTGTTATTTATTTGGTCAGATTTGTTGTCCTTTTTCCGTGTCAGTGTCTCCCTTATCTTTTCCTGGCAGTTCTCCTAGAACCCCTTTGTTTCCGAGTTGTTTTTTTCAGGATGAGCCAGGTGAATTAATCTACAGTATTTGTTATTTACTAAATGTAAGGATACCACTGAGAAAAAGGAACTCTCTTGTCTGTATTACCTTCTGATCATTGCCATTGTTCTTTGGATTATGGATTAATACCCGCTATTGTTCAACTAAATTAATTCCTCCAATTACTGCTCTCCTGAAATGATTTGCTAAATCTTGATTTTCTATTCTCTGCTGCTGCTGGCACGAGGTTTTTTAAAGTCAGGAGGAATTAGGCTGTGACTGTCTTGCCAGCAGTGCAAATAGGAGCAGATGTGTAAAAGACAAATGGTTGGTGCTGACCCGACATGCCCGTGATGAGCATTTCGGTGGGGTTTACTTTAGCTCTAGCACTAGGTCTAGTCTGGCCCCGTTGACTGAATGCCTGTTAGTGGTTGGAGTGCATCTTTTGATTTGGTTTTATCCAAAAAGAGTCCAGTTAAGTGTGCTCTGAAATTATGCCACGGTGCAAACCCATGTGCAGTAAGTGGGGATGAATAGGAGATTTGTTTCAAAACCACACCCCTGATCCAATCGAAAATGCTTCCATAGATGTATCCTTTTGTACCTGACTCAGACATCTCTGTAAATCCAGTAATGGGCTTATCTGGATCAACCAGTGCTTAAATATTTCTGTGCATGTGGCCAAAAGGCTTCTTAACATCGCGATTGGACATGTTCTTTTCACATTAATGTTACCATTATTGTGGAGACAGTCATAATTGCTGTTCTTATAACTTGTATTTATGTAGAAAAGTAATACCAGAGAAATTCAAGTTAGAAATAAGGCACAAGGAAATTTACAGTGGAACAAACTACCAAATGAACTTCTACATTGTCTAGTTCTTGATGACTCCAAATGGAGGTCAAATGAATTTCTGGAAAATATGCTTTTGTTAAACTGGTTACTGGCCCAAAATAGGGGCAACTGGCTGAAATTCTGTGGTCTGTGGTGCGCAGGAGGTCAGAGTAGATGATCTAATTTTCCCTTCTGGCTTTAAACTGTACGAAAGTGAGCAATCCCCCTCATTACCCAACACTTCTGGCCATTGAAAAATGCGGGATCAAGCTGTCAGTTACCAGTAAAGAACATTTGCTATTCTGCCATCAAATCAAGAAATTAATTTTAGGATATCACATAACAGCATCGTTGTATCCTGGTTTATGATGCAAAGAGCTTTGTGTAAGCAAGGAGAAAAAAACCCACTGCCTATAGCATGATTTAGATTAGGGCAACTGTGTGTTGTAAACTTAGCCTTTGGTATTGCTGATCACAATTCAGATTCAAAATCAGAGCTGAAATGGGACTTCATTTTAGAGTTTCAGTGCCAGGAAGGTTAACGGGTTATTGACAGCTTTAGGAATGAAATGTCAGGGAGGAAATTAGAGCAAACACGTCTCCTGAGCCAGCACACAGCATGGCTGGTTTTAATAGACCCGGCAGATCTTCTGTAGTAACGCCCCCATTAATAGTGCAGTTACCACTGTTTCCAGATGGCGTGATCATAAACGCACAGAACTTTTGCAGGGACCTATAATTTATCCTGATCCCTTCCTCCTCTGGATTCACCCAGGAGGAAGACAAGTGGTACCACAGCCCACCCCAACTGTTTTCTTTTTTTTTTTTTTTTTTTTCTGCCAGGAAGTGTGGGGTGGGGGCAGGATTACATCTGGGGGTCCGTGGAGCCCACCAACAGAGACTGCTCCGAGTCTCTCTTGAATGAGAACATCCACTGCTGTTCTCAGCCACTTCCTTCTCACTTCACTCTTTCACTTGTACTGGGCTGGTCCATGCCCCTTATTAGAAGATCCTTTGCATCCATTTTAGACCCTCAGTCTCACTCTCTTTTTTTTTTCTTTTCTTCTTTAAATCAAAAATTTATTAACTAAGTAGACATCTGTTCTCAATGAGTTTCACCCAATCCCTGCAAAATCATCATTACAGATAAAACCTTGGAAAATTAGGAAATGGGAGATGTTTTTAACTGTATTCTCAACAAAGCGTATTCCTTGAAAAATTGATAAACTGCTCTAATCTTCACAGAAGGTATTGGTTTGAACACATTTGAGAAGTAGAAAGGTGAGGATTGTCTCCTAAAGAAGAAAACTGCAGCAAAAATACATTTTTCTCTTCCTATCTACTAGTACAAAGATGCAGCACTGTGAAAAAGCGTGTCTCAAAATATACTGAAATGATACAATGTTCTTTTCAGAAATCTCAGATCTTACTGTTTCTAGGAAGTAGGAGGTACAGGTGGCAATTTAAAAAATATATCCTCGTTGTAAATGCATTAAGAAATTTTACACTTCTCAATTTACATCCCTGGGTTACCTAAGCAAGTGTGTATGTCAAAAAAAGGTATCTACTTTTGGCCTTTAGTTGTGGAAAAAGGAACAACATGCATTACCAGTGTACTTCTTTGCCATGTCTGTCTTACACATTTTGGAGGAAGGAGTGGGAAAAGAAAGAAGGATCCAGCTTCTACTGAGCTCTGTTTGGTTTTGAAAACCAAAAGCCAACTCTGGCGCCTTAAATCTTGTTTTCATCAAGAAGATGGTAATTCTAAATAGTTAGCTGAATTTTGGTTAGTATAGCAGCAGGTCTCTTCATATCTTGCTTTTTGGTATTTGTAAGTAAATACACATGATTTATAGAATATTTTATTTCAGTTATTTTGACTTTGCCTTTCACCTCTTTGACCTAGAAAATCTAGAGTGCTTTAATAACCAGTGTCCTTGTTAGAAACGTATTATGTGGCTCTTTTTGGAAAGGCAAGTTGAGTATGTGGCATAGTGTAAGGAATTTTGATGTAATTTGTTTAGAAAGGCCGTTGCCTTACAAACCTTTTCTGAACAGGCTACATGGTAACTGAGAAATTGGAAGTCTCGGAACTGGACTGGATAATGGACAATGGATGCTTTCACTTGTGTTGCCTGTTCAAATCCAATCTGTCAAAGATTGAAAATTGTTCCCTTTTTATACTGGGCAAGTGGCCTGTGAGTAATTAGTTGGTTGACTCTGCCTAGTGCCCGATTAAAATTTGCCCACAAGACAAAAATGCCACCCCCCTTTGGCACCCTGGCTGGTCGCTTCAAAAGCCAAAGCTGAATCAGCAACAGCCCTTGCTATATTCTCTTCCAGTTCAGGACCAAGCTGTTCTCTTTTCCAGTGTGGACATGCTTATATTTTGTTGTCCCCAGTTTTGTTCTCTGTGACACCTGTCAGAAGAACAACACGTAAGATAGCAAAAAAGGGTTGTTTCCAAGGGAAAGTGTTTTCCTTCGGAATGGATGAATTTCATTCCCCAGCAGAGGGCCAGGATCAATGGTTGACCCCATCAACAACTCCCCTTAAGGAATAAATGTTGCCCCAAAACAACCTCTGCTCCACAGTATCTCTGCATTTGCTAAGAGCTATGTGAGACTTTGCCATGCATTTTCAGTTGACTCATGCCCAGCTAAAGACAAAGGGAGGAAATATTACAGCAATTAAGTGACAGCAATTTATCAAGGAAAAATTGAAGTTTGCTAGAAATGACAGCTTGTGAGTTCATCCAGTCTCAGAGCAGGGCAGACTTGGGGCCACCGTTTGCAGGGCAGAAGTGCCCGCCTTTCACAGGGGGAACATTTCCACAAAGGTGAAGTGGTTTTGGGCAATTTCTTCAATGGACTAGGAAAAAACATGCTTTTATTAGACACAATGGTGTCATGCACCCTTTTTTTTTTTTTCCCCTCACCCTCTTTCTTCATGCTTTGTTTGTATTTCATATCCAAGACTGAACTTAAGCTTGTAGGAAATATGAAAACTCCCTCAGGCTTTTGAGGGCTCTATGCCCTGGGTGCCAACTGCTGGCTACTCCAAACTGGCATTTACGATCCTCCTCCTATACACAAACACTGAATTTCTCTTCCATGCCCAGTGTCCCCTTTGGTATTGGCAAAACTCTTCTGTCCTACAACTATTTTAAGTAGTAGATCCATTTTCTGTAGTTTCTGCAACAACTGCTAATGCAGTCCAATAGAGCCCAAAACTGGCTGGGAGAGGATGAAGTACCTTTTGCATGGAATTATATCAAGACAGAAGCCCCTCACTTCTTTACAGAGGAGATGATGTCATTAAGAGACAAGAACCTGCAGAAGTAAGGTTGGAAAGAAAAACAGCACAGAGAGAGAGAGATGTTGGGCAAAAGTAAGTGAGAGCAATGACTTATGGGAAAACAGGCTGAGAAGCAAGGGGGGGGTAAGCTGTATTGAGAAGCAGAGATAAATAGAAGGAAAGATTTCATTAAGGTTAAAGAGAATAGAGTTGGTAATAAAGAATTAGAAAAAATGCTGCCATGAGGAACAGAAAAAGATGAACAGGAAAAACATGTTGAAAGAAGAAAATTAAAAGATTCCCTGTTATTGGGGAATATCTTGTATATTCTAAGAAATTAGTCAATGGTGGTGCACATTTTAGAAAACTGAGAAGGAAATAAGAACAAAAAGAAATAATAGAACAAAAAGAAAACAATAAGAACAAAGAAAGAAGAAAAGTTTAAATAGATTATCATTTAAGGTTTATTTCTGAGCCCACTTAAAGTTTTAGCCACATAGCTCCTGGTGAAAAAGCCAGGACTGAAATAGCTAAGATCTCAACATTAGAGTTTATTTTATGGAAATGTTAGAGATTATATTGCTATTATGCCGTAATATAAAATAACTAATGGCAAAATATACAAACTGGTATCCATATATGTTACAATATTGGCTAGAAGGAAGAAATGTGATGGCCGAATTACAAATTAAATATAGACTGACATACGTGTTTCCATGCCTTGTTTAAAATGAAAGGTGTACAGAAATAGGCAAAAAACATATTTTTTTAAACACAAATTATGTGTTTATTTGGGTTCTTTTTTATCCTGAAGTTTACTGCTTTTGAGATAAGACAATTATGTGTTTTGGGAAAGGAGTGGCTGAGATGAGGAAATGCCTCCGTTACCCATTGAACTTTTAGAAAGTCACACCTGCATTCAAGACTCAAGTGTTAGAAAAGCTCTGGCATCCAAAAACAGTATCAAGATTTATGAAAGGACAAAACATCCTGAGTACACAAATGGTGGTGAATTTTTTTGAACCAGGCTGTAAGCATGACAAAATGGTGCTTTGGAGCTCTAAGATCTTTTGAAGATGTGATTCCCGTTACAGGTGCTGAGCATTTGGAAATACAACTCTGCTCTCTTAAAAGTCCAGCTGTGCTTCTAAGTCCATTTCAATTACAGCTGTTATTATCTGTGGGTACAAGCAACAGAAAATATGGGCAACAGGTCAGTTCTTCACTCAGATATTCTCTCTTACAAAAATGTATATTACTATGTACCAATGTCTAAAAAAATAGGTCTTAAAACCCATTGACGTACCTCATATTCTTCTACCCTTAAAATCATGATCTTGTGTGAGAATTTTCTTTCCCATCCATAAGGATTTGAGGGATGTGATGTTGAACCCACCAGCTGATGCAGCATGATAATCTGCAGTAATGTCTACTAATTTAATCTATTTTTTTCCATTTCATCATTTTAGCATCTGAAGCCTTGTCTGGCTTCTCTTGACGGCTTACCCCAGAGTTTTTGTGCAGCACACTGGTGAAATGGGAAGCTGAAAAGTCAAAATCCTCACCATAAATGGGCTACAATGGGGCATATCCCTGCCCTGTACAATGAAAATCAGCTTGTTCATTTACAGTACGTGCTGATGGAGGCTTCTGTGCAGTATCATTTACAGCCGTGTTGTCTTTGTAGATGCCTCTACGATGTGAGAACACTGATGAGTGGAGGGGGAAGGGTCTGACCTTCCACTTACCATATGGAAAACATCTGTAACGGGCAACACAACTCTCTCTAAAGAAATGTGTTGCTGTTTCATAGTTTCTTCAAAGTGCTACACAGACAAAAGGTATCAACTTGAATTTTTACCAGGGTTTACTGTCCTAGCCTCGAGAGCCGTTTACCGTAATACCAAAGTATTCTTTTAAACGAGACAGGCAGTAACGTATTACACTGTCTCACACAGAAAGAATGTAACATCAACTGGAAAAGTATAGAGTAGCCAAAGTGCTCCAAAAATAAAACAAAAGAAAGAATATCATGCCCTTTTATTGTGGCCCCTTAACTCTAGTCCTCAGAGAACAGCACTGATTGATGTCGGTGATGCAACCTAAAAATTAATGTCAATTACCCAAAACAAAATGCACATAAGTGACGTTAAAGAGTCTGATTTCAGTCCACAAAAGCCAGGAAATTCAGAGCTACTGGAGAGCCGAAAACCTGGATTTGACATTCCCATCTTACCAACAGCCATTCTGCTGGGGGGAAGAGGGGAAACAAAGAAAAAGGGAGTTACACCATCACAATAAATAATGTGACTGAGACAACACGCTCTCCCTTTGCTGAAGCCGGGATCCACTGGGTCCCATTAGCTTTAAGACCAGGAACTGCAATGTGTTCTAGGTTTGGGGCTCAGTAACTCCCCTACAACCTTTCTGCTTTATTTTTTTTTTTTAATATAAACTCTTTTATTGCTTTAGTAACAATAACTTTTTATGAGACCTAACTAACTCTTCATTTACGGCAATTATTTACTGCTCTTGTATTTCCAGCCATCGGAAGTGGGGGTGTTGCTGTCAGCATGATTAGCGCATGTTGTGTATTTGATGCAATAATCGTGCATCCGAACAGGATCGACCCCGCACTCTTTGATAAATGAACATGCAGTAATCGAGCTGTTCTGGTGTCAGCATGCACACAAATCAAAATGTTCCAACATCAAAGAAGTACTTATGAAAAAAAAAAAAAACAACTTTCATACAGGATTTAAATATTCCTCAACGTTATTAAAAAAATATGGGCTGTGATATCAGGAAAAGCCCTTGATGGAGTTACAAACGGGTAATCCATCTCCCTATTCGTAAGCCTATATTTAATGACTGAACAATGGCAATCAGCCAGAAGAATCTCATGGTCCAGCCAGTCGGTTTTCAGACAAGTATCAGTTTTATAGATGTGCATATAAATGTATGTCTTCTGTAAAACTGGATACAAAAGAAAAAGACGAGATGTGGTACTGAAGAAGAAAGGGTTTCATGTGATGGGTGAGACGGCCGAGATACTGTTAATGGAATTGGTCTCTCCTACCATTTCAAAATATGTGTCATTTAAGTAAAGTGTGCTGCAGCAACTCATGTGTGTAAGTGGGTCTATGGAGAGGGGGCATAGTATGAAAGTTCGGAGTCAGCTTAGTTATTTCATTTTCTTCACAAAGGAAATATTATTGCCCCCTCCACAGACAGATCAACCAGAAACAACCAAAAGGAATTTTTAGTCAATTCTAGGAAGAACATTTTGGAATTCTGCTGTTCTCAGCAACCGTCCGGTGTCTCTGGCATGGCCCATTTTGCCAAGACATTAGGCAGGTAAGGAATGGATGGACAGAAAGAGATTTGGAAAGGTTATAGATAACTTGAGCCACATATTAGAGAGACTAGAAGTCCATCTTTCCTCATGAACCAGCTTTCCCAAGATACCAATGTGGATATAATGTCATTTAAAAAGTATAATGTAAAAAAAAAAAAAAGCCTGGCCTTCATTGGGATCCCAAGTTTCTCAGTGTGTGTTTCAGCTCATAACTTGCCAGAAGCTCTTTGAAGGTGCAACAGGGGCTCTTTTATGTACAAGCTGCCTCATGTGGGAGCCTACAAGACTCTGAGCAGTCTCAGCATGCTGGCCAGTGTCCCATTAGCTCTGATAGTGCTCTTAGCCCCTTGTCTAAATACGTGAAGGAGTCTGTCTGTCCTGCAAGGGAAGAACTGCTGGGGAGAGACCCAGGATCACTTGTCTCTGGGGGATGGTTTGGGGCAGCAGGACCAGTCCCTGCAGCAGGGGTGGTGATGAGGAGGAGACTGCCCTCTTCATGTCTCCCTACTCAGTCGTTTACAAATGAAGCCACCCACAGTTGAGCTCTTAATGTGCTTGGCATGTTTCAGCATTGAGACCCTAATTGCAGGCTGTTGGGAGATAGTGAGCAGGGCCACTGTCACACAGACCCAGTCAGGGGATCTGGTATTGTTCACAGATGACCAGATCATTCCTGTTAGCAATTTTTTTTTCCTTCTCTTATTTGCTTTGCATGTACTGAAGAAATCTGTTCTTCATACTGCTCTCTTTTCCACATCCTCCTGCTTAGGTCTGGCTTGAATGGGATAAATGTGTCATTACTTTGACATGGCTGGGCAATACTAGAATGGGTTGTTATTTAAGGGAGGAGCATCTTCCTGTGATTATCACCAATTACAAGTAAAGTGTTAACTGTTCAAAGGAATTAACTGCTCTGCTTCATATTTTTTACAGGCACATTGCATTCTTTACACAACGGACTAGGACATCTTGCATATAATTAAGGACTAACCTTTAATTGCCTAAATTATAAATGCTTCCCGTCATCAAAACCCAAATAGCTGTATCAATATATGCCTGGATTAAAGTTCAAATTAGGGATGGAGCTTTGTTTTGAAGGATAAGGGCATGTGGCTTTCATACTTTGTGGACCATTTTTTAAGTTTGGATTTGATCCTGGTCTTCAGAAGTTCAGGAGGGACCAGAAAACGTATTTTGATTCAGGGTTATTTCTAATATAAATGTCATAAAACCTGCTAGTGTGTAATAATTTATTCTGCTGCTAAAATATTGTTTTAACTGGTTAAACTGCTGAAGCACTTGGATTTTTTTCTCCAGCGTGTTGCAGAAATACACGTGAAAGATCGATTGGATGCCATTCTGCAGCCTAATCCTAGGTAATTTATTCTGTTTTACCTGAGAGAAAGGTCCAAATATATGTTCTTCTGTTTTTAATCAGTCCCAACTACAATTGATTCAACTTTTGCCTGGATAAGGAATGAGTAAAAACTGAGTGAGAGCCTCAAGATTTGGCTCTTATTCATTAACCTCAGGGCAGACTTCATTTTGTATGATTTTTAAGCTATTAAAATGTTGGTTGGCTTCCATTTGAGCTCAAATTCCTAATATCACCAAATAATTATGTGTAGATGATGAAATGAAAAAACAGGCATGTAGTCTCCAAACGCGCATTTCAGTCTGGGTGGCTGAAATGGTTCATAACATTCAATGCATGAAAACAGGGTGGATTGAATAAATTAGCAGAATCACAAAAGGAAACCACTATAGGAAATAGTTTTACACGTGTAATCACTGAAATACTCTAGTGAATGTGTCAATCTGTACTAAATAAATATATTTGTTTATAGACATGCTCTGTATTAGCTTCCACTCTTTCACAGCACTTTGCCAAACAAAATCCCACTAGAAGTAGGATGTTCGCACCCGAGTAGGAGTTTCTTGGATAAATATTTTTTCTATATTGAGACCAAAACCGCTTCTACAAATTTCAGACTTTGATTGAAATAGTATATTTCTTTTGCCTTTTTTTTTTTAAATGCTTTTTTTTTTTTTTTTTTTTCCCTTCCCATCTCCTCCACTGGCAACCACTGATGCATTACCTTAATTCCTCTTACCTCCCACCGCTCCGGTGAGCGGGCGCCCGGCTGCAGACGGAGTGCATCCGTCAGTACGGAGCGTGGCGAGAAGTGGCCGCACCCCAATGCCGCCACCGGCAAAGGGCCTCGCAGCCTGAGAAAATTCCTCTGTTTACAGTCTGACTCTCTCTGCCCTGCCTTGTCGGTTGGGTTCTTTCTCGTTTCCCCGGTGAAAAATGCTTGGCTGAATCAAAGGGAGAAGAGAGATGCTGTGCCCGCTGCAGAGAGCGTTCACGGGATGTTTTCAGGGGGCGGGGGGAGAGAAGTATGTTGCAAAATGTCATTAGATGCTCCCTTTCATTACAATTTCCACAGTTTCAAGAATGTAGGTGAGCTCTTGTTTTGCCCAAATGATTTAATTTGTTTCAAAGTAATACCCGCTCCTCCTATCCAATAACTGCCAATTTCAGCATCCATTTCTGTACATCTGCTGTTTTAGCCATTACAATGGAAGATATAATGTAATGAAAATAATAATTATGGAACAGCATACAGTGTTTTCAAAACGCCGTGTATTAGCTCTGTAATCAAGCAGTCCTCAAAAAGGGTTTTCAGTGAGCGATAGTATTTCTGTTTCAAAGGCAGGGGAAATTGAAACACAGAGACATTAAGTGGTTTGTCTGAGGCCACACAGCAAGTAAGTGTCAGAGCTGGGAGCAGAGCCCAGCCCTGGCTCCTGCCCTTGTACGCAGACGACTGTACCACACCATATTGTTTCCAAATAAATTGCCTAAAAATCATATGCTGAGAGCTCGTGAGCAGTAGTGACATGGAGGGGCAATTTAACCTCTTCTGTTACTTCCTACAGAAAAAAAAAAATAAAAAAAAATTGAGCCTCTAGAGCAGTAGAAGGAAACCTTAAAAAGTGAAAAAAAAAAGAAAAAGCCGCTGTTGGAGAAAGAGAGCCATCCAGGTTATTTCATGTTGAATTTCTCTCAGGTTGAAGGAGTTTTGTTATTAGTGGTATATTTTCACATGGGAGTGCTGTGAATGTGCAGTGCCCCGAGTCATAAACCAGAGGTTTCGGTATCTAACTAGACCTAAGGTCTTTTCTTTGTATGTCTCAAGGCTTCGAGCTTTAACTTCATTCTCAGACATAATAAAGTTGCCCGTGTACATTTTTGCTGCCGTACAGCTAAAGCAGCAAGTTGAGACACGTAAGAAGAGGAGACGTTGGCCTCTGAGCAACTTGAAGGGTTTTGACCAGTTTGACTTTTAAGACGGTAAGAATTATTAGTGAACTAATTGTGATGCTCATGAGGAGATCAGGGATCCTCGGGAACCATCACATTCCCATTGTGGTGGGGGAATTAAGCTTTCCGAATCATGCTGGGGTCCAACATGTCATATCCATCAAGGTCTGGTGCCTCATGGAGACCTACTGGGTGCTTTGCTAGTAGTGTGTCACGGGCAGACAGTTGTGGGCCATTAGACCCCTGGCAATAATAGTTTGCCGGATTTCGGCTTCCTCTGCAGGAGGAGCAGCCTGTTCCCTCGGTCCAGGGAAGGGTGGTGATGGAGCCCAGCTACAGGGTTTGCAGCCTGGGGGAAGGAATTCCTCTCTCTGACTGTGAACAGAGAGCAGCGTGCGGTTGAAGTAGGGCTCAGAAGAGGAATTTCGATCAGTGTGCTCAGCAGCATCGCCTTTTCTCTGACAATTAAAAGGTTTCTTGCTCTCAGACAAATAAAGCCCATTAAAGTTGGTGGCAGTGATGGGAAGAACTTTGCGAAAATATGTTTGTTTTGCAAAGCTGGCTGCCAAGTATTGTTTTATAGTTCCATTTTTTCCTTCTTTCACTGTTTACAGTACCCTCTGAGAAACTTAAAATGATCTCTCTCTCTCCCTACCAATTTTGTTCTCTTTTTCTTTTGGCAGATGTTGGTACCCCACTCCCACACCCCAGTTCTTGCTGCAACAGAAGCCATGATCCTTTTGCCTTGTTTTTCTTTCTTATAATACCAACCCAGCCCTGAGAACAGCATTTTCTAGTTAACTGCAGCATCACAAAGTTGGCCAAATGAGCTGAAGGACAGTAGTACAAGCCCTACCTCTTGTTCTCCTTCCACTGGTGATATTGCATGAGGTGTCTGAAAAATCCATTTGGTCCTTGTTTTTCAGAGATCCTACGTTTCCATCAGCCTTGGGAATGTCATTATTCCCAGCAGCAGAGGGCAACAATAAAAAGTTGAGATCTAGACTATGTTCTTTAACTGACTTGGATGATAGATCCTGGATATATCCTGTTGCTGGACACAGCACCATGGTTTTATGTGATTATTGAAAAAGTTTACGCCGTTGGCAGATAAAAGGTAAACCCAAGCCCAGAACTGACGTTGCTGGAAAGCATCTTGTTACAAGCTGCTGAAGGGTGGCTTACTGAGGCAGTGCTTTTATCAGTGCGTGATGTTTGTGGGCACCTACATAAAGTGTGCTGGTGATCTCGACCCCCTTCCTGGAGGGCAGGTACTCATGGCATGGAAGCCGTGGCTGTTGCTGGTGTCTCACTGCATGGCTGACGCCTCAGGGAACAGACCTGAGGAATAAAGTTGTTTTCCTGGTGTTTCTTACACTTAACTGTGGCTTCCTTGGGGGCTAGCTTAAGCACAAATGCAGTTGTGCTTCCAGAGGGACCATTACTGTATGGGTAAGTGGGTGCTGTAGCTTTCAGCACATCAGTGTGGCCCCATCATAAATGAAATCCATGAGATTTCATGAACACAGCAGGGCGGATGATCCAGAGCACCCTACAAGTTCATCATCTACTATACCTGGGTCTTCATAGATAGATATTTGGGATTTGTTGTTCATTATTGACCATGTACTAGGCATTATATACAGAAGACATTCCCTCACCCTCTGAGTAATATCAGACATCTGTGCTTTGGCTACTGATAAAAGATTGGTTTGTAGAATTAGAGCCTTCAGTGCTATTGTTTCAAATTGGAGAGAGAATTATCCATTATATTTCTTTTGTAGCAAGTATGCACTTTTAATAAGGAGAGTTTATATACACACAAATTTATTTAAACTTAAACAGAAGCAACTAATTCTAAACAACATATGGATTTTCTTTTTTAAACAATGTTGCTTATAGTTTGCCTACTAAACTAATTATTATTTTAATCTCTAAATAAGATGACACTTCTTTGCATGTGGTTTCTCTATGCAGGCTGGGAAAAATTAGAGGAGTAACCTTTTAATCACAAGGGTTTTAATGTAGATGTTTTTATGTACAAAGAGCTATGAATCTGTCCAGGATGACTTGTTTGATATTAGGGAGGGCTAATGAAATTTCAAAGTTAGCATTCCCCAAATAAAATGGAAAGAAGACACAGGGAGAAAAGGAGCAGATTTAAAATTAGTGAATCTTTGTGTTTTATGGGTTCCAGGTTATTTGGAATGGAATGAAAGTTAATGCTACATCCTTTTTTCCATCCTGCCAGCCAGTGTCTGATCCAAGAATGTCTCTTATTTAAAGGGCAGGGCTCCCTCCACTGTTCTTAAATAAAGGCTTTCACTGTCTGAGATCCAATCCTCCCTCATTTTCACAGTAACATTGTAAGACTGCATGAAGAGAATTATTTAACGAAAAGAAGTTTTGCATATGATTCCCCTATCATAAGCCTGTTCAAGTCATATGGTTCGATTTACATTTATGCAAATATCAGAGAATAGAGTAAAATTACCAAAGGAGGGAAGGACCGTGGCATGTCACAAACAAGATGTGCCTATTTGTATTTATGTTTGCTAATGAAGTTCAGCCAGGACTTGCTCTTTGATTTTGATGTCTCTGTCTGCCATTCCACTTTTTGCATTGTAATTAAACCACTTGCCCACACACATACAAAAGGACACCAAGAAAGGCAGACTTCAACTTTTAAAAATGCTGTTCTGTAACTTGCTTATACAGGACCTATGATTCAGGATTTATCATCTTTAAGTGATACAACAGACCTGTGGTATGACATTGTGCCTTACTTTTAATGCAAGCAGAACTGCAGACTTAAACCAACGGAGGATTTAGCCCAATAAACTTTAGTGTCTAGGATGCCCGCTGGAGATGTTTTACCCTAGACTTTCCAAATTCTATCCCAAATAAGAATTAAACGTCAGCCCACTCAAAAATCACAGCTGTTTCTTTCTCTTGCCAAAACTGGTCTTTCTCATCACGCTACAGCTGTGAAGTTATGCACTAGTGTAAATTGTTAATTGGAAACCATTTCTAGCAAAGGTGCCTGTTCAGAAGTCTTAGTTTCCTAATCTCCTATGTTACCTAATTGAGGAGTACTCACGTCTTAAGTTTTGGCTGGGACTTGTTTCTGTAACTCACAGCTTCAGTATATCTTGTGTAAATAAACGCATGATTATCTGCCCCTAAATTGGTCCTATGAACTCTTCAGTAAACTGTTCCATTTCATGTGACCTACTGTGGAGACAGGATTTTCACTGCCCTCTTCATGGAGCAGTTCTTTATGGTCCTTCATAATATACTACCTCAAGCTACCAGTACAGGAAAGACATGGGACCAAAAAAGGGAGTAGGAAATGGATTAATTTTTCGTTAAATTTGAGGACTTACTTGACCAAGGCCTCTTGTTCCAGATTGCCTTTTTAAGTTGTTAGTTTTCCCTTCTTTTACCAAAGGGCAAAGCATGATCTTGCCTTTAAGTGAGTGACAGCAGTGAACACTGCTCATCTTTTCTGCTTCATTGTACCTCCTTTCAGACTGCTGGGGAAAAAAACTGCCTTCATTTATTAAATAATGATAGCACTCCTAGATAAGATCTTCATATCAGAATCCAGTGTGCTTTGATAACTTGACAGAGCAACATTTTCAAGGTAGGGTTCCTCCACTGTAGGCAAATAGACGATGCCTGAGAAGGTTCTTGACTTGGTGCCTAGATGGGCTGGGGTCAGGACTGGGAAGCCAAGGACTAAGCAGCAAAATCATCATGCCTTTCCCCTAAATGGGAGCAAGTGGCAAGAGTGGGCTGGGCAAGGTGAAGGTCATTTTTCTGCTTTCTCTTTGGTCCAACCTACTTAGCCTCTCGTTGTGGGTAGCAGCAATCTGTCCTTTCACCTTTAATGAGGTCAGAGAAGGGGATGTAAAATCTTGTCATGTGATAGCAAGGAGCAAGAAGAGTTTCTGTGAGAGCTAGATTGGCCAAATAAGGTCATATCAACTTTCATAGCATGAAATCCATTCTGGCAAGGCGAACTGTGTAATTTGTGCCAAGCTAGGTGATTTCCCATGTCTAAAAGGTGGTCCCTTGGCCACCAGTGCACATGGTGGGTATGATAACAGGCTGATGGGCCTTCAGCCATGGCAAAAAGTCAGCCCACAGCAGGAAAAATAAAAGCACAGGCTGGCAGACAGTAAATGTTTAGAGAAAGCACACAAAATATTTGGATGCAATAGACACTTCCCAAAGGTCTTTAGGAGAGACCATGGGCTTATGCTGTCTCCTGACATTGGGCTCTAGCAAGACGTATCCAGCAAAATAGATACAGCTATGGCTTGCCATTTTAATCCCACATCAAGAGACTGCATCGCCCTCTATCTCTGATCCTGAGGCAAATAATCATATTTTTTTTTTAAAAAAATGGATACCGCTAAAGTGGCATAAAGCACCCAAAAGTGTCGTCCAAACCCTTTATGTTATATCAAACCACATTAAATGACCACCACATATGTATAAACTCTCTCTTACAAGGGCACATACACATGCAAGTTTTATAAAAAACGTCTTGCTGTTTCTTGGCATATAAAGATACATCTTTTAGTCTCACAAATTCAGCTGTATATATCTTAGAGATATATGGTGTAACACAGAACTATGAGATGACTGTAAAATAGTTTTGCTATGCATAAAAGCATGTTGGAGGTTAACCTTTATTATCTAGTACTGTATCAAATAAGAATGAAGTGTTATGTTGTCATGGAATGGGATGAATCAGACTTCCTCCTCTGAAATAATGATTTTCAAAACAGTTACCTTTAAGCTGAGGTTGAAGGTAAAGATTGTTTCTGGGTGAAATGCTTCAATTTATGGCATATTTTAATAAAATATGCATATATCAGAATCACTTTCTCTGTCTTGGGGAAGAAAAATGTGTTGTTTTCATTATTGGTGAACTTCAAAAATGGCTTAAGGAATTTTGTTGGTCCTTTCCAAAGAAACTGAACTTCAGGCAGAGATTAAAGCAGAGGAAATTTCAGCCCAAGGGCAAATGTTTCAGAAAGTTTAAAGTATGTGAAACAGGGAGTTAAGTAGGAAATAGTTTTCAATCCTAACTATAGCCACACTAGTTATAATATATTGCTAAATATAGACTGGTGGGTGTGTCCAACTTTCTGAAGGTGTTATCCTTCCTCCTCTGAAACTTGCTTCTAAAATGACCTTTTCAGGGATATAACTAACTGTATAATATTGCCCATGTTGGAAAATGTTAAACTTCATTATTTCCCAGGTAAGCCCAGCCAAGCCCAACTTTGCTTTGCAACCAAAATTCCTTTCGCAAAATTCAACCTTTTCTCTCTCATGTGCATCCAAATTTGTACGTGGGCTCATTTATCTTCAAGCAAACTGCACAATAGCCCTGAATATTTTGTTTATGTGTTAAAGGTTGTCACGTGGGTTATAAAGCTCTGTAAAAATATCAGGGTCAAAGAGCTGAAAACATTACTTTAGCATCGACTTCAAAATGCCAGCCATAATGGTTTGGGCAAGCTGCAGATCCAAACTCCCTTGGACTTTCTGCTTGTGGTTGTGGGAATATATTGGATCCTTTCAAAATTATTGGCTAGGCTGTTTTTGTGCATTTCATGTTTGGTTGTAGAGTCTTGGGATTTTTTTTTCTTTAATTTTTTGCTTGCGGTGATACTGTCATGTCTGATGACTGGCTATATATCCCAGAGCTAATATTCTGCTCTTTGACTTCAGTGGCATATGCTGCTAGATCTCTGTATTGAAGTATGGTGTTAATGTAAAGGATGCTGTAATCAACATCTTGTACATATTTCCTTTTGCATATTCGGTGTCTGTAAATGTCTCTCTGAATACATGCTTGCTGCTCTTGAAACCATTTCCTTACAGTTCGGTAGAAATACTATTTATATACAAAGTTGTTTGAGGTTATCCTTTGCTCTTAATGATACTCTGCTAATTCTAGTTTAAGAGAGGAGAAATTGATCTCGCTGAAATTAATTAGGAAATTGGTAGAGCCACTAAAAATGGTAGTTATATATGGCACTTCCTAAGTGCTTGAACTTAAGAGGTACAAAATAAATCTGATGAAGCACTAACAGTAATGAAGTAGACGACTATATTTTCCTTTTCAAAACTGAATGACTGCTGAAGGTGAACCAAATAAAGCAAAAGTATTTTAACTACTTTCCTTTTTGAAGATCTCATTAATATCAAACAAAAAAAGCAATACATTTTAAAACTGAGACTATCCCCTTGAAATATAGGATTTCCAGTGTGCCTGGGGTAAAAAGGCATAGTTTCCTATATTGATTCAGAAAGAGATGTTAAAAATGCATGAAAGTTATTTTAGTAAGACAGTGTCACAGGATCTTTTAAAATTCTTTTCTGAAACGCTCTTTAACTCTTGTGCTGCTTTACCATTGGAAACACTTGATCCCAGGTTACAATAAATGGGATATCAAATTATTTTGTACTGACCAGAGGGTCTTTAATTTGGTTTTGGGGGAGTGGGGATTTTACCAGTGTCTGTTTACATAGCTTTAGACTCAGACTAAAAATTAGGTTTGGAAAACTGTAATTATTCAGTATTTTATAGACTATTAAGATAGGTTAGAAATGATTCTCGAACATAGTGAATAGAGAACACATGCTTATAAAGGACAAACAGATTCAGCATAATAGTGTATTTTTGGCCTCATCTATTTTGCAGGCAATTAACAAAATAGGATGTTACATTTTTGCATATCTCTCGCTCTCCTGGAATAGAGTCGCTAACCACTTGTTAACCACACTGATTTTTTAATAGACAGAGCGGTTGCTTATAGCTTCCCCACCAGAAATGTTCAGATTAAGCACACTATTAGATTGCAGCCAGAATAGTCTACAAAACAGGAAGAAAGCCTTGCCTTTCTCTCTGCCTTCTTCCCTTGTTTAAGTTGATGTGATAATTCATTACAGATTTTTCTCTTTCTTTGACAGAGTGCCTACCGCAGAAACGGGATGACTTTTCTCGCCTGCTAGCATGGATGTGGCTGCAGCAACAGGAAAGACAGTGTTATATTAAGGTGATTTTCTTTTCCTCTCCATGGAAGAAAAAAAAAAAATACAAGCTCCAATGTCTCCGTGTACCAGTGAGTGGGCTGGTTTGTTGTGACTATCTGCTGGCTGGCTCTGTCTCTTTTTTCCAGCCCCCTCAATCGTTATTCTTGTTTACTAGCTGGAACATTTAGCTAATTAATGGCAGGATGTTTGGGATAGGGTGTAGGTGGACAAGAATGCAGATCAGACAATGCTGAAGTTTGCAGGGGACTTGCTGCTGTCAGCCTCTTTCTGCAGTGAGATGTCATTTTTATTTAAGCTTTTGGAAGTCTGTACGTTCTCCTAGAGATGTTATTTTGTAAAGCAGGATGGGGCAGAAAGAGGCCAGAGATAGACTAAGTTATATAGGTTTATTTAGGTTATGTAAAGGTTGTATAGGGTTTCCTTGTGACTTTTACAAAAAGGAAAACAAGTTTCCACTGTTTTCCACTATTTTCCAATGATTTCTCACAACTAATTTTCAAGTGTTCAGACAGCGTTACCCTATTTAATTCAGTAAGGGGCTTTTTGATGAGAGTAATATTGCAAGTTCAGATCCAAGGCTATTCAGAACAAAGTTCAGGTAAACTCTACTTCACCACTGAGAGCCCTGTCCTTTTGCAGACCCAAGGATAGGCTAAGTGGCCAGCCCCAAACTCTCAATATTTACATCTCCTGAGGCTTCAGCCATCACTCTCTGAAATCAAGGAAAGCCTATGCAATGATTTGGTACTGGATTGAGCCCCTATTCATAAAAATATATCCTAAAGTAGTTAAATAGCTGTGTCTGTCTCAGTGGTTCTAGGCAAAGGCTTAATATTATGTACTTGCTCAGCATTTGCTGCAGGGAGCAAATGTTGTCTCTGGTGTTGACAAAGGCAGCATTAATATTGGATTTGGTTAACGAAGAAATGGGCTCTTTTTTGCCTTTTTTTTTTTATATATATTTTAGTTCACATTGTTTGTTTTCAGATTTATTTTTTAAATCTCAGTCCCTCCCTCCATGCTTCTTCCCGTTCCCTGCTCCTCCAGCCTTTGCTGGCCTCGCAAACACATTCAGTTCTTCCCATAAAAACTGTACAAATATAGAGCTAACCACGATGATGCTTGACCAGAGAAAAGGGCTCGTGCTTCAGCCCCTCATCAGGAGCTGCAGGCATGGACTGCTTGTGTCCCTGTGGAACCCCGTGGGTCTACTTCAGCCGCTCTCAGCCCAGGCTTGAAATCTAACTTAAACCCTCAAATTAAGACAGAGCACTCAAGGGATCGAGGGGAGATCAGCAAAATATTACTTTTATATAGTGCAGCCGTCCTCCTCCTTTGTGCTTAGTATGCGAGGTCTTAATTTCTACTCCCACTGTTTGCTCTTGTGGTCGTTTGTAAGTGGGTTTGTTGCTCTGCTTTCCTGGACCTGCTTGCAAAAACTTTTAAAATATATATATATATTTTAAATGCACAGAAAAATGTCTCTTCTCTTCGCAACCAAAATAATGTAAAAGTCAACTTTTTACATCGAGTATTATTGCCATTCATAAATTGCTTTGTTTTTCTTTTTACCTGCTTACTCTTCTGTTTTCTGGAATTAATCTGTGTGTAAAGGACTAAAAGTAATGTGTACAACGCAGTGTATTAAATGAGGAGGGGGGGGGAGTTCTCTGATGTTCCATCTGTGCTTCTTGAAATATATGATTAAACTTTTCTTTTTATCATCACTCTTATTTTTGTTGGCGTCCTTAATCATGGAAAATTATACGCTTGCTGTAAACATCCAGACTTTTTAAAAGGACACCAGCATTTATTGTATTTGGTTTCGATCTTCAGGGATATAGACAGAAGAAACCATTTCAGGCATTGGGCACTGGAATCAAAATTCCTTCCGTAGCTGTATCTCTCCCAGCTTTTACATTTTAAAATATGCATAAGCAGGAAAAATACTGGCACTTATTTTTTACTGGTCTACTTAAAGTCCCAGAGAATGAAGACTCAACATACATTTCTCTAGAAATATGACAGATCATGTTTTTGTTGGTCTGCTGTATGTTTGTCTATCTTGAACAGGCTGACAGGCAATTATTTATAAAATCTGGGTTTGCCCAGCAAACCCATATAATAACCTTTCACTTCTCTGCACAAGTCAGTGTGCTGAATTTGGAGTAAAACAAGGTAGGTTATGTCTCCCTATCTTGGATTAACCCAGTTTATTCTTATTTTGGGAAGCAATCGCTTTTTTTCCCCATTTTCAGAGCTTTCTTTAACTCTGTTTAAAACAAAAATGAGACCACTAGGACTCGTGTTGCACTTTACGTGCTGCAGAAGCAGAGATGTATGTTTAATCTGGTACTACCCATTTTATCTTAAACTTTTTTCTTTACAATATGTATAAAAATCTGTTTGAGATTCAATTAATGGCTGTGCACAAATAGCTTTGTGCTCGTGCAATTTCAGCTTGCAAATTGTTTTGGTTCTTAGCAAGGATTTATGGTAACTGAATCAGGTTATGCTGATTATTTAACATTAGTGACCTGAAGAAGGGAAACAGAACCAATTTCAGTAGGAATAAGACTACAGAACATTTAAAGGAGTATGAGACTTTCTCACAATTCACTGTCTGCCTTGCTCTGTGGTTATATTACCTATTTTTTTTGGTTTCTCAGTCCAGCTATCCACGAAACAGGAGTAATAATTGAGCTTGAAAATTGTCAGAGGTGAGGGAGCCACGATGCAGATTTCTAATTGGGCTTTGTCTCATTTCCTGACCTGTCCTTCCTCAGACTTTCTTCTGAGAAAATAAAACCCTTTAAAAGGCTTTTGCCTTCATCTGGAAATGGGGAGAAGCTGACAGTGCTCTATGTGTCTCCGGAGACACTCAGGACCTTGCAGAATTTGCCACCCCCCCCCGAGGTTTTCAGAGTACACTTCTCTTTGTCAAGTGAAGATCTCACTTGGGGGGGGTGGGGGAGTGTTTTCTGGCACTTCTTGAATTTAGATGAACCTTAGCATTGTATTAACGTTCTGCCATCAGCCGTGTGTAGCTCTCATAAAATGTTTTACAGCTTCCCGTCTCGCTCATGCAGAATGTTTCATAGTACATAAACACTTCTACTAATAATTTAAGAATAAATAGATAGTGACATTAGTCACAAGTCTAACCTCTGGTTGAAACTTACACAGTTATAGGTGGGATTTTATGGTTTTTATTTTTTTTTCCCCCCTCTAAGTGAATCATCTTGTCCAAGGTTAGGCTTTTTATACCTCTACTATATATCCACCCCGAGCAGCGGTGCAGCGAGGGAAACGCGGTGGTGGCATGCATTAAATCCAGGGCTTTATTCGGAGGGCACAGAGCCAGCGCAAAGCAACGGAGCCATCCCTGAAGGAATTGAATGTAAATTTGATGGTTTAAATAAGGCCAGATGCCTTAAAAAATTATTTTGAAAGCTGTATCTTTAATGTAGCTCTTTTTTTTTTTTTTTCCCTTTTTTCCCCTGCTTAAGATAATGACGTTGCCTTACAAAATAATAAGAAAAAATAGCTCTCATCTACTGCGGGGAGACAAAAATCAGATACTTTGACTTCTATAAATCACTGAAATGTTGGCAACTGAAACAAACTTTTAGAAGGCAGATGACTGCAAATTTGAAGGAAACCTTCATATTTTACTGTTAAAAGCCTTTTAACTGTCTAGAGAGCACTCTGAGACACTACATTAATAGCCATTCTCAGTAATCAAGCTCCACTATACTTATATACTATTTTTCCTAAACAAGATAGATTAGTAGTGGGAGAGAGCTGGAAAGATATATAGGGAAAATCAAGAACTAAAATTATAATAATACAGTTTCACTTTACATTTTATAGCTCTCTTCTATATTTGTGATTGATAATTCATCTTAATTCCTATCAGACAGAAATATTGGCACAAGAGTCTTATACCAATATCTGTGTATTTCTGGACTGCATTTCATCTGTATTTCAGATGCTTTGCAGATTTTCTTACTGATTTCGTGAAGATGTGATCTGTCAATCTTTGGTACTTGTATGCCTTTGATTACTGTAATATCTGAGTGCCTCACAGTCTTCCCTGTATTTATGCCTGCAGCACCGCTTTGAAATAATAATAATGTGGTGATGTCTCCATTTCTTTTGGGGCACGGAAAGGCTAAATGGCTGGCCTCATGTTGGGAAACCTGGGATGGTTCAGAAAACCTGGATTTCCCAAAGCCAGAGTGATGCTCTCAGCTCTCAGTCACCTTCCCTCTGCGGGGACAACAGCAGGTTCCATCAGAAAGCACATAACCCAGCCCCCTAGGTTAGGAGGGAAAGTGGCAAAACCCAGTATCCAACTGGAATCTACAAGAGGAATTCGGGGAGGCAGAATGCAGTCACTCAATTTGGATCCAGTCCAGGATGCAACACTTTAGAACCTTCTGGCTGAAACGTGCCACAGCCACTTAATGAGCTCATGCAGAAACACAAACACTACATTTCCACCAAAAACATGGACCATGGGACACTTTCCCTCCTCCCCACTCTGCTGCATTTCTGCATCAGAAATCACCACATGGGACAAACTCATTACAAAAATCCTACTTTTGGCGGTGCCAGGGTGTTCTTACCTTGCTCTCCTCCCAACTTGCCTTTGCCTTGTGCACCAGAGCTGCAAGAAATAATAGGAGAAACACAATTAAGGCAGGGAAATGCCCCCTTTTTAAATGGGGCAGCAGCTGCAAGGGGTGTTCACAAAGATAAAGTACAATGTTAACTTTTAATAAATGAGCTGGGTCTGCAGCTAATAAAGTGCAGCTGAAGTGTGGTGCCTGATCTTCAGCCTATAACTAGACCTGGAAGAAGACAAGGTATAAGATACCCGAAGCCATAGCGGGTTTCAGATAGTCAAGAGTCAATAACGCAAGTTGGCTCAAACCAGTTCTGTTTAGCTCTCATTTCCATAAGTATTTAATTAATCTGCAAAATAAAAAAAAAAAAAAAACAAAACCAAAGAAACTATTGCATTGCTTGTACTGACATGACTTCTTCAGATCTGCAAATGAAATGGCAGCAACTGTTGTCAAGCTTAGGTGAAAACACACCCGAACCATGGCTGCAGAAGGAGAAAGAAGGCTTTTGTAGGAGCAAGGCTCCAGCTGAGCTGCTCTCCCTGAGCACCCTCCCTCAAATCATTGTGTATCTGCTGATCATTAGGGCCAAAATCTGCTGGGAGTGGCCAAATTTTGTTGTAGCTTCAAGTAAATGATTTCAATAAATTAGACATGATCTGTCTAGTTTTCTCCATGTCACCTTGCCCTTACTTTACTATTAAAAGAATTTATATTCTCCTGTTTTGGAATGTTATCAACATTTTGCTAGTCCTGAATTTTCACTGTTCAGCAGAATTTGGTGTAGCCAGAACAGAAATAAATGGAAGCAATTA
Organism: Tringa tobata; assembly: GCA_033628505.1. Lineage (NCBI taxonomy): Eukaryota > Metazoa > Chordata > Aves > Charadriiformes > Scolopacidae > Tringa > Tringa tobata. The sequence continues at coordinate 1,577,456 of JAHREE010000422.1, read as the reverse complement.
TTATTAAGGGGTGCTTTTAGTACCTGGGAAAGAGTGTCTTTGAAGGTCAGCTTCTCCATGCTCTTCTCCATCCTGCTCTTACTCGTCTTCCCTGGGATGGTGGCAAAATTGATACATGGCTTCTGCGGGGCTTGAATGTGTACAACCTTGAGGTCTCCCTCAAAGTCATATGGATCCCACTGGTCTCCTCACTGTGCAAATCAGCCACAAGCCCAAGAGGAAAAACATGACAGTCTTCCACTGGAAGATCAAGGACTGCAACGCTGAATATTCCAAGGTAAGACAAATGAAATGACCTTGGTCTGACTCGACTTGGCTAAATGTCACTTAAGAATTTTTATTTTTTTTTTTCCTGTTTGACAGTTACTTCGTGTTTATTTCCACACTTTGGTGATCAGTGTCCTGATCACTGCCAAACACTTTGTCCTCATGTTTGGCAGTGAAGTAGTTAAGGATAGTTATTTCTCGTATGCAGTCAGGTTTCAGAGTGGTAAACAGCTCTCTGTCTTTCTGCAGCTCTTGTTTCTGACCAGTGGGCGAGGAACCTTTCACATTTGAAGGGCAAATGTATTTTGGAGCAGAGACCGAGTGCGTTACTTTTATTCACTGGTATCCAAATAGGTGCTGTGAAGCAGAGGACTGTACCTTCATGTCTGTGAATGGGGCTTATGCAGGAAATTACTGTTGCCTTGGGATCAAATGTACACTACTGTCAAACTAAATGAGAAGAAGGAAAGGTTTGGCTATGGACTACAAGAGGAGGTGTGGCCATGCTTGCAGGTTACAGGCTTCCCAATATTATGGTAGTGAAGATAAAATTTGGTATAAGCAGCCAAACTTTTGAATTTTTGGCTGAAGTCCAAACCCTCCCAGTTTTTGCCCCGGCTAGGTTTTATATGTATTTTTTACAGTGTTGAAGTTGGGCTTATAGATGATGCTAGATTCATTTTTATTTTGTTGAGGCTTGTTTTATTTGCACTTTGGTATGCATTTGTGGTGCACAGTCTGAAGGGATTTTGCATCTTAGTTGTTTTCTTTGGTGGTCCTAAAGGCAGGGCAAAATTAATGCAGCACTTAAAGAGACTGTTATTAAAACTTTAGTCATAGGTGAGCAGGAAAGTTATAGAAAATTATTTATATGCGTAAATATTAAACAAATATGAATATATATAGTCATACTTTTTCAAGAAGTCTGAATACCAAAAAAACAGCTCTGCTTTTACAAACCCAAAAGTAAACTTGACCCTGTTTTGATACCTCCATCTCACTGCAATGAAAGCAGATTTATCCTTGTAAAGATAAAGATTTTTATTTTTTGAAAATAATTTGATTGCAACCTTTGGTTTCTTTTCTGTCTGTATTACTCATTTTTCACTTGCACAAAGTTTAGTGTCACACTGGGGATCTTTAAGAGACAGTGAAGCTTCCTGAAGTTTTAGAAAAGTCATCTCTGACCTCCTGTATGAAAAAGGCATTCTTGAATCTGGAGGGATGGAGGGAGCTTTTGGATGCTTGTGGAGGATTTTTTTATGTCTAAGAGAATATTGTTTAAGAGGAAGAGATCTCAAAGGTCTGGGAATAAGTCTCCAGTTTATGCATTTAGGGCAACAGCAGGTATTTTTTATAGTGCTGAATATTAAAGCAAGTTGTCAGAGCTGGACACTGCAGAGATACCTCATTGCTCCCTAAAATTGTGCCTGAAATTTCATTTTATTTTGTAATACATGTGTTGTGCTCTTGGCTGCCATTTCCTTCCTTTTCACTCCCAAAGGTAAGAGGATTGTGCCCTCTGGGGGCTCTCTACTGCTTTAACTTAGATTTAAGGGTGGTGTTTTTTTCCTTCTTTCCTTTCCCCCTTCCCTTCCCTTTTTCCCTCTTTCTCTCTTTAGCGTCAAACATCACATTGATTCCCCCCCCCCTCCTTGTGTCTTATGAAGGAAGAAATTTATGGCCTTTTTACGTCAGGAAGTCTAGCTTTTCCTGACGTTTTATTGCTTTGAANCCCCCCCCCACCTTGTGTCTTATGAAGGAAGAAATTTATGGCCTTTTTACGTCAGGAAGTCTAGCTTTTCCTGACGTTTTATTGCTTTGAATATTTGAAACATTTCAATCCCAGACAATAAATATTACATGATTATTGTTTTCATATGGATAGGCTATTTCCCCCTGTTTTTCCTATCCAACTTTTTACTAGCAAGTGACACCCAAAAAATTTATGGATACTAAAAACATTACTGTTCAACTTTGCTGGGAAGGTCAGAGAGAGTCCCTCGATTTGCATGCAATATATAGGGGAAAAAAGTTAAAAGCATCTTGTATGCTTTGAATCCGGTAGTGATACATACTCACCTCAGAGATGGTATCTTTTTTCTTTTAATTATTTTTTTTATTTTTTTTTCTTTTTTCTTTTTCAAAGAAGTGCTCATATTGTAGGTCAAGTCGTGTTTTCACAGAATTAAATGATAGCTTTTGAGGCTTAGGTGGGTAAGAGCACTGAACCCCAACTGAGTGTTTCCCACATCAGAAACTGGTAACCCGTAGTAGGTGCAGGGCTTAGGAGGTTGCTTGGTGTTGGTGGGATGGGTCATGGCCTTCAGTACCTCAAAGTATAGGTTTTCTGCTCACGTGGGTCAGTATCTTGTTGCTCTCATGGTAGAAAGAATTCCTTGCTAAGTGAGAGCTGTGAAATCCAGTCTGAGGTTATGCTTTGTAACTCTTTTTTGGGAGGAGGCTGCCAGCTGCTTGCTGTGTGTCTGTGGCACCAGCTCTGCGCTATGAGCTGTGGCAATCAGGTCTATCCTGCAGTCCCAGTTTTGATTTGACAGCCAGCAGATAAAGCAGTATGTGAAACCTCTGGTCAAGTAGCTAAGGTTATAGGAAGGTAAGAGGCACAGGTTGTGCTCAGAAGCACTAGATTGTCTAATATTTGTATAATGACAGTTTTTCATGGATACTGCGCAGGATCCCGCTGCCTGTCCTCCATTAACTGTCATGTTATCAATGACTTCGTATTGCTCTTGATAGCAGAACTGGGTCCTAGAAAACCAATAAATCTCTCTCCTTCTGTCCTTTACTGGTTGAGTGTTTCACCAAATTCAGTGACTGTCTATATAACTATAAAGACAGTAACCCTGATGTGTTTCAGGAGGAGGAGGCAAGCTGTTCTAATATGGAGACAGTAAATGGGTCTTTGGACGTTTATCTTCAGAGATGCCTCAGAGCAGCCTCAGCCTGGATGAAAGTTTGGAATAGGGATAAGAAAACAGACACGACCTGTGAAAGTTTTCAACTGCAGCAATACCCACGACGTGGCCATGCTTTCTCTCCTTGCCTTCTGCAGAGTGAACCAAAGTCTAAATCCACTCAGAAAGAAACACTAGTAAGTACTTGTTTATAGTCTTTTTAAAGTGTTGTTATGTCTTTACGCTGTCTTCTGTCTCATCCTCTTTTGGGAATGTTGAAAATAACAGTCAGTTCTGTGCTGCCTTTGTGTGTCCTTTTCCATGTGGTAAACATGGACTTTTCCCTCCCTGTTTCTTACAGACTTTCAGCCAACTCAGCTTTTCCTGTTTACTTCCTTGACAAAGGCGTCATTGGTGATGTCACTCCAAGTCTAGAAATAAGGTTTTTGCTGCCTTTCCTAGCTGCTTGCTGCACCGTTTGGTATTTTATTGGTTTTGCATCACATCAGATTTGGCATATCTACTGACTGATTTATTTACTTTTTAAGGAAAGCAGATGCTTTTTTCTCCCCTTACCAACACATGCTGAAGGTGAAGGCACTGAAATGGGTTTCTAGAAACCTGGACTACACAATAGAAAGCAAAAAACCTAAAGGATGATCTCATGTAAACCCTCAAAAAAATAGACTCTGATATAATCTATCCAAATCTGTGATTTGTTGCTGAACAGTAAAGGTACCATCTGTAAGGTGATATTTGAGTTTGCTTGAGAGATGCTGTATTTGTAGATCTACAGCAACCTCCCCATGAAAGCACCAACTTCATGGCTGAAATCAGAATTTCAGGTTTTCATTTAAGAAAGGAAGGAGGCAGCCCTCCTGCTTCATTCATTTTGCATTCAAAACCCTCCTGGACAAGTTCCTGTGCAACCTACTCTGGGTGGGCCTGCTTTGGTAGTAGGGTTGGACTAGATGATCTCCAGAGGTCCCTTCCAACCTCATATCATTCTGTGATTCATTCTGTGATCAGGAAAGAGGGAAAATAAGAAAAGCCCATGGACATCCAGAAAAGAAAGTAAGTCAGTGGTCTGCTGTGTGATCCTGAAGGTAATCAGCTGCCCCACTGGAGAGTGGAGAGCTACAACCCTCAGTGAGTCTTGCTGGCTGGAGCTAATACCCTTACCCTTGGGTCCCTCACCATTTTATTGCTGCTCTGTAACAGGATGTGCAACTGCTATGCATTAATACGTTATTACAGATTGGCTAGTGTAAACCCCAGGTGTTGAGAACATGATTTATTCTATTAGTATAAAAAGGTGTTTTCTATGGCCATATTAAAAATTATACTAACTGTTGGGTTTGCCACTGCACTGTGTGTGGCACATGCCAATTTAAACCTGTCATTTCCTCTAATTTAAGGGTATGTCCTCAGAAGATCATTAATTTGGGGTGGAGTTGGGGATCGTAGTGCAGCTGTGGCCTATTAACCCCCACCTGGCTGTTAATCCCTGCAAAGCACCTTCCCCAAAAAAATCTGCTACTACCATATAGTCACTGAGGCAGAGACCAAATAAATTACATTACTGCATGCATTTTAGACTTAAATCTATTTTACATGGCATTTTTAATTTAGAGTGAATTGTACTTATTATGTGACGTATGAACCCAGTAGCTGTTAGTGTGTGTTTGCAGCGAACTCACTATATAGTGGGCTGCACAACTCTATAGAGCGATATATATTCAAGAGCCCACAATGTTTCCTCTGTGTTCCCCTGGGTTTATTCCAAAGCAGAATGTGTTCCTGCGCTCACCGACCCTGAGACCAACTGGGATGAGCAGGAATGGTCTCACGTTCCTCCTAATTGGGCTTCCCTCTGCTAGTGCAAGATCCAGGAGTCCTGGTCGCACATTAGACTGAGCAGCCGGAGATGCCATCTCTGTGGCTTATGTGTTTTGTGTGTGCGTGAAGGCAGTGGCAGACTTCACTTTGTCCCAAAGGGCTCCTGAACCCCCAAGATCACCTTTGTAACACCAGCAGAGGGACTGGGTCAGGAGTTTGGCATCAGCCATGGGGTGAGTTGCAATATCTGACACCATGCCACCTGGTTTTCCAGCACTTCATGCCTTGTGTCCACATAGCTTAGATACAAGTCCTTGCTCTTTCAGATGACCTTGGGCAAAGCACAGAGGAAAGGCTCAGCTCTGCCCATGACCCAGCCTTGTGCACTGGGCTTCACTGATGCTTTCTTCCCATCTGTCCTTTCAGTAGCATTGTACAACCAGAGTATCTCCTAGAAAAGCCCCAGTCTTGCCTGCTGTAACATCAGCACATATGTTTTTAAGCATCTTGAGAGTGGATTAGCTCTGTATGCTGCACTGAGCTACTAGCAGCCTATACCCAAGCGATGCTGGTGCACAAAACCTGGCCAGAAGCACATCAAGCTTCAGGACATCATTCAAACACACACAGGACGGAGATTTCACAGTCTTGAATCTACTGATGTTCTTGATCCTTATAAATTATTTCCCTATCTGGTTTGAATTTTTCTTTGCAGCAAAGACATTTCTTGTCCTACCACTGAGGATAAATTGTACCTGTGCACTTCGTAACTGCCTTTTCTGTGCTCAAAGGCAGTTATATCCCACCAAGACTCTCTTTTGGCTAATAAATGTAACTCGATCAATCTCTCCTCCCAGGTCGTGTTTTCTGGATTTCCAGCACTGCTTTCTGACAATGAGCCATTGATAACTGCTCTCTGGGTACATATATCTACAGCCTTGTCCCCACTCTCTAGCAGTTTTATCTAGACCCGTGTTTCCCCTCACCTGATTAGGAAAGTGAATATGAGACAGTGTCAGAAGCCTGCAAGTGCCAGTGATGAATCTATTGCTTTTTCCTTCACCGTAAGGCTTGTTACCTGTCACAGAGATCCCACAACAAGAGTTCAAATGGCCACCAAAAGTCACACTTCGCACACTCAAGAGCAAATAAATAGTTAGTTAAAAGAGAGGATTATTCAACCTGTTGGTGAACTGGGTGACAGAAGGATTGAAGTGCCAGAGTCCTGGTGAGGGGCACCCTGACCTGCAGCCAGACAGGTATCACATGCAAGAGGTGGACTGCGTCTCCCCAAAATCCCATGCTCTCACCCTGTGGTGTCTTCACACCGATACCAGTGGCCCTGGTCAGTGAATGCTGATGGGCAGTATTGCAACATCTGCTCTTGTTGACAGTATGAACGACCTGTTATCATCATGCTGATAATCAGATATTTTCCCCTGACTTCACTTAGCAGGTGAGCTGAAACAAATATCCTTTAAAGTGCAGTTAAATTAATTTCTAGGGATCATCTCATGGCTCTTTTAATTTTATCTGCGTTTTCTGGCTTTGAGCGTGTTGTTACTACATGCGTGGAGAGAGCCAGAGTGCTCTCATCCATGTGATCCTCCCACTGATCTGGATAAAAAAACTTAATCAGTTTAATTTCCAGATTTTAATTTCCTGCATCCTACTCCTCACAAGGCCATGAAATAAAAGGAGCTTCATCCCTTGGAGCATGCATGGGAATGGGACTCATGACTCCTGGACTTCAGTTCCAGCTCCCTACAACTTCATCAGTGTTCGTATCACCTCTGCACGCCTCAGTGACCCCATCTGAAATAACAATAACTTCTTTCTCAGTTCATCCCTAGCTCTCAAGGCAGCTTTCAGAAGAAGAAGAAATCATCATCCCGATTTTCTAGATGGAGAAACTGAGGCCCAGCAAAGGGAAATGACTGCCAGTAACTTCCCACGAGGCACCGTGCCCTCAGCCTCGTGGCTCCTGTGCTCAGGGGCTTGTCCACCAGACCAGACAAGTGCTGGAGTGGAAATAAATATTCCTCCTGATGACTGTGGTCTCTGTGGTCAGGGCTCAGGGTCGAAATGTTCGCACAAGGCCTGCACACAAAAACCACAGAATCCCCCACAGCTCCACTGCACTTTATTAAAAGTCACTGCTTCTGTGAAAAATGGGTTTTATAAGAGTTAGGTGCCTTAATTCTAAAGTCATGTGCGTTTCAGTGACTTCTTCCCTGCTAACCATTTGTGACAGCCTACAAATGTGAAAAGTATTACCAAGCCTATTTTTAATGTGGCTATGAAGAGGCTGTAGTTGTGGAAAAACCAAATCCTGTAGGATCTTAATGAGAAAGACCAGTGATTCTTTAAATATGGTTAGCGTTGTCTGAGTTTAGCAACAATGATGATGCTATCCAGAACACGGGAGACACAGGAGTCTTGCAGTAGCAGTCGTGTGCTAAAGAAGTGATAAGAGCAAGTGATGTAGAGGGCTAAGTTCTTCCCTTGAAAGTGGCTGAATGGTCAGTGTACAGACATAAACAAGTAATTTCAGAGAGCTGTTGGCCTCTGTGCAGGTCTTGTGTGTGCTTTCTTCAGAGTGCTAACCGATCAAGAATTTTTTCCGTACCCAGTCTTTAGTAGACAAACTGCCGTCTAATGGGGATGCCAATAGCATTGGTCCCCAGATGCTTTGGTTAGTCCTGTGTGGCTCAGTGCAGGACAGCAGGGACACAGACGGTGGGATGGAGTGCACCCCCAGCAAGTGCATGGATGACAGCCATCTGAGTGATGGCGTTGATGTGGCGGAGGGATGGGATGCCATCCAGAGGGACGTGGACTGGAGTGAGGAGTGACCCTGTGCGGACCTCCTGAGGTTGCACAAGGCCAAGTGGAAGGCCGTGCCCCTGGGTCGGGGCAATTTCCAAGCAGAGAGCTAGGCTGGAGTGTGAAGGGATGGAGAGCAGCCCTGTGGAGAGGGACTTGGGGCTACTGGCAGATAAATACTGGGACACGAGCCGGCAATGTGCGCTGTCAGCCCCGAAAGCCCCCCCCCAGCCTGGGCTGCATCCCCAGCAGTGTGGCCAGCAGGGCGAGGAGGGGGGATTCTGCCCCTCTGCTCCACTGCTTTCTGCATGCATCCATGTCCGTGAGTCCTGCGTGGGCCCATGTGTCCTGGCTGCCCTGCCAAAGGGCTGCTTCTTCCAGGGGAATGGGGAGAGGGGAGTCAGGCCCCGTGATTGCCTGCAGCGCTGGCGCTGACGCAGCCCTGAGGATGTCTTGGTGCATTCCGAGCTTGGTGGATGTGATTTGGGGCTCAGCGGTGCTTTTGCATCACTTTGGTGCCATTCCCTGGTGCCCCCTGTTTCCCCATCCCATGCAGGCACAGACAAGTTCAGGATAAAACTCTTTTAATGTAGAAAGTACGAACGAAAACATCCAGTGAAGGAACAACAACATAAATACCCCTCCACCCCCCTCCCCCTCCCAATCCCCCAAACTATCCCATCCCTGAAATTATGCTAAACCCACCTTCCTTCCCCCAACTCTGGCTCTGGGAGCCTTGATCTTTCTGCCAGATCTTAAAAAGGAGCCATTCTTCTGCATCTTCTCTTGCTGGCCCAGCCTGATGTTCTCATGGGACATGCTCCCAAGGGTGGTAGTGAAACTGTCCCCAAATCCTTAGGTGGGCCTTGATGTTTCAATCAGATGGTGTGGTGTTGATGTGTTATTGGATGATGCCCTACTCCATGGTCACATCTGTGGCCAGGGAGAGGTCATGTCCCAAGATGGTGTCGTCCTCCATGGGCACATCGGTGGCCAAGGAGAGGTCCAGTCCCTGGAGGCTATCATCCTCCATGGTCACATCGGTGGCCAGGGAGAGGTC